>JARHVA010003985.1:1357500-1720000 GCA_037957365.1 Torreya grandis | reverse complement strand
AAAATTATTGGTTAAATGATCTAATTAAATTACTCTTTTCATGTTGTTCTACATGGATAGTGTATCTTCTTTTGATAAATTTGGTATGAAAATAGGTAACAAAAGATCAAGTCCAAATTCACTAATAAGGCTAAAGTTTGTAATAAACAATCCAAATCCTTTCCCAGATTCTAACACCCAATATAAGATTCCTATTATTACTAATATGTGCTAAAGGGATTACATGATTTGATTTTTCATTCTTATTATATATTGTACAACATATGATATTCATCTTATTGATGGACTTATCACGAATATTGAGACTAATGATATAATTATTATATATAAATGAAATGCCTTGGAAGATGAAATATACATTGAATAAATTATTATGAATTCAAATTATATTGATATTATGATATATATATTAATATATGAGTATAAAAAATTAGTTCAAACTTACATATCATGTATTTATACCACTACCACTTGTATCAATCCCATGCTTAAACCTTTAGTGACCTATGACATCCACCCAAAATATGGGGGAAACATAAGTATTTCAACACATATTGATTATAATTCATATGAATATAACTGTATCCCCATCTAGGATGGATAAATACATACTATTTACGACCTCACCTAATGTAATTTTCCTTGATCAAGTTGCTAAAACTTTGCATACCAAGGTGCTACAATTAGTTCAAGGTGCATTGATATTTAGGCATGTTACGGGATCACACACCTTACTATATAACCCATTAGATCCTAATATATCATATTACACATTACATATTGATTTAATATCTCTCAATATCCCATTGTATGAATGTAAATGTGATCCCAATAAATATATTATATAATTCTATAGAGCTTACTTAGACAGAACATAAAAGAATAATTTATTGGTCAAGCTATCTCCAAGGAGTCTTAAACACTTTACATTGAAATTATTTAATGATCACCTTATTTAATACATAAGATCATTCATACCCTTTAATGACCAATTATTTTCACATTTTTTAATTAAAATTTATGAAATGTTATCATATGAAAAAATGTGTAAGATAAAACAAGGATATAATGAACTAATTAGTGATTATGTGCTTTGATATATGACCATGATATCCAAGATGACCAATGTTATGGCTGATAATGAAATAAAAAATTATATATAAATAGTGATTCAATTTAATCTAATTGATTTGAATAAACTTAAGTATATGTCAACTCTGAAAACTACGTAAATAGTGAAGATTGAAATCAAGCTAGAATATAATGTCAAATAAAATGATAAAAAAAAACTTGGGAAAATAATATTTAATGTAGTTTCATAATATAATAAGCAATTATAATTAAAAAATTCACTAAAGAGGTAGTTTAAATAACCAACATTATCTCATGTATTTTTAAATAAGTTTATCCAATTTTAATCTTATCACACTCCTTCCTCCACAAGATATCAATCCAAGTAGACCTAGCTCAAGTAAATATGATGTAAATTCATACTATGAGTATCATTAAATTATGGTGTATTCAAAAAACATATGTTTCAATATAAGACATAAGATATGAGACCACATAGATGACAACATTATCCATTTTGACACTCTTGCCAAAACATTTAGACTATAACATAATATAATTATAATTTGGAATATTTTTAGTGACCCATTCCATAAATGTGATTCAATATATTCTAAGGACACTTTCGAGGTACATCATGTATATAACATGGATTCTCTACTGGTGACATGTGATCATACACTAGATACTATCATTAGTATAATCGATGATATTACATCTTATTATCCCATGATTACATTTTATGATATTTAAATTGATGAAAATGATTCATATTTTCATCTATTATTTATATGAACCTAAATTTTTGAACAACCCATATACATCATTATGATTGATAATGGATCAAGTGATAATTTTTTCATGATGGGTCTTCTATAAAATCCTTGTTAAACACAACAAGATTTATAAGATATAATGAAATAACTTAAAATATTGTATAGAAAAAGACACATTACATATAAAAACATAATTATACCTAATCATGTTGGATGAACTATAAAATACATGCCATCACTAGTATTACAAAGTAATATGGTCAGCAACATGTTACTAGGATGGCCATGTATATAGAGAATTTATGAAATTACTTATATAGTACATTGATTCCTAATGTAAATTTATCTCAACAAATAGTTATAGTTCCAAGAGTATGGTATGAGTATCCTATACAATCAATTATATCTCCTCCTCCACCCCCACTAACACAATAATTTTATGATACACATATTTAATATCATTTTTTAAAGATAAATGATACACATATTCAAGATGAGTTATCAAATATGGTTGACACACATATTCAAGATCAACATACATAATTTATTGTTACTCATATACATGATCCATTTATTTAACTAGTTATTCCACATTGAGTAGATCATAGAGTTACTCAGAGACCACAAAGGGAACCATATTCTCTAGTGCATACATAATTTTAGATATATTAACATGTTTTAAAGTAAACAAAAGTAGTGAGACACCTTAATAATTTATATAAGATGCACAAATTCCTATTATTCTATAAACATTCATCATGGCCCTTTTTTAACAAGCATTTAGTATGATAGACTTTGTTCACAACATTACTCTATATAAAATTATAACCCATCCCTAGTTTATACATCTAATCCATGATATTATATCCCTCCATCACGTGACACAATATATTACTTTGGTACTCCCCTTTATTTCATCATTGGTTTGTTTATCATTATCTCAAATATCTCAAAAAATATAAAAATTTATGAATATATAAAAAATACAAATATAAGACTTGAGCATGACATGATGGCTAGTTTACATTTTTTCATATGTTACTTATCAAAAGTTTTGTGTATGGAATATTATTTAAATAAACACATTTATTTTATAATATCTAAGTTTTATTCAAGATAAACAAGTTATAAGACATATATAAGTTGGTTTTCCATCTAAGTAGTGGTCATGTCAATACTATGGGCATTTTTGTCCATAGGTTTCACTATTATAGGTTATATATTTATATGAAATTTTTACCATGTTGAGACACCTATATTCATTAGACATTAATTTATAATTACTCATTTAGTACACAATGATAGTGATATTATAATTTAATAGAATATGATATTCATACATATGGACGGTGTAGACTAGCTACTCATTCTATGTTCCCTCCATGTTTTTACTCCTATTTAATCATAGATGAAATTATTTTTTATTATTGTGTGTGACCTTTATCCTTTATTTATGTGACATAATTGATGTGCCTTGTATTCTACATTTTTTATTCCCTCCTACATGTGTCTATTATCTTATTTTTTACATCATCTTTTAACCCTCATATGTGTTCTTTGACCAATGAACGACAACTAACACGTGAACTTAGAAAGATTGCTAATATAGAGGGGTAACATGATATATAATGAAAATTTACCATGTATTCATATTCAAATATACCTATATTTCATTCTCTATTGATATACCTAACTATAAATGATACTTACATGCCCTAAATTCCATAGGTTACATACATCTCTTGATTGATATAAACATATTGATGATGATATAGAATCCACATGATCAAATGAAATTACATTATATTATCATTATAAATGACACAATGTAGCTCATTTTTATTTTGAGATGAGTGAGTTAGATTCTACATCCGTCATCTCAAAATGGAGACATTATAATGGGCTTTTCTTAGAGACATAAAATTCCATGAGCATAAAAATAGAGTATAACATAGGTTTAATAGATCTCAAAGAGTCAAATAGTTCATATATCATATTGTGTAGTCATTTAAAATGTCATTTTAATCCAATGAGTATCACTTGGTACAATCCTATCTTAACTTATCCCTATACCTATATTAGGGCCTCTTTTGATACTTTTCTAACTTATGTGTGCACTAAACCCTTAAAATCATATACCAAAATCCAAATTAGGCCATCTCCTAGGTAACCAAGACCTTGTTCACCCATTCTAGCCACTAGACAATAGCATGGCCCTTTGGTATGTATTTCACTATGTTATTTATAAATGGAAAGCAAACATTATTGACCCTTAGCCTTCTTTACCCCTAATGAATATATTTTTTCTTCCCAATGAATTTTAGGGCCAACATGGACTCATTTCATGTGTTGATAACCAATAGAACAATATATAAAGACCACTCTAATTCATTTACCCCCTAGATGTAAAATAGATGCAATTCTCATGAAAAAACCTAGAAACATTTATGCAAATGAAAGTCATTGATCCCTATTCTAACTTAATTGTACATACACACATCTAAAATAGCCCAAAGCTCAAATTATTTAGGTTTATAGTATGAATACATACTCAAAGGATTCAACCCATCATTCATACTAGCATTCATTTATACTTGTATTGACACTTAGATTAGGAGAACTACATCAAGCTCTATCCCTATTAACATTTTGGTCTCCTTTTCTAAAATGTAACCCCTACCATCTAAAACTTGATCATTGCATCAATCTTCATTTCTAAAATAGGTCTTTTTCAATGTAGTTTAACAAAGTTTATGGTAACTTTAGAAAGTTCAAGGTTAATTTGTAAAATTTATAGTATAAGTGAGCCATGGTGGTGTTGTACATAACATACCCCCATTCCTTTTTTATCATAATAGGGATCCAACATATTTCAAAATTGGACTATAGCCCTATCTTCAAAGTCCTCTAAAAATAAAGGCCTTATGTATTGTGCTAAATTTGTTATAGGTAGACATATGAACATAACTTTTTGTCTTCTTTGGTTAAGCCTACTAATGATTTTTGGAAGTTATGTATATACAGGTTTTGGCTCATCTTGTGTCATGAAATTATTTGGTATAACTAATTATCACAAAAGGGTCTTCAGTGATTTTTTTTAGGACTTTCATTCACCAAACTCTTCTGACATACTTTTGGTCTTTGATGATTTTGTTTGATGAATTCCTATAACTCATCAAGGGATTCAATAATTTTCATTTTTATGTACCTTCATAGGAATTTACTCTTTAACATTTTCATTCATAGGATTGGTTCAAAACATATATTCATGTTTCATATGTGTGGAACCATGAAGTTACATTCTTCATGTATTATAACACTTTATCATTTACTCTTCAGCCATTGTTCTTTGAGAACCCAATTTTTGATGTTTTACACTTTGGTATATCTGGTTATTTAAAGTATTTCTTTGGCAAAAACCTTTTGACTGAATTACTCAACATGAAAGGGGTATTCAACAAAAGTGTTTGGTGATTTCATTTAGGGAATTCCTTTGACATGTTTCAATATTTAATAGTTTTCGTTGGTGAAATATCTTAGCATAACAAGGTCTTTGGAAAACTCATTCATGGATTTCATCCAACTCATTTAAGTCTTTGGCAAAAGTTTTTAGAGTTTTTGTTTGGGATACTCATCTACCTTGTAAACATTTTTATACCCTAACTCCTAACTTAGGACTACCAAAAGATTTATTTTTTATAAACAAAATCTAAAAGAACAACAAAATTACACTTGGTAATGGGCAATGATGTGGCACTCCTACTAAATGTCAATGGTGCCTACCCACCAAATAAAGTTTCAAAGTTTGGATTGAACAAAAATATCAAATTTATAGACATTAGACATTAATGGTGCATATAATGGAAAATAATGGAAATGCTATATAAAATTAGTTCAAATGATGATGTGCCCATTCAATCTCAAGCTAACTTGTGAACTCAATTACTCTCATGTAATATATCCCTATCTACCAGTGTCTACAACTTAACAGAATACTTAGTATAGCCAAGTGATTGAATCAAAAACTATCCAAATATCATATAAATTGAATAATAATATCATATTCATCTAAGTTATTCTAAATAACTCTCCCCCTTAAATTATTTCCATCAGTAAACATCAATATATAATGAAAATAGGGTTTGAAAAAAAAGAAACATTAAAGGCATTCAAAATATCTAACCTAGTGCTTCTATGGGACAAAGCCCATGAAAATAAATGAAAATATGACAAGTTTACCACATTTTTTATTGGACCTTAATAAATTTTAGATATATTTAGTAACAATTCTTTCCATCTAAGGGACTTCCAAGGCAACGAGATGACATATCCAATCAATGGAAAGGTTTTGAAGAATTAATCATGGTTGTACTAATTAGAAATGTCCCCAAATAGAAATAAAGGTGATGGTAAGACTAGGAATAAGGTATATTTACTATTTTATTAGAATATATTTTATGGCTTTCATAAAATAATTTCCTTGCTTCTTAGGTTAGCTTTCCCAATTTTTATGAGCTCATTTTATAGAGTAGTTTCCTGATTTCTAGATTAGATGTTTATCTTTGTCTTATTGAAATATGATTTAATTTACATAATATTCTCAAATAAATTATACAACCTATTTATACATCCTTAAAAATTTTCAAAATCTAAAGGATCTGCTTGTGGTAAATCATACCAAGAAGAGGTACATCAATTTATTTATCTGTAGGATTTTGCATCCATATATTTTAGATTTTCTTAATTCATGTGTATAATAGGAAAATTTAGAATGGACATGATAACACTAAATACTTTAATCAATCATGTGAAGACTTCTCTCATTACTACATAAAAAATTTATAATATTTTTTCACTTTCCCTATATCAAATGAATTTATCATATTAATAATTCTTTGATGAAATAACCATTGATATGGGTACAACTAATAGGGAGAGTCTAGTAAACTTATACTCTCATAGATACTAGATCATTATGGTTTATTATTTCCCTCTCCTTGTAATGTTCTTCAAAAGAAAATATAGAAATCATAAGGATCAAAGCATCCTAAAAAAGTGATCAAATAGACCTAAAAATAAAAAAATCCAAAGGTTATGAAAGAGATTAAAATGAAAAAAATAAGGTCAATGTAGCATGAATTATGAATGAATATAGGAGAAGGAAAGGTAAGGAACCCATGGTAACTATGTCAAGGCCATGGATGCATGAATGGTAGTAGAGTAATGCCAAAGCTTCCCCAAATTTTTAGATATTTTTTAGAAAACTAGAGTGAAACATAAAATTTCCCCACTTCTCTATGAAAGTCCTCATAATAAGGATAAATTTAAATCACTTCCTCACACATAGATCTACAGTAAATGAAAAGTCAAGTATGTTGTATGTGGCTAATGGGAGTCTCTTTTATATATCTAATTTGATTATCCTATGTATAATTGTTAATGTTTTATTTAAGAGTCATTAGCCAAAAGTTATATCTTCTTAAATACTTAGGAGTATTTACCCTATGAGTTATCATTTGTTGTACCCAAGATACCCGCACTTATTTTTTATGAGAATAGGGACCCACTATATTTCAAAATTGGTCTATAGCCCTTTATCTTGAAATTCCTCTAAAAATAAAGACTTTATCTATTTTTCTAACTCTATTTTTTGAAATACATATGAGCATACCTTTATGTCTCTTTTGAACTAACCTACTAATGATTTTTGAAAGTTATGTATATGCAGGTTTTAGCTCATCTTGTTTGGCAAAATTCCTTGGTGAAACTACTTAGGAAAAAGGGGTATTTAGTGATTTTGTTTATAACTTTCATTCATATAACTCTTTATACATAATTTTGGACTTGAATTATTTTATTTTATGAATTCATCTAACTCATCAAGATATTAGGCACTTCACATTTTCACTTACCTCCAAAATAATTTATTTTGAGGTATTTGCCTTTAGAGGATTGGTTCAGAACATCTATTTAGGATTTTGATGTGTGGAACCCTAAATATATATTCTCCATGTATTATAGCACTTTTCCATTTACTATTCAGCCACTTTTCTTTGAGAACTAGGTATCTAAAGTTTTACATTTTAATTTATCTATGTCTTCAAAGGTTTATTCAGAAAAGACCAATTGACAAAATTAATCAACACAAAAGGAGTCTTTACTGAAAGTGTTAAGTGATTTCATTCATGTCATTACACTAACATATTTTAGTCTCCATTTGTTTTATTCCATGAAATAAATCAACACATCTAGGTCTTTGGAAAACTTGTTTTGGGAATTCCTATAATTCATTTAGGTCTTTGGTAAAAGTGTTCAAAACTTTTGTTTGAGATACTCATCTACCTCAAAAACATTATTATATCCCAACTCCTGACTTTTGAATACCAAAATCCTCATTTATTAATAAACTAAAGATGAAGGAGAGATGAAATGACACTTGGAAATGGGAAATGATGTGTAACTACTATTAAATGCCAATGGTACCTACTTGCCAAATGAAATGACAAAGTTTAGATTGAATAAACAAATTATAGATATATAAGTTGGACATTAATGGGACACAAAGTGGAAATCAATTCCAAATATATATAAAAGTAGTTTGAATGATGATGTGACCATTTAATCTCATGTTAAATTATGAATTTAATTTCTCTCTTGTGATAGAGCCCTATCCACTAGTGTTTCCAACTTAATAGCATACTCATGATAACTGGGTGATTGATTTGAAAAATGGACCAGTATCAAATCAATTGAATAATAATGGAATCCTCATCTAGGACATTTTGATTAAATCTTCCCCATTAAATATTTTCCATCAAAGATTTGATTGAGTACATGGATACGCTCTTTGAATCCATAATATTCAATAATTATTATACCAACTACTCTATGCAATAGGAGGCCATACACCATGTTGATGGATATATGTATGAAGATAATTTGACTCCATCTCAACACTGATTAGACATATACCACCTCCCACTCAATTTTCAAGGGTTAAAATTCAAAGCAACAAAGACAAAATTCATGCCCTATATAGACATCGTACAATATGTATTCTTCATTGGAAATATATCTAGAGGAGCGTTCTTGCATCATGGCAACACAACATGGTCATGGCATCCATCTATAGAGACATGTTTCAAAATTACCTCTCCTTTCCTATTATAGGTTCCACTTATGGTTTACATAGATTAGTGGTGTGGAAGAAAGAAATATTTGTTGAGAAGACACTCAGAAGTTGGATGCTCTCCCTAGAAATAATTAATTTGAAAGATAAACATCCAACACTAGTGACTATGTTTAGAATTGGAATCTAAATTGGGATGGCCCTATTGATTATGTTATTTGGCTACCCAATAATTGAATTTCTCCATCTTGAATGGATTTATATACTATATTTCTTAAGAACCTTAGAGTTGATACTTTCTTTAGGTGAAGTTATTGGAGCAAGGCTACAAAATCATATATTGCAAAAGGACAAGAGGCCTCTAAGAGGTCATTTATATATGATGTATTACATACTTGATGCATTCCTTGACATAGTTTATATTCATAATGGCTCACTTTAGATCCCCCCTCTAGACTATATAAATAATTGAATATGTGATTCTTATTCCATACACATATATGAGTGCAATAACAACATTATGCACCTCTTTGAGGACATCTACCCCTAGGTATAAATGGTTATCCATGAGTCCCCCCTATATAGTAGATCAAATAACACTATATATACATTATTTATTAAGGTATATTACTGATTATACCCTAATTTCAAAGTCATCATGGTTATAGGTACCAAGGTTACAAATTTATGCCTCCCAAACTATAACTTAAACAAGTTGGTAGATCAAGAAATAACCTACAAGCTATGGTGGGGTATCGATGAGGACATGAACAAGAACAAAAAATATTACTTTCATGTCTCTCACTTGATTATTGGAAGGATGTAATAAACCAACTGAAAGAACTTCTATGTGGTAGGAAAGTATAAATAATAATATTCCTTGGCTACATTACCACATAGGGACTAGGATCCCCATGGATAGGCGCAAAAACATATCAAGGGAATTGGAATAAAATATCAACATCAACCCTATGATCATTATTTTTTACTACTCAAAACTTCAAATGATAACCAAGTTAGGGAGAGGGCACATTTAATTCATATGAAATAGGATCTTCATAAAGTTATTCAAGGGTAACCTTCCCTTTCTATTAAGGAGGGATGAACTATGTTCCAATAAATTTAAGGATGGATTACATTAGACTTTGAGCATATAAAACTTATTCAACTAATAAGGGATCAATGCAAATCCTCTTAGACACCCCCTATGGTACTTAAGGTAGTGAAGAAAGATGCAAGGGTGTTAAATACCTCACTTGGGGAAAAACAAGATGATCCTATTTTTCTTGATTCTTTAGATTCTAAGGGTCCTACCTAAGGTGATGTCCCATTAGTTCCAAATGTTAGTATTGTGTTTACCTCAACCATATAAGGGGATTATTCTAGAAATACTAATATAATCATTTGATATACAAGCAAGCAAAGGGCTTAACTCCCTCTAAAGAGCCCAACCAAGGAAGCACCATCAGTGGAGCCACCCATAAAAGAGGATCTTGGAGGGGAGTCTACTAATGAGGAGGTATAATTGTAAAGATAAAAAAATTTAAGCCTCTAAGGCTCAAAGGGAAAGGCACCATTTCATAATAAAACATCAAGTGAGCTAACACCCCCTCTGTTTTACATTACCTTTATTGTTTATTCTATTTATCTTTCTACTATTAGTTCATTTGATCCTATTTATTTTAGTCCTCCTAGCCTCCCTCTTGTCTTAGTCCCTAAGGAGTATGTTACTCCTATTCAAACCATTTTTTAACTAAATCTAATAGTTCAAAAGGTAGAGGGTCTCTCCTCTACCCTTATAGTTCTTATGTCCTTAATTTCTATTCCTTTGATTGCTTATTCTACATTCATTCCTATTATTCTTATTGATATTCCTTCCACTATTATTCCACCCCCATAATAACTAAGAGAAAATTCATAAATAAGACAAGGGGAAAAATAAAAATATGTTAGATACATGTTTCATCTAATAGTTAAATATTATAGTTCCCTCTCATATTCCCTTTCAAGATATAACTATGGTAACCACCAAGAAGGTTAAGGAGAATAAAAATCTAGTTTACATAATCCAACCACTATTATACTATGGTAGAGTGGACTTGTCCAAAATCATATGGATTTCACTCCTAGATCCCCTTCTAGAGGAAAATTTGAGGCATACATCAAGATGTATTTGGTGATACTTTAGCTTTGAACATTCAACCCATGGATATAGCACAACTAGTCTTTCCATAGTGGGAGAAACACATGTAGTTGGAGGCTTCCAAAAGGCCTAATATACTAATTAAATAGTTTCCCACTATAATTTTATTATTTTAAAAATCTACCTAGAGTGTTTAGAGGGTCATAAAGAGTAATTTGGAATATGAGATTAGAATAAAAATTATAGTGGAGGAAAGGAAAGAAATGTTCAACTTATCTAAGAGAAAGGATAAAAATTTGGGGAAATCCCCATATACAAAGGATTTTGAATCATTTTTTGAAATAAAAAAGGATACTCTACTATAGATAAATTAATAAAATAAAATTGAAATAAAATAACTAGATCAAGAACTAGAATAAATAAGATAAAAACAACAAACTATACATGTTTTAATCCAAATAGAGATGGATGTCTAGAGTGCTTCATCCATATTGTATATTTTTATTGGGGTTATTAGTGTAATGAGGGAAGAATTTGTGCCCCATATTGTATATATTACCAAATTATTTAATTCTCTAAAATTCAATGAGAATAAATTGAAATTACTTATTATTTTTACAATTGGAAAATAATATGTACACTTAAACCTGATGGCACCACTGGAGGCTACCAATGTCCTTAACTTGGTGGTCATCAAAAAACAAGAGGCTAGGTAGTGGATTGATTTATATAAGAAAAACATCAAACATGATATACAAGAAAATACCTTAGAGGAAATATAATCCAAGCTCAAATTTTCTAGGAATAAAGTCATAAAAGTTGATATCTTCATATCTAGTTTCAAGACTATAAAGGCTAAACATGCAAGGATCCTAAAGCATGTAAAAAAGGTGCATAGGAATTTTCTTTTTAATAGGGACATAATAAGATACTTGTATGACATCAGGAAAAATAACTACCATGTTTTGTAAGTGAAGAGGAATTACATAACAATAAATCCTTGTTCAATATAAGCATCCACTTTAATGCTTCCAACAACCTTGCCCACCATGTAAGTACCTATTCACCATTGAGTTCAAGGCTAATTATATATATATATATATATATATATATATATATATATATACATGAAAATAATACTTAATTTTATACTTAAAATTTACTTACACTTAGAGCATACGTGTAAAGTTGGTTGAATCATTTTTAATCATGCACATGTTTCATCAGCTTACATAGGCCAACTAATTTTGACACAAATGTAATTACATAAAAGCATGCAATTTTAAGGTTAAAATTAGAGTCAAATTTCTCACTATGTCATGTATCCATGAGTTTACATGCACTTAGCAGATGAGGCATCCACTCCCCAAGTATGTATGTATGTGTGTGTGTGTGTGTGTGTGTGTGTGTGTGTGTGTGTGTGTGTGTGTGTGTGTGTGTGTATATATATATATATATATATATGTAATTTCACATTATAAAGAGTTGGAATATTCTATTAATACAAGAAGAAATCAATTTTTATTGTCATGTTATTATGTTGGTGTTTTCTCCTCCCATTATTGTGATACTAAGGTTTTGCTTTTCTAGTTGTAATAATGTAGTAATTTGAAGTGTGAAAAAGCTCTAAATAGATTTTGATTGTTTTATTAATGTATACTAACCATATATGTGTAAATTATATTGAAATTTAGTAGATCTTACTAATAAATTAGTTCAAATTGTGTTAATATTCTTAGTATGTATGAGTTCTTTCTTTTGGTGTAGTTTTCTAAGTGTGTGCAATAGCTACCTTTGATGCCTTCTTCGTTTGAGATTTATACTTTCAATTAAAGTTGTGAAAGAGAAAATTTAAAGTTTGAAACCTTCATTTGAGACCATAAAGTTCCTTATGCCACTCCTCCCTAGACTTCATAACTGTGTTTACCTATGAGTGTGGAATAACTACAAGCAGTAAGCATTAGTTTTTAAAGCACTTGTCCACTAATAAAATAGCTTAGGCAGTGACCCTTTAATATCATCAATATTTATTTTCTAACATACCCTTACCTCATTTTAAATCTTATTTTATTGAGATATAACCATTATATATTAGGTATAATCCATCCATCCCACTCAATTAGATTTGATTTATCTACTAGGATTAATTTCACTATAAGCAAACACATTTGAAACCTTGCATTCTCTCCTTGTGATTACACTACAAGGTATTTTAATCCATACCTAAAACTCATTACCTAGAGTGGAGTTTACCTCCATTATTATCCTAAAATGTTATAGTCTACATAATTTAAATTATGGATTGTGCACAAGACCCACATCAACAAGTGGAAACAATGAGGTGGTGATCATTCAAAAATAATAGTATTCTATAGTGACTACGTGGACCTAAAATAAAATATAATGAAGAAGGAAACATTTCAATTTCTATTCATTAGAGAGTTTAAGGTACTTTTAGATATATTAAGGTTTTTATTATTGTATCTTCTATTGCTTATTGAAATGTCGTAATGTAACCACCTTGGGAGACATCAAGGGTGAAGGTCTAAAACCATGTATAGAGGTAAAAATGGGGTATTTTTGACTAATTTCACACTTGTGACAATTATAGTATATGTCTTTATACATATACACTTTGTCAAGGTGCCAAAATGATTCTTTATAATATATAACACACTTTTGAAATTATTTTATACATTATATAATACCTAAACATAAGCATAATGTAATAAAGGTAGGAAAGAGGCTCTATTGGAAAAAGTGTTATCATTGATGCCAAAGGTAATGAAAAAGTGATGATTGATGAAGGATGAATCATGAATTGAAAATAAGGCCTTGTGTGCTTGATAAGTGATCCATGTGGTTTGAGTTGTCTTGATCAATGGAGAATGATTGATAGGATTGTAATATATTCTTAGGTATAGTGATATGATTTTTAAGCTATAGAAGTGGTCTTGTAGAAGCTCAAGGTGGTTTGGTGACAAGGAAGATTGAAGAGAGGTTATTACTTAGGCATGGTCATACATTATTTTGGTAAGAAGCATGTGACCTATGTGAACATGGAGGGAATATTGAAAGCATGGAATGAGTGAATATGACATATTGATGATGATTTGAGATCATTACAAGAAGGTTTCAAGTGATTTCAATATCCAAGTTTGACTGATTGTTCTAAACCCAATGTGCATAAAGACCTAGTGAGGTTCAAATATAGGGTCAATTGAGTTTATAAGGTGTTCAATCCCATATGATCATGAATTGAGGTATAATAGGTTTGTTGAAATTTGTTGACCAAGTGTTAGGACTTGAGTATGAATACAAAGCAAGAAACAATGTTGAAATGTTTACTATATATGTAAAGTGAAGGTTTCCAAGCTTGAAAAGTAAATTGACATGCTCATTAGCATGTATAGAGATTTCATGGTGACTTGAGACACTTGGATTAGATGGTTAAGGGTCATAAGAATAGTTGAAATGTTCACTATATATGTAAAGTGAAGGTTTCCAAGCTTGAAAAGTAAATTGACATGCTCATTAGCATGTATAAAGATTTCATGGTGACTTGAGACACTTGGATTAGATGGTTAAGGGTCATAAGAATATTCTATAATTATTCTATATATAAACCAAGACCTCAGCTCTATAAACAAATGTTAAGAAGGTAAGGAGGTTTTTGTGCTTGTAAACCCTCATATTGGAGTGATTGTAAAGATGTGAAGAGTTTTGGCCTAGAATGGATTTTTTGATCAATTTTTATGATTGGATGTTTTAAAATAATCCTCCAATCACCTCCAAATGGTAACAGTGTGTCAATGAGTAGAAGATATAGAAACGTGATTATTTTTGAAGATTTTTTTGTTATAAGAAGGGTTGACTGAGTCAATGCATACAAGTTAGTGGAGGATGAAGGCCAAGACTTGTTATTGATGTCCATTAAGTTATTTTTTATATAATAATTATCTATTCTAATCATTTTGGGTAATAAATTTGACATATCATTGATATATAGATAGTTAAAATAATGAGTAATAACTAGGTAGAGTAAGAACCTATTTAGGGATGATGTGCAAGTGACTAGGGATGGATAAAATGATTTGGGGTATTTTTTTGAGACCTATGACTCATGTTACCTTGTTTTTTAATTATTTTTGGTGCTCATACATAGGATATAAGGTGCTCACAAAGTGACTTATCTATGTAAGTTAAGATAGTGAAGGTGTATGTCTCATAAAATGATCTATATATTACTTATGTGTTATTAGACCTCCACATAATTGCGATTGGAGTTGATTTAAAATTTCCTAGGTATATAATTAATTAATTTTGAGTTAAATAAATTTTATTAATATTTTTTAGGAGTCATGTCCACCATGATTGTGTTTTGAAGCCAAGATGATTGCTCCAAGAATGTTAAGTGAGATTAAGAGTTTGAGACTCTATGAAAAGATTTAGTGAATAAAATGAAGTTTTCATGTTTTTTAACATTTAATTTATCTACCAATTATTTTTTTAAATATGAGGAGATAGTTTGATATGTTGAGATGAGGAAGCCAAAAAGGCTTATCTAGCTATGGTGGCATTATGTGTGAATGGTCTAAGAGATTGGTCTGTAAGACCAATGATTAGCATTAAAACATGTGATATATCCAATTGAGATTAATAAATATATCACATATAGTCTATGGTTTTTCATTATATGTGTTTAAATCAATATTATAGGAGTTAAAGAAGAACTTGTTCATAACTATGTTCTTGAAGGCTATAGATAGTTTGAGTGACCACTTTACAGAAGTGAGTTTAAAGTGTTCTTGGTAGAATTAAATAATAAAATAAGTATTGATATGTTTTATAACTATTTAAGGTTAAAAATAATGTAATGGAATTCATATTTTATCCTTGATCAGTTTGAAATGTCAAAGTTTCTTGACTGTACTTTGACTATGTTTCACCAGTTTGAGTGGTCCTATTGTAGAGGTGGTTTTGGATGCTTGGAGGTTGAGTGATGATGTAAAATGAATTTTGTGATGTTTTTTCGGTCATTTAGGATATATTAATGACAATTTTGAGTGTTTTTTTATAAAATTGGTAGTATGATTCTTTTTTTTAAGATAGACTTTTCTATGTAAGAAGGCCTAAAAGGTGAGAAGATCTAATTGATAGGTTTAAAGTGTGAAATGGAGTTTAATGTAGTAAGGAACTAATGAGAGACTGTCAAGGACATATTCAAGTTATATTTTAATTTTTTAAATTGTTTTTTTTAATATAAATATATGCCATGGAGTTCAAGGGTAACATGTGTCTTGAAGAAGGGCTAATTCCATTAGGTCTCTATTAGACCTAATTGAGTTTTAGCATCTATAGGTTATAAATGACATATAGATTGTTTTGTTCTCATATGTAACATATATATGGAATTATTTTAAGTGTGATAAAATTGTATTAAGGATATTTTCCAACCAATATGTGCTAGATGAAGAGTATGGTATAAAGGCAAGACCTAATAGGCCTATTTCGACAAGTTGAGAGAATATGGACTTAAGCAAAGGAAAGATTCCAATCAAATAGTAGAGGTAGGTAATTGAGGATCATAAAAGGGTTAATAATATAATTAATTAATATATTATAAATTTTATGTATGTTTACACATAGGTCATTACACCTAATGAGCTTAGAAGAGGCATATAAAGAAAGTAAGCCCTAGAGGCTATTTGAGTGAGTGTAAAGGGAATGAGTGCAGACAAAGGAGGTCATCATAAATTGAAGACTTAGAAAAATGTGTTAAATATGATTAGAGATTAAAGGTATCTAATTTGGTTCTTGGTTTCCTATGGTATTAGATACTCCTTACAAGTTAGATATTATAAAAGACTAGTTTGATGAGTACTCAACTAGGTAGGGGTTGATGCTCCTTGTAAAGTGGGTGCTTTTCTAAATGTTGAATCTTGTCATTAAATGATAGTAGGCCATGTGAATGGTTTAGTGGGTTTTATCCCACAAGAGGGTTTCCCACATAATCTCTTGTGTTATCTTATGATGTATGATTGTTAGTTTATGCATTGATATATTATGTATGCTTCATGGAATGGTGTTTGGAATTGAATATGCATTGATGTGAAAATGATTCACCTCCCTTCCAAATAACCACTTAATTTTTTTTTATCACATCAGGTCTTTTGGAAGAAGTTTAATATCTTGAATGTGATCCTAACTAAGAAGCTAAGGAGAGAGAATCAAGAATTGAGATTTATGGTTAAATGTATTAAAGAGCATACTAGTCCTTTTGAGACAAGGAGGAGTAACTATAAATCAAAGGAAGATGAATATGAAAAGATCATAAAAGTCCTTAGATATTAAGTCAAGTCCTTTATATAACATAAAGGAAAGGTGATTCATCTTCAAACCAAGTTTGAGTTAATGATTGAAATAATCAAAGAAGATAAGATGACAATTCAGGATCTTAAGGATTGGTTAAGGGATGAAAGTGAAAGTTTAAAAGCAAGTAAAGATGAGTTTAATAATTTGAATGTTGAGATGGAATCCTTAAATAATGAGATTAGCAAGGTGAGAAGACTAGAAATAAAGACCAATATGATGAGGTATTTATCTCAAGATCAATGTTATGCTTGCAATCAGTTTGGTCACATTACAAGAAATTGTAAAAGGAGAGGTAACCTCTCAAAAGGAGATAACATCTATCATCAACCAAAAGGTATGATATATATATATATATATATATATATATATATATATATATATATATATATATATATATATATATATATATATATATATATATATATATATATATTGTTTATTTTAGGTTCCATAGAGTTGGTCATATTTCAAGGTATTGTAAGAATAAGTTAAATGAGTTACTAAGGCAAAATAAGGTGTATGGAGTTCCTAGTGTGCAAATAAGAGGTTATAAATGGATATGGAGACCTAAGATGGTTAAGAGAGATCATATTAAAACCAAGGATGAATTGGTTGTTGAGCATATCATTAAAGAATATTTGATTGTGATATAATAAGGATTAGGTGTAAAATAATGCTAAAAATAGGTAGCATCCATTGATAGTGCATTAAAAGAAGAGATGGCAGTCAAAAAGGAAAATAAAGAAAATTTTAAATCCAAAGAGGATACTAAGTATATAGAGTTTTAAATGAAGAAGATGATCAAGAGGTTTAAAGAAGTGGAGGACTAGGGGTCTCTTGGTTTTACATTGTTTTGAAATATACATAAGTGAATGTATCTCTATCTAAAATTCATAAAAGCATTCATCATGAAAGTAAGTGAGTGATGGTTGATCAAGGTATTATGATTATCTAAAGATTTTAATGACATGTTGTAAATACCCTAACAATGATCTAAAGATACGCTAATTATGAGGATGGGGTTGATTATTTGAGTCAACTTGAAAGGATTTCATAAATTAATAAATGAAATAAGAGGATTAGTCATGACCTTAGGGTCATGTAGCATGGGTTTTCTTGTTATGGTATTCTATGTTGAGTATTTTAAAGGAAATGTTGGTTATTAGATGGTTGATAGAGAGTAGGTATATACACAAAATTATATGACTACGTGTTTCCATAAAAGTAATTTGAATAATTTCTAAGCCATGATGTCTTTTGGAGTTTAAAGAGTAGTTATTTGTTGCTATGAGATCCATATGAAAGTTATACATGTTTGATTTAGATCTTCAAGTTGATCCAATAATATAGAGTGTTTTGAAGATTTGTTTGTAGCCCTAGTTGGTTAAAAAGACCTGTTGAAGATATCATGATCCATGTGAAGCAAGGAGTTAGGGGGAGATAACTTTAGAAATTTTGAAAAATATTTAATAATATCACATCAATCATTAAAGGATAAATCTGATTGATTCTAGGTTACAGTCAAGTGGTTAAAAAAGTAATATGTTTCATAAGCCTATGTGGACAAATTTGTTATAGATATGAACTCAAGAGAAAGTCATAAAAACTAATATTATTACTTGATCAAACCAAGTAATAGCTTTTAAAATGAATTAAATATTCATGCATGGACAAAATAAGCTTGTGAGATTTGTAAGTAAATAGGTCCAAGGATCAAATAAGCCCAAGTGGAGAAGTTCTGAATGAGGTATGCCTAGAGTGAGCGAGAACATATGTGAGATGTTCTAGTTTCAATTTTTAGATGATCAAGATGTGTATGTCAAAGTGGGAGCCATTGTTCATCCATGTGATTGAAAGGTAGGTAAGTATTTTGAGAAACTAAAGTATGTTTGAATGGATGATGATAGGAAGATATTAGTTGTTATTTAGTCCACTTTAATTAATGGAAAAGGGGGAGAAAGAGAATTAGAGGTTGCCATTAATGATGGGGGAGATTTTTCGTAAAAGTGTTTTCATTGATGTCAAAGGTAATGATAAAGTGGTGATTGATGAAGGATGAATCATGAAGTGACAAGGCCTTATGTGTTTGATAAGTGATCCATGTGGTTTGAGTTATCTTGATCAATAGAGAATGTTATGATAGGTTTTTAAGATATTCTCAGGGGTAGTGAGATGCTTTGCAAGCTACATAAGTGGTCTTGTAGAATCTCAAGGTGGTTCAGTGATAAGGAAGATTGAAGAGAGGTTATTTATTAAGCATGTTCATAGCTTGTTGAGGTGAGAAGCATGTGACCTATGTGAACATCGATGAAATCTTGAAATCATGAGATGAATGCATATGACATGTTGATGATGATCTAAGATAAGTACAATAAGGCTTTCAATATCTAAGTTTGACTAATGGTTCTAGACCCAATGTGCATAGAGACTTACTGACATCCAAATGAAGGGTGAAATTGAATTATCAAGGTGTTTAAGCCCATATGATCATGGATTGAGGTATAATAGGGTGGGTCAAAAGTGTTGACCAAGTTTTAGGTCCTGAGGAGGAAAACAAAGCAAGAAGTAATGTTGAAAGTTTTTCTATATATGCAAAGTGAAGGTTTTCAAGCCTGAGAAGGAAGCTGAGGTGATTATTGAAATGTGTAGAGTTTACATGGTCCTGGTCCATTTGGAGTAGTTGGTGAAGGGCCCTAGAAAAACCAATCCCTTAGCTCTATGAACAAATGTTAAGAAGGTAAGGAGGTTTTTGTGCTTGCAAACCCTCATAGTGGAGAAATTGGAAAGACGTGAATGGCTTTGGCCCAGAATGGATTGTTTGATCAAGTTTGATGATTCTATGTTTTAGAGGAATCCTCTACACACCTCTAGGTGGCATTGGTGTGTTAGATTATTGAATAGAAGATATAAAAAATTGATTGTTTCTAAAGATTTCACTATTATAGGAAGGGTTCACTAAGTCAATGCATACAAGTTGATGGAGGATGAAAGCCAAAACATTTTATTGATGTCCATGAAGTTAGTTTGGATATAAATAACATCTTTATCAATAATTTTTGACAATCAAATTGACCTATTGCTATTTTTTAGATAGTGAAAATAATGAGTAATAACCAAATAGAGTAAGAACCTACTTAGGGATGATGTGCAAGTGATCAGTGATGGATCCATGATATGGGATATTTGTTTAAGACCTATGAATAATTTTACATTGGTTATTAAGTGTTGATGGTTCTCATACATAGGGTAGAAGGTGCTCAAAAAATGACTTAAATGTGTAAATCAAGACCGTGAAGGTGTATGCCTCATAAAATGATCTATATATTCCTTATGTGATATTATAAATCTACATCATTGTGATTGGAGTTGATATGAATGTTTATAAATATATCATAAATGTATTTGGAGTTCAAAAAAGTGTCTACATAGATGTTAGAAGTTATGTTCTCCATGATTGTGTTTTGAAGTCAAGATGACTGCTCTAGGTATGCTAAGTGAGATGAAGAATTTGAGACTCTATGAAAATATTTAGTTCATAAAAAGAATTTTTATATAGTTTCTAACATGTAATTTATCTATTATTTTTTTTTGGAAGCTAAGGAGATAGTTTGAGATGTTGAGATGAGCAAGCCAAAAAGACTTATCTAGTTGTGTTGGCACTATATGTGAATCATCTGTAAGACTAATGAGTAACATTAAAAAATGTTATATATCTAATTTATATTTATACAGAGATCACATAAAATATATGATTGTGAATTATATATCTTTAAATCACTCTTATAGGTCTTAAATAATATCGTGTTCATAACTATGTTCTTGAAGGCTATTGGTAGTTTGAGTGACCACTTTGTAGAAGTGAGTTGGAAGTGTTATTGGTAGAATTGATGAATAAAATTAGTATGTATATGTTTTATAAGTTTCAAAGTTTCAAAATGATTAATTTTATGTCACATTTTGTCCCCGATCAAGTGTGAAATGTTAAATGTTCTTGATTGTGTTTGACCAATCTGAGTGGTCCTATTACAAAAGTGGTTTTAAATGCTTGGAGATTGAGTCATAATGTAAGATGAATTTGGTAATGTTTTTTAGGTAATTTAGGATATATTAATGAAATTTTATGGTGTTTTGTTTGATAAAAATTATATCATGTTTCTAGTTTTTAAGATAGACTTTTTTGTGTAAGAAGGCCTAAAAGGTGAGAAGACCTAATTGATAGGTTCAAAGTGGTAAATGGATTTACAGGTAGTAAATACCAAATGATATATTATGAGGTACCTATTAAATTGATATTTTAATTGTTTAAATATTTTTTGGAAGCTAAATATGGTCCAAGGAGTTAAAGGGTGACATGTGTCTTAAAGAAGGGTTAATTCCATTAGGTCTCTATTAGGCCTAATTGAGTTTTATCCTCTATAGGTTATAAATAACCTATGGAGTGTTTTTTTTTCATATATAAATTATTTATGTACCTATTTTAAGTCTTATCTAAGGGTTAAGGATATTTTCGAACCAATATGGGTTAGATGAAGAGTGTGATATAAAGGCAACCCTGATAGGCCTATTTGGATGAGTTGAGAGAATGTGGACTTAAGCGAAGGAAAAATATAAATCAAGGAGTAGAGGTAGGTAATTTAGGATAATCATATGTTTAATAATATAATTCATTCATATTTGATCAATTTTATGTAGGTGGACACATAGTTTTTTAGACCTAATGAGCCTAGAAAAGGCATATTGAGCGAGTAAGCCCTAGATGTTGTTTAAGTGAGAGTAAAGGGAAAGTGTGAAGATAAATGAGGTCATAATTAGTTGAAGAGCAATAAAAAAAGTTTTAAATATTATAATATATTAAATTTATTTGATTTTGTTCTTGGTTACCTGGGGGTTGGAGCCTCCTTGTAAGTTGGAGCTTGCAAAAAACTAGTTGGGTGGGTGATCAACTAAGTAGGGGTTGGTGCTCCTTGTGAATTAGGTGCTTCACTAAATGTTTAATCATGTAACTATATAAAATTAGTACATGTTAATGGTTTAATTGGTTTTATCCCCCATGAGGGTTTCCTACATAATCTCTTGTGTTATCTTGTGATTGTTTGCTTATGCATTGATCTCTTATGTATGCTTCATGGAATGATGTTTGGAATTGAATATGCATTATTGTGAAACTTATTCAACCCCACCTATCATTATATACTTCCAATATGATTTTTTTACATTACTCCACCACTTTACAGGAAAATAATACTTCCATTGGCATTTGGTTCACAACTTTAAAGGGTATATTTGTATAATAGACAAGTTTTCTTGATGAAGAAAGGTCTAGGACATTGATAAAATAGTTCAAGTTCATATAAAGGTCTCACTGAAAGTTTTTTTTAATTTTTTTATTATATTTTTTTCCTCTTCAAGGCTAAATATATCTTCTAGAGGCTCAAAACCATTCTCAAGGATATGGTACATGTCAAAACAAGATAAAACCCTACTCAACTCCTCCATTAGGTTTACAGGTCTACATGAACAATCAAGGAGAGTCATTTTCATGAGGTTTGTTCATAAAGAAGGAGATGTATTAGAAAAAATTATATTTTCTAATGTTTAAAACCCATATTACCTTAAAATTCATGGAAATAGGGTTTGGATTAGGTGGCAAAGCTGTATGAACCATCATAAGAGACCTCTAAAGCCCTCCTAAACCCCTAGTGTCTTAGTTTTATATTATTGAATTATTTTTGGAGCTCATTGGTAAAAATTAAATACTATGAGGAAATTTTTAAGGTATATTAATACCTATTACAATATATTAAAGAAATAATTCAATGCATGAATGAGTCATATGTGAACCTATAAGTCTGTAGGGTTTGAAAAGATGCAAGTTTGGAGCTATTTGACACTGTTGAGAGGTTTTAAAGCTTAGAAAAAGTTTAAAATAACATGATATACAATTTTAATATTATTTATCTCTCCATTACATGTTAAACCAATTTTAATTCATTACTAAAGTGACTTTCTATTATTTTTTGAGCCTATAAGCCTCAAATGGAGGAAATATATTCTAGATAAGGCAGACATGTTTAATTATTTGGGGAATTATCTATGTGAAATAGTGTTTGAGTTAATAGTGGATAATTTTATGTAACATTTAGTAGTAATAAACCAATTTATAAATTCTCCGTGATCATATATGAGGGGAAGTTATAGGTGGCAGGCTTATGACCATTAGTCTAGTGTCTTTGAACTAAGTTTCATGTGTTGAAGAAATAAATACTAGACATACATTTAAAACTAAGGCCTCCATTTCAAATTTTTCATGTTTTTAAGTAAATTCATATCATATAAAACCTATTAAAAACATGAAAAGATTAAAATATTTTAATAAACAAGGTATTCATGTATGCATAGGTAGATCATGTCAAGTTTACAAATTAAAAATGAGAATTTATTACTAAAAACAGTTCAAAATACTTCATATTACTCTCAATATCATTTAATTTTGTAATAAGTAGAGGATTTAAATCCAATAATAGGTTTACAATATGTTTCAATCTTGAAATAAGCACATATAGGCTTACACATACAAACACTATAGAGTGATTCCCTTTGTGTGTTTAAATTGGGGTGTGTAGATTCATGATATATATTGAGTATCATGAGGTAAGTTTATAAAATTATTGGATTGTTTATAATGAGGATAAAAAACCAAAAGAAGACCATTAAGGTCAAAACCATAAAATTGTAAAGAAACCCTTGACATGGGTTAAAGTAAGTGATAGGAGGTTTAAAGGGTAAAATACTTTATAAACCATTTATAGAACTCATAAGTCATGTATCAATCCTATATAAGGGGTTTAAAAGATAGAATCAAGAATTAAGAATACTTTTTTATCAAATAGTCATTTAGACCTTCATACATAGGACTATAAGCTCAAGAAGACAAACTTTATCACATGAAAAGTTGATTGAGAAAATTCATGGGAAAAAATTAATTTATGGGATGATTATAACGTTTGTCTAATCTAAATTCATGACATTTTTTAGTTCATTAGGGGGATAAAATCTATGAACAATCATTAACAAGATAGAGTTATAAATTTTTTGAGAGTAGCTACTAAGAGGGGGATGAATTAGTAGTTAACAATGTTTATTCAATTCCTTATACTCATTCATCATACATGAACATGAAATCTTATACATCAAAACATGAACAAAAGCATACATCATATGAACACATCATTTTTGTGGGAAACCCTCTAGGTAATAAAACCCACTCTCAATCCTAAAACATAAATAGACTAATATCCTATAGTATGAATAAAACAAGAGACTTTATGCTAGAACCAACTAATGAAGGAGCATCCACCCTTCAATTTAGTCTAGCTACAACTAGACCTTTATCTAGCTTTAACTAGAAATGAGGATACAAAAGACTATGTTATTAAATAAATACATCTTCTTTAATGTCTACCACTACTTTTTATGTCTTCTACACTTGATGATGACCTTCTCTTGCTCTAACATTTGCAATCCCCTTCAAAAACCATTCACTCAACCAAGTCACACTTTAGACTATTAGTTCTAATGACTTGCTATATCATGAAATTATAAATAAAACATGAATAATTATCTTTACCCTATGAAGGTCATAAATTACCCATATTTTCTCCTTGACTGAGATATTTTCTTCTCTTGAATGCACACTCATACTTTCACACACACCAAATAGGACAAATAGACCTAGTATATATATTACTCTTTCATCTAACACATCTTGGTCAGATAAGATATTTTACAAAATTTTATAACCCTTATAAAATATCCTTATACACTTTACATTAATGGTACAATCTCTCCATAGGTTATCCATAACCCAAAGCAAGCTTAATCCTCCTTTAGATCTCAATTAGTCCTAATGCATTATCCCTTATAGGTCATTCACCACATATGACCATCTCCATAAATAGTATCCATAAAAAAAGATTAAAACACATAAAAATATCATTTATCACTCCCACATGGGTCTACAACATTTGGAACTCTAATTCATACCTTAAACCAAGCCTTTTAGACTACTCGCTAATAGGCCTAAGAACCTAAAAAACACAATCTTATATAACTAAATCATACAAAACATTTTATTAAACAAAGACATATAAAAAACATGTATAGGTCCTACATTAATTAAAAAACACTTCCAAATCCATTTATGATCTTCACATAGCTCACATAGGTCCAAACCAACTCACACAAACTATTTACTCAAACTAGGCAAGCGCCCTAGAAACTTAATAAAAGATGTTTGACTGATCTAACCAAAATAGAGATAAAATATGAAGAAAAAATACATTTAATAAAGATATAAAAATCATTTAATACCAAAAATGTCTCACTAACCTAAAATTATACTCATAATAACTCAAAATAGCCTCTCCAAATAGGCCACTCTAGATTGCCTATAAGCTCCAAAAACTAGTCATGATGAACATGACATCTAACACTTTTTAAGACACTTTATTGATAATATAATGCATTAATGAGATCCTAAAATTAACTTATAAAATTTAAAATCACAAAATTCATATGCTTCAATGGCCACTTTACTACTACAAACCACTATCACTGTCATGGGTTCCAATATATTGTGTTACATAGACTAGTCATTTTGTGAGCTCCTCATAACTATTTTATAAGAACCATCAAAACTAAAACATAAGTATAATAGGAGGGATAGGTATTTAAATAATATGACAAACCATTTTTTTCATCCCTAAATACTTTAAATCAATCCTTAAATAAGTTCTCACTCTGATTGGCTTTTGTTCACTATTTGTTCCATTTCCACTCTAGTGACTAGTCAACTTAATTGACTTAGATAATTGAGACATTGAATATTTATTTCCAAAACAACTTTATGTACTTTAAAAATAAGTCTTTCCATTTAATAACCAACAACTCTTATGCATTGACTCAGTCAACCCTACCTGTACCATTAAAATCTTTAGAAGTAAGCATATTTCTATACCTTCTACTCACTACCCTGACACACCACTACCACTTGGAGATGAATATAGGAGTCCTATATACCTTCCAATAGTAAAAATTGGTTAACCAATCCATTTTGTGTCCTTTCTAGAAATATCTCTCCAATCACTCCATTATGAGGGTTTATAAAGGGTTTCTAACCAGTTTACATTATTAACTAATGTTCATAAAAATATATCACTAAATCCAATAAAAAATAATTTAAAAGGATTTATAGGTCCATTTGTCACCTCTCCCAAAATATTGGGTCCCCAATCGAAGTCTACATGAACTAGTAAACATTAAAACATTCCTCTCGAGTTTAAAATTCACCATTCGATCCTCTTTTGAAGCTTTTAAACCATATTTATAACTTTATAGCTCAATCTCTAACCATATGCCTATTAAAAATTATTAGAAAAAATTGATTTAAAATCTCTCATGAAACAACAAGCTTCATCATCCTAAAAAAACCCTTTGACCCTTCACAAGGCCTTATAAGCCCACCTTGGCCAACTAGGCCAATAGCCAAACTATCTTATAGACCACTAGCCACCTCTTGTAAAAAATACACCTGACCTCTCAACATTGTATACATGTCCAGCATGAATATTACAATCATACTAATATTTTCCAAGTTGGATCTTCTTCATGACTATTCACAAGGACCTCATTAGTCCACCTTGCCTATTGGGCTTAGAACTACTAGGCTAACTTACCTCTTGAAGGTACTTATAAAATTATCCACTAAGATAATTACACCTTAGATAATTGAAAATAACTTAATATAAACACTAAAATCAGCCACTAAGAACATACAAGTCATACAACACTTATCTCCATATGCAACCAAATATGATCAAGCCCACAAGGCATAGGATGACTTGCACTCCACCTGAAGATGATATGAGAAGACTTATACTAATAGAATCATACCAAGAAAATATCAAATTATCTCTCTATAAGATTCATTCATATTAGACCAAGATCACTCTCATACTACTTTGTTATCACCAATGTTACTTGACATCAATGACAACACATCACTACCACCAATCTCCCATTAATCTCCCCCTTTGTCATTGATGGTAACACTCCATTTTTCTATACCCATTTGCCAAAATGATAAAGTGGACTCATCCACAAAACATGCTCTTTTATCTTTAATCAATACAATTAAGAACACAATCAAGAGCACACCAAATGTCAGCAACAGATCACAAAGTAACCATAGTTCTTTCCATTGGACCAAGCTCCTTTCAAAAAACAACTTAGGTCATAGCTCCAAAAGACATATAATATCCTTAGACCTGACCACTAGGAAATCACACTAGCTCCACCTCAGACCGCTTCCACTTGGGAAATAAATAACTCAGATCCCCTTTTGATAAACACTAAAATTAGACCTCTAAGTCTCCAAGAGACAGACAACACTAAAGCACACCTCCTTCCTAAATCCTTAGACCTATCACCAATTACTTAGTAAAAAATATCCCCCTAGGACCTTTCTCCACTTTAAGTCTCCCCCTCAATAAATACAACCCATGCATAACTATAAGGCCTCCAAAAACAACTACCATTACTTTAAACAACAATAAGAGCACCATAGCACTATGCAAGCTCACATACCTTTGCACTCAAGTCACCCTATAGACCACCAAAGGCACTTAAAGTATAAAATGATACCTGAATCATGCTTATAATAGACCAAAATACTCATATGGAGCCAAAAAGTCCAACCTTCTTTGGAATGATATCATAAAATTGTTCATTTTCTCCACTAGCCCTACTTAGACCTCTTATAGCCCTATCTAGCCACTGTAGACCTTATAAATCTCTATGTGTGCACTTTTATATCATGAAACTCTATATATGAAGTCTATTACCATGTCCCCTTAGAAATGCTAATAATTATCTCCCAAATCATCCTCTTTAGTAGATTTCCATCTTTAGCCTACTAGCTAATTAGGCCTCCTAAAAGACTAAAACTTGAATAAATTGAAATATGCTTACCTTCATATCACTATATAAATTTTTTTAGCTACCCATTTTTCCCATTCAATTTATTTGGATCTTATAGCCTGATCACTTTTCTAAACATGCCTAAATGATTAGGCCTTCAAAGTAAACCTTGGTTAAAGGTCAACCTATGGTCAATGTAAACACATAAGCTAGATACCACACATGGAGACCATTAAAAATCACTTCCATGAAAAATTTCAAGCCTCCACACCTTTGGGAACCATGACTTCCTTTAAGCCACCAAACACATGCTCTTGGTAAGAGAAGCTAGTGACCACACAAAATGGTCCACCTAACACAAAAGGATTCAAAAAAATATGAAAATACCTAAATCACGTATTAAACATATGTGTAGAACTTATTTAGCACAAAATAAATCATGTCACATCTCAAAACTTTAATTGACCCTTATAATTAAGCAATCTATGCATACAAGCCATAACTTATAGTAGTCATCTTGACCAAATGGTTAAACACATACCTGAGCACCTCATGGTCATCATAAAACCTCCTATTATTCTTTGAAATGTCAAACCCAACTTCAATAAACTTTATCCAACATTTTATCCCCAATAAAACACTAAAAGAGTATATTAGACACACTCTAGGTAGTCATTACTACCATAAATGGTCAACTTAGACTTTTGACCATAAAACTCACATTTGATCTCATCAAGGACTCAAACCACCTAGGAATGATACATGCAAACCTTCTTAATTCTCCAATTTAATTCATTATATCATCCTTCCTCAAATCAACACCCATACCAAGCATCCAAAAATAGTCAAAATGATACTTTAGGACCAGGAGACCTAAACATACCTTTTAAACATCAGTCTTGCTTCTTCACCTATAAGAGTCTCTTATGAAATACTTTTCATGATATTAACAACATACCTTCATGAGTAACTATGAAAAAACCTCTTCAAGAAAATAATAACCTTATGATGTTATAGGACAGTGATCACTATAAACATGTCAACTCAGTTTCTCAATGTTTCTCAAGTTTTATCCCACTGTTCTGAATCTTGTACTTTAGACCCCTTTTTGAGCTAACTATGAAAATGAAAACATGAAATAAATTATCCTTGGTTAATTATAATCCTTACCAAGATATCTTCATCTTCATGACAAGGAACATAATCAACTCTGCCAACTCCAACTCTGTCTTCATGCAAACTCAATTTTTTTTTTCATTTTCAGCTCACAGACCCTTGTTTTAAACATTCCATCTTGAATACTACCTTGTGCTCAATGATGAATCATAATTATTAAAAAAATTTAAGGTTATTATTTCAAACCATCCACCTAATTAACATAGAGATCCATATGGCATAACAAAGCTAATGACCCCTATCTGTCAACAACATATACCTTCAGACATAGTCACCTTCCATGAAGATTTTCTTTCTCAAATGAACATAGTCAGACCTCTCTTAGATCATATATTATTACTATGATGAGTTAAAAGCATCATCCAACTATTATAATATCAAAACTAGATCATTAGATGAGTCCTAATCCTCTTTTGCTCAAACTAGGTTCTTCATTACAAATACTAATTGCAATAGTCAACTTTGATCCACATTTATTTCACTTGTACAGACACCTAAAACAAACCACCACTTAAAGGATATACTAAAAAGAGTCCTCTTAAACTTTTTTTCTTACCTTATCTTTATTTGACTTCATCCATGGCATATATAATCCATTTTTTTCAATATATTTTCCTTTTGATAAACTTGAATTTTCAAATTTCAACGGTCATATTTTCATACAAAAACTTATTTAATGGAAACCTTTGATTTCCAAAAGTTCCCTTAGCACATCCTCAAAGACTTTTACATCTATCATACACTCATATAACATCCTCTTGACTTCTTTGTCAATGCAAACATGTCATGACCTCAAGTGATATTTTAGAGCCACTTTATTGAATCTTGTCAACTTTAAACAACTATAAATGGTACAACATTCTCATAATTTCATACTTAAATAATATTTAGATAAACCATAATTTGGTCTCATACTCCAAGCTTCTAATCAAACTAGTACCTGTCTCTCTTCTTTCATGTTAGCTAATCAAGAGATCATATTCAATAAGATATATCATTCAACATAGGTTTTATCTTATATTTGTCTTTAGTATAGTATTTATTATTTTTCATATGCCTTCTTTGACAATTTCTCATGATTGAAGAACCATATGTAGTAGAAAATAACTCACCTTGAATAACAATCCAACTCTTAACATCCATATTCTTATCAAATCAACTATCAAATATCATCAACCCTTAAATTCACAATTCAAAAAAAATTAAGAACCATGATATCAAGAGGTCTACCATACTGATCATCAACAACTCTATCAACTCTACCAATAAGCTGACTAGGTAGACACCATCAACCAAGCTACTCATAAAATCACCTTCTTAGTTGATTAAGCCTCAAGAAGGACCTACTATGATACCAATTATTAAGAGTATCTACTGATGTGGGGGTGAATCAATAGTTAAAAATGATTATTCAATTCCTTAAACTCATTGATCATACATGAACATGAAAGCTTATACATCAAAACATGAATAAGAGCATACATCACATGAACACATCATTTATGTGAGAAACCCTCTAAGGGGAGAAAACCCACTCTCAATCCTAAAACAACAATGGACTATTGTCTTATAATATGAAGCAAACAAGAGACTTGAGACTATCACCAATTGATCAAGGAGCATCAACCTCTCAATTTAGTCTAGCTCCAACTAGACCTTTAGCTAGCTCTAACTAGAAAAGATGCTGCAACATCCTATGTGATTAAGAACCCACTCAACCACATATAATCTAAATTCAAACACTAATATAATGTCTTATACACTTTATGATGACCTTTTCTTTCTCTAACACTTGAAATCCCCTTCACAAACCATTTGATCAACTGAGTCACACTTTAGACTGTAATTCTAATGACTTACTAGATTATGAAATGATCAATAAAAAATGAATAATTATATTCACCCTCTAAAGGTCCTCAATGACCCATATCTACTCCTTTATTTTTCTCTCTTATTTTCTTGAATGCACACTCACACTCTCACACACACCAAATAGGCCAAATAGACCTAATATATATAATACTCTTTCATCTAAACCATCTTGGTCAGCCAAGATATTTTCCACAATTATCTAAAAATTATAAAATTTCCTCATACATGTCAAATTAATTTTAAAATCTCTCCATAGGTCTTCCATAACCTAAAGCAACCTTAATCTTCCTTTAGATCTCAATTAGTCCTATTACATTAGCCTTATAGGTCATTCACCATATATGACCATATCCATGAATAATATCCCTCAAAAATGCATAAAACACATCAAAAATGCCTCCAATAGATCATTTTTCACTCCTAAATTGGTCTAAAATATATGGAACTCTAATTCATACCTTGAACCAAGCCTTTTAGACTACTCGCTAGTAGGCCTAGAAACCTAGAAAACATAGTCATATAGATCCGAAGCATACATACAATTTTATTAAACAAAAACCTAAAAACACACATGGATAGGTCATCCATTACTTTATAAACACCTCGAAATCCATTTTTCGCCTTCACATAGCACACATAGGTCTAAACCAGCTCACACAAATTATTTACTCAAACTGGTCAAGCACCCCAGAAACTTAGTCAAAGATCATTGAATGTTCCAACCAAAATAGAGACAAAAAATGAATAAAAAATACATTTAATATAGATATTATACTCATATAATAACACCAATTTATCACTCAACTCAAACTCTACTCAGAATAACTCAAACTAGACTCTCTAAATAGGCCACTCTAGACTACCTACAAGCTCCAAAAACTAGTCATGATGAACATGACATTTAACACTTGTGCAAACACTTTTTTGATATTACAATTCATTCATGGGATCTTAAAAAAACCCTTAAAACATTTATAATCACAAAATTCATATGCTTCAATGGCCACTTTGCTATTGCAAACCATTCTCACTGTCATGGGTTCCAATATCTTGTCTTGCACAGACTAGTCATTTTATGAGCTCCTTATAGCTAATTTATAAGCACAATCAACACTAGTAAATAGGTAAAATATGATGTATAGGTATTTAAATAATACCCAAAACCATTTGTTTCATCCCTAAACACTTGAAATCAATCCTTAAACAAGTTCTCACTCTGACTGGCTTTTGTTCATGATTTGTTCCATTTCCACTCTAACAACTAGTCAACTTAATTGACTTAGATAATTGAAAAAATGAATATTTATTTCCAAAACAAATTTATGGATCTCAAAAACAATTATTGGCCTTCAAGATCCAACAACTCTTATGTGTTAACTCAGTCAACCTTACCTATAACACTAAAATATTTAGAAACAAGCATATTTATGTACCTTCTGCTAACTACCCTATCACACCAATACCACCTAGAGATTATTATAAGATTCCTCTATACCTTCCAATAGTAAAACATTCAACTAATCCATTCTAGGTCATTTCTAGCAAGATATCTCCAATCACTCCATTATGAGGGTTTATAAAGGGTTTTTGACTAGTTTACATTCTTAACAAATGTTCAAAAAGCTCTATCCCTCAATCCACTATAAAATACTTGGAAAGGATTCTTATTTCCATGTTCCACCTCTCCCAAAAGTATCAGGTCCCCATGCAAAGTCTAGATGGACTAGTGAACTTTAAAACTTTCCTCTCAAGCTCAAAATGCTCCATTCAAGCCTCCTTTGAAGATTTTAAACCATATTTATAACTTTATGGATTAATATCTATCCTTAGATATGAAAAACATGCTTGGAAAAAATTTATCAACCATATCTCATGAAATAATAAGTTTCATCATCCTGCAAAGACCCTTTGACCCTTCACAAGTCTTCACAAGCCCACCTTGGCCAACTAGGCCAATGGCCAAACTATCTTTCAAACCACTAACCACCTCTTTAAAACTATACACCTAACTTATCATAATCCTATACATGTCAAAAATTCATATTTCAAACATACTAAGCTCTTACAAGTTGTATCTTCTTCTTGATTGGTCACAAGGACCTCGTTAGTCCACCTTGCCTATCAGGCATATAACCACCAGGCCAACTTACCTCTTAAAGGTACTTGAAAACTTATCCACTAAGATCATATCACCTTGTATAGCTTAAATTAACTTAATACAATCACTATAATAACCTACTAATAACATACAATTCATACAACACGTATTTCCATATGCAACCAAATATGATCAAGCCCACAAGGCACATGATGACTTGTACTCCACCTGAAGACCATATGAGAAGACTTCTCCTACTAGGATCATACCAAGAACATATAAAATTATCTCTCTCCAAGATTTATTCATATTAGACCAGGATCACTCTCATACCACTTTGTCATCACCAATGCCACTTGACATCAATGACAACACATCACTGCCACCAATCTCCTAACAAAAACTACCTTTTTGGTCCTCAAGGAGATTGATAATTGAGAATTATTGTATAAATGATTAAAACTAAATTAAATTCCTTTAAATAAAATTTATGATGTCTTCAAACCTCATGGGAACCTATTGGGTCAATAATCCTGACATGTGTGGAGGATAAATGCATGAAAATGGCCCATAAACTACATTTTTAAGCTTGTTTGCATGTGTTTGAGTGAGTAAGGTTTTATTTTACTAGTTAAATATATCTCTCGATCCTATGAAGAGATATAATTACCTTTCATAATAAATTCTAATAGGTATCCATAGTGATATAACAACTTTCATGTCTCTAAAACAAGCCATTTGAAGATTGTCTTCTTGGTTGCATACAAATGTAAGGCTATAAACCTTTTCAAAGTCATCAATTAAAAAAAAACACATAAAAACCATATATATACATAATTTACATCCTTTTTCAAAGTCATCAATTAAAAAAAAACACATAAAAACCATATATATACATAATTTACATCCTTTGAATATTATAAAGGTTATATTCAAACACTTTATAATGACTATAAGTAGTTTTGAGGGTCTATTCACAAGCATTGTAATAACTAGGTTATTGAGACCATTTAAGGAAACATATAGCCTTTATTAAGTATTCAATCTTGCCGCAATATTTAACGTTATATTAATGTATACTTATAGGACTTAAAATACATGTAATACTAGTGTGGAGATTATGAAACATGGACAAAATCCTTATATAGTTCTAAATCCTACATGGAACTTCTATTACAAGAGAACTTACAAACCTATCCAAACTTCTTGTCAAGTAAGATTTGAAGAATAAATTGAGGGTGATATATAAGTTTGGAAAGATATTATATATTACTATTAAATACCTACATGAAGTTAAATTTTTTTGTGGTTGTCTTCAATCAAATACTAGACATTGTATGAGAGATAGGATTATCTTCAACACATTCTTTTGGATTGGACAAACCTTGACATGAAGTTACAGGTTATAATGTTAAGTAGGCCATGTGTCAAGATAAAAAATAATAGATCCTTAATAAAGGAAGGGTATTATAAATAAAGTAAATATGATTCATATTAAATGAATATCTACTTCTACGCAACCTCTCATGAGTACATCATCAAGACAAGCCAAAATATGTTAAAGATGAATAGTGAGACTATTTCCTTACCTTCTCTTGGTATTGTAACTAGTTTCATGATATATGAGAGCCATAATGGACCTCGTGCATGTCCACACACACTCTCTCTCTATTCTCCATTATTATATATACTTAGCCTTGAATGGCTTGTAAAAGTATCCTTTAAGTTAGTATGCTGAAGCCCCACTAAATGTTATACTTGTTAATTTTTAAGTTAATAAAAATTATTTTTACCTTTTTTGTTGCACATTTAGTGTTTTCATGTTTAATTTTTGGTGAATAATAGTTTTGATTTCAATCACCTTGAATTTGACCTCTTTATTCTGACCTCTTTCTAAGTAGGTTATCTCTTGCAGGTCATATAATGTGTATCAAGTGGTTTTACAAATTTTAAGTTTGGAATACCTTCACTAGTGCCTCATTATAGGCCTCTTGATTGTACCTCTTAATGAATGTATCAAATTCAAACTCCATATTCAAAAACTTATTATAAATATATGTTTGAAGTTTTATGATTATACTCAATCTTTTCCTATATTTATTATCAACTCATAGTCAAGAAGAGGAGACCTATAATTTGGTGCATCACCCTTTTTTTAGTTTTTTATTTTTCTCTTTCCCTTTTCCTTGCATTTGAGTAGGTGTAAAATAGATGGATTAATCCCTCTCTATAGGTTCTCTCTAGTCATAACCTATCCATAGACTTACAGAGTTAGCATTATGTCAATTGGGTGAGGATAACTGAAATAACTAATCAAAGTGTGCAATTCAAAGTGCAAACAATCCCCTTTTGGGGTATTGGTATGTAGGTTAACACATTAGATGTTGAGATCACATCTATACTTCCTTAATAACACCATTCTAATTCCACTTTTGTTATTAAAACCCATAATAAGTATGGAGGCATAGGGTTTTACATTAAAATCATTAAAAATAATGAACAAAAAACAATTCAAGACTCAATTACATAGACACAATCTTCTTAGAACAAGGAGAACATCTTCCTAGAAACTTATTATTTTATATACTTAAGGTCAATAACACAGTAAAAGAGGTCACTATCATAGTGTTCTATTTGTATAGGGACCTCACTACTATGCAAAGGAGACTCTGAAACCTACTTCCTATTGATGACACCCTATACTATTCTTGCACTAATTTTCAACCTACCACTTGTCCATCTCAGTCATTTTTTTGGTTAAGTATATATTTTTTAATTCATTGATATTTATAGGCTAAGTAAACAAATAAGTTATTACATAAATTAGTGGCTATTAATATTACTATATTTATATCCTCAGCTCTTTATCTACTTGTGGATTTACATTCCATAATTCCCAAATTAGTTAAATCATTTGGTGAACATGAACTACAATAAATAATGTCTAAACCCTAGCCCTATATGATCTTAGGGTTTGTATCCTTCTTTGTTCTATTTCCATTTTTTGTGTTAGGATTTTGAGATTTCAAATATCTATTATATTAGTCTTCTTTCACTTTTATTACTATATGACATATAAAAAAAGTTATATCTTTTCCTAAAAAAGAAGTGTTATGATTAGTGGTAACCCTATTGATCAAACCCAAATTCCTTCCATTACAACTTATACCATGGATAAAGGACCATTTAAAACTACTCTAATTGATCCTTCATATCATTATTATGTAGATTTTGATGATAATACACATGAACATGAGTAATAAAATCAAGATCTTGATGATACACAAGAGGGGACTTAAGATACACTCCCACCCCCCTCCATGATGACAATATTATAATCAACAACCTAGATGAGGTCTTATAAAGTTATAGAGATAGAGTCTAGGAACAACCCCATAATTATGCACAAATTTTACAAGCTATATTGGAAATAAATAACACATCATTTGGTTAATCCTCTAATCCCATATATGTTAATATTGTTATACCTACTACAAGGGAAACTCAGACTCTATAACAAACTAATACAACTAGAAAAATATCAACAATGGAAAAATATCTTGTGGATAGTACACATACCTCCTATTTAAATGTATAATCCCTTAGGTAAGACATATATTCTTTGTAGTTTAATGTGTTACATGTTTATTAGGGTGTTACTAAAACATATCATGCATTGGATTATCATGTGCTCCTACATACACCATTGGCATAGCACATAACATCAAACCCTTTTCCATCCACATTTTTGGCACCAAATATTACTCTATATGATGGTAAGGGTGACCTAGAGAATCATCTACACGTTTTTCATGTAACATGTTTGAACTACATGCTTAATGATTGGCTCTTGACTTCGTTGTTCCCTCATAGTTTAAAGGACTATGTTTTATAATGGTTCTATGATCACCCTAATAATTACATTACATCATTTTATCCACTTGTATATATTTTTTTGTCACACTTTTCAATCAACACCAATGATAAAGTTTCATATGCTTGAGTTGAACAACTTAAGCAAAAATGTAATGAGTTAATAGTTGAATGTCTTATGATATAAAACTATCCTAGAAAAGATGACAAGACCCATGGAAGATATATAAATCTAGGCCATATTCAATAAAATATTATTATCATAATTAAATGAATCATATTATTTTAAAATTTTCCATCATTTACTAATTTATGCCATATAGTGAAGGAATGATCTCTCATCATATATGTTAAAATACACAACTGGGTTAAATTCCACTAATAAGATTTGAAATAATTCCTCATACAAAGTGAAGCCTAATGAAAATAATAATGATAAAAATATGATATCTAACATAGCATCAAAGCTAGCTCCTCATCTGGTTTTATTAGAACCTCTAAGGAGACCTTTACAAATATTCTTGAACTTCTAGTTCGTATACTCTAGCAACTTTTGGAATGCAATGTAATATCTCTCCCTCCCATCAAAAAGATTGATACAACTAGGCCTCTTCAAAATAACTATGATTCAAATGAATTATGAAATTATCATAAGTCACTTGACTATACTAAAAACAAATTCATCAACTTATGACATAATATACATAATATCAATTTATAAGAATAGGATAGCATTGATGATGACTTATATTTATGTGCACTCTTTGTATGATATTACATTGATCATCATCTTATTTAGATTATCATGGTTGATAATGGTTCAAACAATAATATGGGTACTATTACACTTTTACATCACTTGGGATATTTAGATCAGGATATTTCTTAGATAGATAAAATTATTCATGGCTTCAGTGGTCATGTTTATATTTAAATTAGGGAGATAACACTTCCATTATAGGTTATCCCCCCATAAGTGGCCACCAGGGTCATAGTGGTACCTATTTATGATACATTTGACATGTTATTGGGTAAGACTTGGATATAATTGCTTCAATCCATCCCCTCCATCATACATATATGTCTTAATTATGTACATGATTATTATGTTTTTATAGTTGGAGTATTTAAATATGAGTATCCTTTACCTACTCCATATCCATATACATAGTAGTCACTGATAAAAAATCCATCCATGACAACATCTAAGATGTTAGTTGATCCACTAGTGCATGTGAAGTCTACTTTTATATCATTTTCAGGTATACATACTCTCCCATGGAGACATTTAATAGAGAGAAACCTATATCATTTATATGTTATGGATTATATATACCCTCTCTCTACCTTATTCACACCTAGATCAATGTTATTGAGTCCCCACAATAATCCACGTAGAACATCCATGCTAGTTACAACTTCTTCCATTATATGCTTCTCCAAGAGTCTCATAGTTCACATGTTAGTTTATTCAGCTCCATAGATTCAAGGCCACACTTCAAAATCATCTTCAACTACACATTATTCAGTACATTCAATTTCTATATCTCATATACATCATCACACATCATGTGTGGTCATTATTCCTTTACTTGATACAAGTCTCCTTGATAGTGAGTCTTTTGCTAGACTCTTTAGTTAGTAAATATAATGCCCAATCCCGCTACATAGTTTACCTAGGTTATATTTATAGTTTTTGTTCATATACATGCTTACATTATTATATCTATCTTGATAACCTTATGAATACTAGATCTAACATACATAGTACATTACCAGCTTATGCTCTTACTATTTTACATTTTGATGTCATGTATACACAATACATTGGTTTATCTCATGTGTTTTTAGTCTAACACACATGATTCATAAATTTTATTTTGAGGATAGTTATTGCATAGGTTTAACAACTTCCATACCAAAAGGGGGCATTCCTAGGGATATTTCATATAGATTAGGCCATCCTAGTGAACTTATAACATAATTTTTAGTAGATAGACATATATTATAGAGATCAAATTCAAAAAAATATAATGAAACACAATCACATACAAATTAATCTCAATTTTCCTCTGAAATAAAACATTTGGTCAATAGTGTAGTACAATGGTCTACAATGTAGTGCATTATTGGCAAAGGGGATCATACTACTATCTAATAGCCCCATAAATATAAAATTCTAGTTTTTTTTAGAAAGGTTTAATAGTTATAGTTTGGATTTACATAGTGTCAGTCATAGATTATCATATAGATTCAATATATACTCAAGTTTTACAAAGATTACATATGTTTCCTTATATTGTGGGCATCATACATGACATGATCACTTTGATTTTAATTTCAAATATGCATTAACACAAATTAATATGAGTTAATTAATAATCTATATACATAGATATTAGAGTTAGGGGCATGTAAACAACACATTATTCCCATATGTTTATTTTTAAACTAGTTCTCTCAGATGGAATGACAAATCCATGCCATTTTCCATATTGTATACTCTAAACACCATATGCCCTAGTTTTACACTATGTTTACATTAGATTGATGACTTTTTCTATATATAGTAGTTGGAATTCTTGAGTGGCTCAGATCCATTTTTACATTTCAAATTTTATATATGGCATAGATCCATCTTACATAATTTTAGTTACATCACATAGTTTCACATTCATATGCATCTACTACACATGGGTAGGTAATGTTGGAGTCATAAACTACTTATTTCTTGAGCTACATACATGAAAGGGTTAGATAAATCATAAGTATAATCTAAGCTATGATACACTAAGCATGGTGATAAATGATGGAGTCAAGGCCAATTTAAGTTCTTGAGCCATATATACATGGGGATTGGGTAAACCATCATCACAGTCCAAGTTATTCACCATTTGATCACTTTCTACACACACATGATGTCACCAAGTTTTAACATTGGTTCACATACCCAATGAGGTATATTCATTAATTTTACATTTCTCTATCTCATAATATCTTTACTCAAGTTTGTCTTTAATTTTTATGTTTCTTAAGTAAGGATTGATTTTGATTTATTATTTTTGCAGAAATTAATATTTAGTTCCTAAATAATAAAAGGGTCTGAGTAGGAAAAAATCAATAAATAATATTCCAAATTAAAGATACTAATTTATGGAATTTAATTATAATTTGACCTTTTCTAAAAATAGTAATGAGAGAGAGAGAGAGAGAGAAAATTAAACTTATCTTATTCTATGTTGATCTGACCAAGATAAGGTCTATAAATTTGTGTGTAATCTTGGGACACTATCACAAACAAAATATTGAACTTTATTTATTGATTGGATAGGAGTGTTGGAATTGGACACCCTAGTCTCTGGTGCTATAGTCCTCTAGTGATATTGTCTTGAGGATTTAAGATTTCTAGGTTTTGTTCACCTGGTTAGTGTAAGCCTATGTACCAAATTTTAGATCCTCATTGTCAACCAGGCTCCCTATAGAGTTGATTATTTATGTATTTATATCTTCTATGTGATTGAATGAAACTTTGGCAAATAGGGAAAAGGGGTTAATGTGTGTAATATGTACTGGATGTGATTCATACCCCATGTGTGGGCATGATTCCTACATACTAATACTCTAAGGAGTGATCAATCCATATGTAGTTCTACATTTAAGAGTTATTGGTGTAATATTGAATGAAATGTAAGAAATACAAAAACTAGGTGTGCTTGAGATGGCTAGGGGTTGGTGTAAGGACTTGAATTGGCTTAAAAGTATATAGGCTACCTATATGCAGAGGATATAGAAGATTTTTTGAGTGGTCTTGCTTGTATTCTTGCTTTCTTGAGTGATATTTACTAACCCTTTCCAAATCATCTTTGAATGGGCTTATATATGGATCTATTGGTCATGGGTTAAATGAATTCACATTAGGCCAACATGATTGAAGATAAGGATCTAGAAGGAAATTACTATTGGGGACTAATATATACTTGGAAAATATCATCAAAATCTATACACCCTAGGGTTTGGTACTAGTGTCCTGAGCTAATAAGGCTTGGGGGATGGATTAGTCATGAAGATAGGGTCCTGGATTAGTTGGGATCAAGTATGGAAGGCCATGGATGATTAAGAGTCAATGAAAGTAATCCTAAGAGGGTCATGAGAGAAAGTAAGAGGAACTTAAGGATTGGGTGTCATTATCCATGCTCAAGTTACCAATTTTTGCATTTTATATGACTATATTTTCCCCTCCTTATTTTATTGATGTAGCAAAGTCAAATACTAGGATAAAGGAAAATAGAAAGTGTACCTAAAATTACCTACAAAGGTGAAGCCCATGAAGATTATCTGATGATGAGTAATGTTGGATAGGGCATAAAGAGCATGTTGTGTAAGTGTGAATTTATAAAAGGAAAACAAAGAGTAGATCAATTCTTATTAAATGAAATATAAAATAAGAATGTATAAATCTAGGTAAGAGAGGAAGAAAAAGGAATGAATATACCTCACCAGGTATATGAAATAATACAAAACCTATTATGATGTTGAGTAAGGTTGAGTGTGTTGGGTATGTGTTAAATGATGTTGTACCAAAAGTTACATCGTGAATGGAGTTGAGTGCTCAATTCCATAGAAAGTGGCTCAAGAATGCAAAGTCTAGCCATTTTTCTCCATCATCTCCTACTAAGTGAGTCTAGATGATCATGAATGTGCTAATTAATGTTTTGAATATGTGTCCAATCCCTCTAAATAGGTGGCTTAAGAATACAAAGGCTAGCACTTTAGCTCCATCATTGCCCCATGAAGTGAAGTTATAAAATGATACTGATAAGAAGTTTATCATATGAGATGGCTCCTATAGCCCATGAATTCTTAACAATATGATAATGTGGCATGGATAGCTAAATGTGTACTAGAATCTAGGCTAATATTGGCCAACTCAAAAAAATATGGAGATTGGGCTTTTATGAAAGCCACTCCAAAAATAAAAACTTAGGTTATGTGGAAGCCACTCAATAACTTGGAAAATCAAGAATGTGGAGGTTAGAATTATATGAAATCCAATTTGAAATGATGCGAACCACTTGGAGATGGAGCAAGGCATGCAACTACTAAAAATTCTTGGGTAATACTGAACTCAAAAAGAAAAGAAGCAAACATGATGTGCAATATGCCCCCATTCACTGGTGTCTAAAACATGGATTCTAATATAGAAGTTATACCAACTACTGTATCTAAAACTAGAAGTGAGAATTGATCATGTTGTGCATGATGCCCCCTATGTCTAGATTATCTGAGAAAACTATACTAAAAACTAATAATTTTGAATTGGTCTGATTGTGGAAAATTGTAGTTAAACCTACTTTTTTGCATGCTTCAAGAAAATCTAGCTTTTTTACTATTCAGATAAGACTATCAAAACAACACACCCTAGTGTCTGATGTTATAGTCCATCCTCGATGTTGTTGTCCTGGACTAAAACTGATCACTATTCTAGATTCTTGATTATCTACCTAGTTTGTTCTATGTGGTTTGATGACTAGTTATTATTTTGGTTGTTCTAAAATTGGATTTTTTTTACCAATAGGAGCTCTTATGTCTATAGAAAAACCCTTGTTTATTTCCCCCTCTTTTGAGAGTAAGAATAGGTACCTTGTAATGGCTGCCCTTAAAAGAAGAAGCCCTATAAGTGTGTTAAGCTAGAAATATACATGATATAGTAATGATATTCAAAAAGATATCTCAAGATATAACATGGTTTGAATTGAAAGATTATTAGATCAATAGGAGTATGCTTAGATAGATATAAAAATATAATAGCATGTACAATGTACTAGAATTGAATTAAAACTAGAAATTTTAATTGTTAGTTTGTTAGTTATTAGTTAGAGGGATGAAGCATGATGTCCATGATGGCATCCAAGAGAATAGGAAAAATACATGATATAGATCATGGAATTGCAAAAATCAAGAAGCAATCAAGAAACAAGAACACAAAGCAAGAATCATATAATTATGGCCAAGGGGCCATGCAAACAAGGGACATGAGCACATGTTACTCAAACTAGAAATCAATCATACAAGGCATGCTCAAATGTTACATACACATAAAAGTGGAGCAAGAAAAGTTGGTATAAGGGCCATAGGCACATAGAAGATTACAAGAAAAGGACATTGGAAAATGTCTTAAGGCACACACATGAATAAAAGTAAATGACATTGGTAAATATCCTAAGGCACACATAGGAGACAAGCGGGACATGTCAATGCCATCATATCAAGCTATGCTAAGGAAGAAGATAAATCATGTAAAGACTAGAAAGATAAAATCACATCTAACTAATCAAAGCAAGAGGGAAAGTATACAAGACATGTTTAGAACTGGACTAGGCATATGATAAGAAATACACAAGTGTTAGATATTGATGATATGTTGATAAAGTCATCTATGTAAGCTAGTATATAATATACATCAACATGATAACTTACAATGTGGAGTTTATGGATGGCATAACCCTAATGGGTATGTATATCGATGTGTGCCTTGAATGTAGAAGTAGGATGCCCTCTCAATGTGTAGAGTGAAGCAATCAAGTAGCTAGATGTCACTATAGACACTCAAAGAAGATCAAGTGAAGCATGGTAAAGTATATAAATTAACATACAATAACATGAAACAACAAATGTAAGTCCTAGCATAGTAGTAGCAATGTAAAACATGGATGATGCATATAATTGAAATGTTTTTATTGTTTTTGACATATTTGATGTTTTTGTATTTTTTTAAATGTTATATCATTTTTGTATTTTAGAATTATTTGAACTATGTACAATCAAGAAGAAGTAATTATGTACATGTGAGATGGGAAGAAACTATATACAAATAATTATGAAAAATTATGTATAAGCAAGGCTAAGAGATGATACTAACCAGTGAGTCTTTTGGCAGACTCCCTATCATAGTGTCCTATATCAAACAAAAGGAATCATACATGATTTTGAAGCATAAGGGCATGGATATGAATATGACTCTAAATATTTGGATTTATTATTGGTATCTTAGAAATAGTAATAACCTATATTATTCCACTAATCATTATCATCTTGATCTTGAACCAATGGAATGCTAGTGTTGACTTTTGTTGTATCTAGATATTTTCTTTTGATAAATTGTGTCTATGAAAATTTTCCTTAGTATGTTAGATAAATCCCAAACCTTGGTGAAAAACACTATCAACTGCTAGAATAGGAGTAGTGATGCCTTTATCATGCTTTCCCAACCCTTGACCTTAATAATCAAACTATTGTAGATATTATTGACCAAACCCATACTACTTTAAAAGTTGAGCCTCATTTTTAAGAGGTAGATTTGCATTTTTTTCATTCTTTACCTATGCTTGTGTTACTATTTTTTACTCTAATTTTTCTTTTTGATCCTTTTTTTATCCAAAGTTATGCTTTGGTAACCACTTTCATACTATTTATGAAGTTGACCCTTTGTGAATGTGTTCCTATGTCACTATGGATTTCTTGACTTGTTTACCTTGTATAGGTTCCTCATTAGTAATTATCTATTGTATATGTGTTTTCAATGGCAAACATGAATATACGTGATGCCCATGCATTCTATGATTTAAATAATAATATCTAGATCTTCTTACTGGATGTAGAGGAGGTAGTTTGATCAATTTAGCTTTAATCATTTCCCTTATTACCTGACTTGAACTCTTATTTGATATTTGAATTATTTTTGACTCACTAGTGGTAGAGTTACTTTGTTTTAATTTCTTGTTTTAATATGTAACATTGATTGAAACCAATTGACTCAATTAAGGTGCATATATATATGATTGACACTAGAGTGCCTTTGAGGTTTTTATATTATAATCTAATTTTCCAATGTTGTGATATTTTCATATAATAACTGATTCTACATTTATAAATCTAATATTAACTTTCTCATATTGGTGTTTTTATCCCTTAAAGTCTCGCAAGTGCAAACCCTAGATGATTTTGATTTAACATGTAAGCAAATATGTTGAAGAGGTTTTGAAAAAGCTATAGGATGAATGTATGCATCATGAACATAAGTATGGGTTGCCTCACCTTTTGGAGGGGTGATAAGATGGACATGGTTAGAGGAAAAGTAGTTATCACCCTCTTAGGGGAGAGGAGGAGAAGGGAACTATTTTTTGGGCATAAGATATGGCATTGAAACTTGACAGGTGGTTTTTATCTTATGCAATATATCCTCTAGGTAGAAACCATGTATGTGGGTTAAAATGCATGTAATTGGAGTTATAAGTTATATAAAAATATGTTTGTAAAGAGCATTTAACATAAGATATAGTAAGAAATGGAGAAAGATCATGTATTTATTCATTGATGCATAATGAAGTTTGACATGTGATATGACATTTATAATGTGTTTAACATGATAAACTTAAAATTTATTTTATATGAGAGATAGAAAGAAAGGGATAGAAATCATGAATTTGTGCATGAATTCATATAAAATTTTGACATGAATCATAAAATTTCTAACAGGTTTAGCATGATAATCTTGAAAAAAATTCCACATGAGAAATATAAAGTAAAGGGTAGAGATCATGAATTTTTACATAAAGGCATATAAGATTTTGACATGTAACCTAACATCTCAAATGCATTTAGGAAAATGGAGTTGGTAATTATTTTATATGAGCAAAAGAGAATATTCAAAAATAATTTTAAAAATTTATGCTTTTTTGGCAATGAATTTTGTAATATCATCCCATATAATGAAACATAAGCATGAAATGCAAAGGATGAAGCTTTGTACTAACATATAATATACTTCATCATTCATGTACATGATAGGGCCTATTATGGTTTCTTTCTTATTTATAAAAAATGTAAGAAAAATTTGTAAATAAGTGAGAATAATTTTTGCAATTTGATTATGGATGTAAGGTGACACCTCAAGAAGAAAATAGGTGTTAGTACATGTAACTAGGGATTTAACAGTGATAGTTTTGCAAAATACTTTGAATTTTTGAAAATGAAAATGAATTTTTGATTTAAGTATGTAAGTAAGAATTTATAAATTTATGTGAGAATCTTTTATTTAAAGGGACCTAGTATGTGCAACTAGGGTTTTGTGATTTTTTTTTGAAATTAATATGAATTTTTGGAATTTGAAGTGATTTTATGATTTTAATATGAAATTAAAAATTTAGAAAATGATTATAAAATTACTGGGAGCTAGTTGATGCAACTAGGGATTGAAATAAAATTGTTTTTCAAATTACTATTGAATTTGAGAATTTGAATTGAATTTTTGATTTAGATATGCAAGCAAAGAATCAAGAAATTATTGGAAAATTACTGGGACCTAGTGTATGTAACTAGGGTTTGAAATAAAACTATTTTAAAATTTATTACTAAATTTTAAAATTTGGGATGAATTTATGCTTTAAATATTCAAGAAAAAATTCATAAATTTATGGGAAAAATTAGCTAGGAATTTACCCTAGGGTTTTTATGTACAATTCAAAGTAAGTCGAGTTCACCAGATGATTTATTATTTTTGGGAATATTAGTGTTTATTTCCTAAATAATAAAAATGATTGAGTAGGAGAAAATCAGTAAATAATATTCCAAATTAAAGATACTAATTTATGAAATTTAGTTTCAATTTGACCTTTTCTAAAAATAGTAGTGAGAGAGAACATTAAACTTATCTTATTCTGTGTTGATCTAACTAAGAGTATCTTGAAATTTGTGTACAATATGGAATACTATCACAAAAATAATCTTGAACTTTGTTTCTTGATTGGATAGGAGCACTGAAACTAGACACCTTGGTCTCTAGCACTATAGTCCTTCAACGTTATTATCCTAAGGATTTAAGATTTCTAGGTTTTGTTCTCCTAGTCAGTGTGAGTTTGTGTACCAAATTTTAGAGCTCATTGTTGATAGAGCTCCATATAGATCTAATTAATTTTTTACTTATATCTTTTATATGATTGATTAAAACTTTGAAAAATAGGAAAAAGGGGCTAGTGTGTGTAATATGCATTAGATGTGCTTCACACCCCATGTGTGGGCACAATAGCTACATACCAATACTCTGAAGAGGGATTAAGCCATATGTAGTTATCCATTTAAGAGTGCTTGGTGCAATAGTGAATGAAAATGTAAGACATGCAAAAAATAGGCATGCTTGAGATGACTAGGAGCTGGTATAAGGACTTGAATTGGATTGAAAGTGTATAGGTTGGCTATATGCAGAGAATAAGGAAGATCACTTGAGTGGTCTTTCTTATATTCTTGCTTGGTTAAGTGAAATTTTACAACCCTTTCCAAATGATATTTGAATGGATTTATATATGGATCTATTAGTCATGGGTTAAATGAATTCATGTTAGGTCAACATGATTAAAGATAATGATCTAGAAGGAAATGATCATTGGGGCCTAAGATGCACTTGGACAAGAGCATCAAAAGATGTACACCCTAGGGTCTGGTGCTAGTGTCCAAGTTGGGTACTATTATCTTGAGCTGACAGGGCTTGGGAGGATGGATTATTCATGAAGAGAGGGTCCTAGCTCAGTTGGTATCAAGTCTAGAAGGCCACAACTAACTACGAATCAGTGAAAGTAAGCCTAAGAGGGTCATGAGAGTAAGAGGGACATAAGGATTCAATGCCATTATCCATGCTCAAGTTACCATTTTTTGCATTTTATATGACTATAGATTCATATAGGTTTCATTAATAAGACATCCAATAGATCATAGTTCACAGACTAAGATCCACATTCACAAGCTTTGCCTCTTATATAAGTCTAGGTACATCTCTCTTTCCTTTATCCTAGTCATTTCACTTTGATACATTTATAGAATAAAATGGGGTAAAATTTAGTCATCAAAAATGCCATTTGAATTTAATGAGTGTCACTTGAGACCACCCTATCCTTAACTTAGCCCTATAACTATCTTAGGGACTTTTTTGATCCTTTTATAGCTTATGTGTGCACATATACCTTGACCATTTATAACAAAATCCACATTATTCCATCTCTTAGGCTCTTAGTACCCTTTTCACCCATACCAACCACCTATATAATAACATAGCCCTTTGGTCTATAACATACCATAGTGTTACTAACCCTCACCCTTATTTACCCCTAACAAATTTCTTTTTTCTTTACAAAGAATTTTAGGGTTGGAATAGACTCATTTAATGTCTCAAAAATCACCAAAACAATATATAAATACCATTCTCTTTAATTTATTCCCTATATGAAAAATAGATGCAATTCTCATGAACATATCCAAAAATAGTTGTGTTCAAGGTCATCGATCCCTATTCTACCCTAATTATGTATAAACACATCCACACCATCCAAAATCTCATATTACTCAAGTTTTTAGTCTTAATACATACTCAAATAATTAAAATTGGCATTCATACTATCTTTCACTTGCACTTTCACCACAACTTAGATTGAGATACCTACATCAAGCTTGATCCACTTTTTAGGTATTGGTATGTAGGCAATGCTCAACACATGGGGTGTTGAGGTCATGTCCATCCCACCCTAATAACACCACTATACTTTGAAATTTATTATTTAAAAGTCTAAAAAACATGGAGGCTTAGGAGTTCACATTGAAATCACTCAAAATAGGGAACATACAACAATTTAGAACTCGATCACATAGACATAGGCTTCTCAAAATAAGGAAAGCATACTCCTATAAGTTCACTATTTTATATTATCAAGGTCATTAACATGTTATAGGAGGACACTATCACAATGAATTATTTATATAGGGACCATGCTACTATCTAAAGGAGACTCTGATACCAACTTCCTATCAACTACACCTTGTACTATTTTTGCACCAATTTACAGCCTACCACTTGTCCATATCAATAAATTTTCTAGTGAAGTATCTATTTTATAATTCATTTATATTTATAGGCTAAGGAAAAAAATAAATTATTGTATAAATTAGTGGTTGTTGATATTTTTATATTTATTCCCTGATTTATATACTCAACTCTTTATCCACTTAGGGTTTTACATTCCATACTTTCTATAATAGTTAAATCATAAATAAAGTATCACATTTATGCATATTAAAATGGAATATTCATGGGAATATACAAAATATTTTATATCAACAAGATTACAAGTTCTTTCATACACATACATTTGAGATATATATTCTAAAATTAAGCATATATATTCATAGATTCTTGTATTGATGGTATATATTTATGGAGAATTATATTGATCCATTCACATTTAAATAACAACATATTTAAATTTTATAGGAAAATGGTTGTCATTACACTTCACAATTATAAAAAACATATGTTCATGATGGGTTCATGAACACCATTAATTATTTTGTGAGCATGCTTTATATTTTTACATGGATTAAATTTGAATTAAGTGGAGTGAAACATTATAATTAAATTTATAATGCATATGTAGTGATTGATTTATTTATGATCAAACCCTACCTAATAATTTATCTCATTTAATTTCATGGTGATTTATTTTTGAGTTGTACCTAACCACAGGGTTACACACACACACACACACACACACACACATGTATATATATATATATATATATATATATATATATATATATATATATATATATATATATATATATATATATATGTATGTATGTATGTATGTATGTATGTATGTATGTATATATATGTATATATATACATACATACATACATACATACATATATATATATATATATATATATATTTATATATGTATGTATGTATGTATATATATGTATATATATGTATATATATATATATATATATGTATGTATGTATGTATGTATGTATATATATATATATATATGTATGTATGTATGTATATATATATATGTATGTATATATATATATAGATATGTGTATATATATATATATATATATATGTATATATATGTGTGTGTGTGTGTGTGTGTGTGTGTACACACACACACAATCACATGTATATATATTACATAATTATTTGGGTTAGTACATTGTGTACTTTTCCCCACATTTATGGGGGTTAGGGCATGTTTCCTTCCCGATTCAAGATCCTTCATAGTTAAAAAATATTTGGAAATGATCAACCCAACTCTATAATACTTAAATAATCAAGAATTATCTCCAGCAAGTTGTGAATAAAACATGGTTATCACTAACACATAAGTGCACTCTAACCCAAGATATTTCAATTTTTAGTTTTGATTTCACATATAGACAATGACTACACATTCATAAAAAAATTTCATGGATTAATTTATATATTGGCACCATTTTCAAGAAGAAAATGTTTTTTTACACACTAATGTATATTTTATCCCTTTTTAGATTCTGAAATATAGCATGAAGTACTTAACAATGACAAGCTTGACACACATTTACCACACATGACTTGAGTAGCCATACAACACATTTTTCCATTCTCATACTCTCAGGTTATATTATGAGTTAAAACTTAATTTTTGTTGTTATTAACCTAGAATTATCTCGTTTTCTACTTCAAACCTAATAAATATCATGCACAAACATATTTAGGCTCTTAGAGTAGTCCACCTATATGTAGGTCAAATCCACCAATTACAGTCATTATCACTAGTTGATATAAATTACCACTTGTCAAAGCCAACCCAATCTTAGAAATGGTTATTTAAAAAAATAAAAACCATATTTAGGGTTAGAACATTATCCTAGTGTGTCAATGATGTGAGGATTTATGTAAATGGATCCATATATAAATAAATCAGGGTCTCAGTCAAAAAGGATCCAACACTTATCAGATATACATATATAAACTATTGCATAATGAGTAAAATATTATATAGTATTCATAATTTGCATACCTATAATATGGATTAGTCATAATAAAAGTCTAAATCACTCAAATTCCAAGTCAAAACAATCATTTTAAAGTACTAAATCCAACCGTTAATTGCATACACATAATAAAAGAGCATGATTTTACAATCATGCTAGGTGGGAGAACTACATGTGGATTGATTTTCCTCCTTGGAGTATTGTATATGTAGGAATTAGAAAACTAGTAATAAGGGGAGGGTTGATTGGGTTTAACTCTTTTCATTACACTTACCCCCCAGTTTTTATAGGTTTGTCCCCCTCACAAGCACATCTACAATTTTAAAGAAAAGGAGGTTGGTTTCAAAATATACCCATGTAATCAATGTTTTCAATCACATACACATAGAAATATAATCAAAGGTAACCTTATAGTTATTATTATTAACATATACATAGGGTAATATCAATTATAAGTATTGACCCAATCATTTATAATTGACCTAATACATGCAACATATCATTTCCTAAATCAGATGAACTAGAGGCATAATTATCTATATTTTTTATTTATATAGAATAGTTAAAGTTAAGTGGTCAAAAATAAAATATAATAATTATGATCACTTTAGTACTTTCCATATTTATCGTATAACCTTATCAAAATCCTAATAATCAATTGTCAACCATCTACATTTAAATTGATGATTAAATGCCATATCTATCAATTTGAATTTTATTTCAATGTTTTATATTCATTATATTAGTATTTACCATTAATGTAAATTATGGTAAAACACTTATAAATATTCAAGTAGAATAAAATTAAATAAATTGTATCATGGAAAGAGTAAACCAATATAAACAATGTTTATTTCTAAGAGATATGTGATTTTTGATGTGAGGGAAAATAAGAAGTAACGTATGAAAAAAAAACCTAAATAAGATATCTAAAAACCTTATAAATAATTATGAAACCCTAAGGGAAACCAAGGGTTTACCAATGTTGAAGAAATATTTAGATTCATCAATATGTTTACACAATTTTTTATTATTATGAATCACTATAGGCTAAACTTAAAAAATTAAATTAAATTTTAATATATGGAAATAAATAAATAAAAATTAATGTAACTAATATGGAATTATATAACAAGAAAATTTACTAAGGAAATAAATATACTTAGATTTACTTTTTGGTTGATTGATTGAACTATATTCTAATGATGGAAACAAAATTGAAGTGGACCTATGATTCATCCAATTTAGAATTGATTTCATGTTCAAGGAAGGTTGATAACATGAGTCCTATTAAAAAATGTAAAAAATAGTTACATAGGTTAAGGTTATTATCCAAGGTATAATTGTCTCTTCATGACTATACATCATCATGCACTTAACTGTGAAGTCTCTATATATGAAATATTTGGCATTAAATGAATTTAAAACTATATAAATCATATTATTTGTAATCAAAACCCCATGTCCTCTTATTAAGGATTAAAACTTTTAAAATTTGAGTAGGTGTAATTGGATTGATGTTATCTTAATCACCCCTACTCATAGTTAACTCCTACTCACATACCCAATTCTTTGAAGAGATATATAAAGCCACATGTTGATATTAATATTAGTATGAATATGTGATCATGCTATTTTCCTATATGAATACATATAGAGTATATATTTTAACTTCATAATATTTACTCTTGGCCTATCTTAGTATGTTTAAAACTTAGTTGATGACCACTCCTAGTTAGTGATTTATAATTTGAGAAGAGTAGGTAAGTTTTTTTCAATGTAAAATAATATAATTGAGAGGTACTTGAGAATATATAATTTTAAATAATATTGACATTTATTTGTATTTTCATTCATTTAATTAGGTAATTTCCCATGTCATTAGCATCTTAGGTGAATGGGTACATATATGGTAAGGGTTTTATTTTGAAAAGTATCCATTTCAAGGTGAATGATGGTAAGGTCAACCTAAGGATAATAACATCAACATTATTGCCTAATTTTAATGTTACTATATGATAGATACTAACTTCATTATGGTATTTTGGAAATGTGTGCATATGATACTTCACTAATTTGGCATATACTAAAATGTTTTTATTGGTGATAGATAACATATTATAATGGATTATGCTCATAAATAGCATTTATGTGTGTGTAAATGGAATGTGAGATTTTTTTGGAGATGAAAAATTAATTAATGATAAGTTGAGGTCAATAGTAACAATTATAAGTGTAAAAACTATATCTTAGTGTCTAAAAGAATAATTAGGTGTAACCAAATTTATACATGAAATAAAACTATCTATTTGTAAATATAAAACTATGAAAAATCAAGAACTAACCATATTAATAAGGAAATAACACACCAAATTTAAGAAAACCTAATAAAAAAATAAATCATCAATGATGTAAGAAAAATTTAATGGTAGACTAGGTTTAAGAGAGAACAAATTAACCAAAATGTATTAGTGTAGGTTTTTATTCCATTTAATAGTTTTTTAAAATATATATTTAGTTAGCTTGCTTAAGTGTATTTTTAGGTCATTGTGAAAGATAATCCCATATTTATGAGGAAGTGATGACATGTTTATCTTTTAACTATATAATTTACATTACTAAATTTTTTATGTCTAATGATGTTAGCTCTAATATTACAATATTTTGATTGTTCAGAAATTAATTCTTCATATCTCATGTTTGAATTTGTTACTACATAGGTAATTTATTAATGCATTTGACTCTATCCATTAGATCTTCAATTGTGTCCCAATTTGACATGGTATCAAATATTTTTTGATAGATAAATGTCATTGTTCTTATTGTGAAATCTTGAGTTTCATCTTTCATGTTACTTATTTTCCATTCATTGACCTAGTATATTACAAATTCACCATCTCTCATATTTTGCCCTTATTCTAGGATCCTTAGAAGATTTAGATTTATAAAAAAAGGAGAGATAAGGTGTATTTTATTGGTCACATATTCTCTAGTAGGGTTTCATGAAAAAACCTAATATTATTTGTAAATATGACCTAGTTTGGTGACAATCAATTTTTGATATTTTGGAGGGTTTCATGGATTTTCTAATGATTTCATGAAAATATGTACAATATAAAGTCTTGAAGTGAAAACCCTTTATATAATTTTTTGGTTTTTTAATATCTCTAGTGGGTATTTAGTCAATTTATAAGAGGTGGACTACATATTGTGTTTTTGAGAAAATTAGGATTTTTTTTACTTATGTGCACTAGGAAAAACTATAGCATTCATATAACTATGGGAACCATAAAAATATTTCAAAACTACAAGGATGCCTCATACCTCCAACACTTCTAACCTGGATGGCTGTAAATAAGGTGATGTAGAAAAAGAGGTTGAACTTCTAGAGGCCATAATTTCTAATCCATAGCTTTGTTTGATCCCATCTTCAAACCAAAGTGATCATCTCAAAATTTTAAATATATACATAACATAGCCTATATTTTTATGGACATTTTATATATTTTTTAGATGCCATACATGACAATTTGAGGGTCCAAAATTGTAGTTTAATATTATTTTAAATATTTTTCTAATTTTAGAAATTGTGTATTTTTGTAATCGAACATGAACTTTAGTTGATATTCGTATGATAGATTAATTTTAGTTTATATTTTATTTTTTTTATTTTTCTATAGATATGCATGCTCGCATGCAAAACTCATTGAAAATATCAATTGTTAAAAATAACAAGTTGATTTTTATTATTTTTATAGATTTAAATTTTTGCATGACAAATCTAATTTTGAGTTGAGGATTATTTATGCATGGTTTACAAATTTTTCAAATCATTCAATATGAATCAATACATATTATTGTTTCATAATATTTTACTATTGGTATTTTTTTTATTTTGATAGTAATTGGGTTAATTATTTGGTGTCAGAGTAAGTTCAAATCTTGGAGGTGTAAGAAATGGTGAGAGGATGAGCAGGAATCCCTTAGATGAACTAGCCTATGCAAAATCTAAAGAGGTAAGTATAATAATTAACTGATATTATTGTGAATCAAAGACAAATGAGAGTAGAAGATGATGTCTAAGATGACACAGATCATGAAGAGGAAATTATATAAGAGGATCATTAAGAATAGACACCATCAATGGAAGAGATTATGGTTAGAGATTTAAAAGGAAAGAATAAATGAATCAAGGTTAACATTCTAGATTATGGAGGAAGTTTAAAACTAGAGGAGTTGATAGATTATATAAATAACATGGATAAGTTTTTCAAATGGATAACTATGAGAGAAGACAATAAGGTAAAGTTTGTATGCATGTAATTAAAGGGTCATGTAATGATTTAATGGGATCACATATATAATGAAAGATTAAAAATAGGTAAAGAAAAGATCAAATCATTTAAATATGCAGAATAAGCTCAGGGAGAATTTTTTTTGTGTGGATTATGCACAAGCCTATACATAATATTATAAAAGTTGAGGTAGAAGTATCACACTATACAAGAGTACACAAATGAGTTTTACAAGATTTTCATATAAGTGTATCATGATGAAATATAAGAATATATGACCAAAATTTGTGTAAATGGTTTTAATTTTTCTATTCAAGATGAATTAAGCATGTATAAAATACTTTCTATAAAGGAAGCTTATTAGTTAGTTTTAAAGGTAGAAGATAAACAAAATATACATAATTTTAGAAGAACATCTATTGGGATTAGAAGAGGATAATCCCCTCTAATAAATGGATGAGGTGGATTTTATATGAAAAGTGGTAGGTTCAATACCACTACATGAGAATCATCATGCAGTGTAGAAGGATAAGAAGATAATAGATAGGGGTTTAAATACAATAAAATAAGAAGAGAATTTTAGAGAGGACAAAGTGATGATGGTGGTATAAGATGGTTTCCAAATAAACATATGTCTTATGTTTGTTATATATGTGTATAACAAGGGCATAGATTGTTTGAGTGTCCACATACTAATATCATTAAAGAGGCAATAGGATCACTCAAGATTGAATTTAGTTGAAGTTATTGAAGTTGAAGCAATATATTAGAGAAAATATAATGATGAAAAAAACAATGATTGATCTAAGAAAATAGCATGTGCAAAATAAATAAGGTGGTGATGTATGGCTATGAACAAATATCTTTGAAACAAGATGTACTTTCAGAGGTAAGATATTCATATTAATTATAGATGGTGTAAGTTGTGAAAACATGGTTTCTAAAGACATGATTGAGAAAGTATATTTTTAGTGTGAAAAACATCCTAATCCTTAACAAATTTAATGTTTTAAGAAAGGGATTAAAGTTACATTATTTAAAAGGTGTTGTTGATGCACGTAAATATATCAATAGGTTCATATAATGTTTAAGAAACACTTCTCATTTATTGATTCAAAGAATTTGTTACATAAGTTTTTGGTTGTGATCTTCCTAAGATCTGTGGTGGAATAGTGGCCAAGCTAAATGACTATTTCACAAAATGAAAATGTAAATTGTTTTTGGGAGCAACTATGATCCTAAATATTTATAGATATGAAAGTAATCTAAACTATTTCCAATGAATGATGCCCAAACCCTAATGTATAACCCTAATATATCATGAATATTTATAATGAAAATTTAAACTATAGTGATCTGATCAAAAAGGAGAAAAAGGGTGGGTACGATAGAAAGAAGGTGCCTCTGATCTTCAATCTAGACATTATGACAGAGCTTAAATTTCATCAATACATGTACTAAACCAATATATAGTATGATATTTCATAGGAAAAAATCCTACTGTATGTCAAGAAAATGTCTAAGGAAAGGTAATGCAAATAATAAATTAGGTTCACTTTAAATATTTACTTCCATAGGAAAATAACTTTTGCACATCTTCAATAAAAGCAAAAAATAATAAAATGAACATAAAATATTTCAATCAACCTAGCATAAGCACAAATTGACAACTTTGAATTAACATGTGCACATATAGGATCCATAAAATAATTCAAATATGAATGTCAAACTAGATAACTAAAGATGCAGCCATCATAGTAAACACATAGACAAATATTGGAAAAACTTTGTAGAATTCCTTTCTTGTACTGCTTGCTCCAAGTTTGCAAATTAATTTTAGCTCTGTGAACTCCCCCCTTTTATAATTACAATACCTCCTTATATAGGTTGTGAGAGAAAGCTATGCAATAGTTTAAGTCAGCCATTTTCAAATGAAACTCAGACATGTGTCAAATATATGTATCCTTTTACAATGATAATACCTCCAATGACCTTGTTTAACTATTACTAACTTCCCATAACTATACATTTGATGACTAGTATAACTCAAGTGCCAAAATATCCACATGTTATATTTATGTGAAAATGACATGTCATTATTTTTATTAATTAAAAATGTGATCATTTCCTCTAGGACACTTGTCAACATCTCATTTCGTTTGGATCTTTGAAAAGTCCACCTTGGCTCACACCATCAAATCTTGTCCGATGTGATTGAAAGTGAACATGCCAATTGGAAGATATGTAGGCCCTCAAGATGAATTTAGTATTATATTTTATCATGAGCCATTAGATATATATTAAGACCCTTTAGATCATTCCACTTTGAAAATATGTTGGCTCTCTATGCATATTATAAACATACTCCATCACTAAATGTCTTTATGCCACATGGATGCCTCTCATTAGGTATTTGGGTCCATTGAAGTTTTGATCCTTGTGTATAAGTATATCTTTGAGATACCTCCAAGATGGTGACACTTGTCACTCTCATTATTCTCTTAGATCCTTTTGACATTTCAATGTTGCTTATGTAGTGTTTGATCATCTTTGCTTGAGCAAATATGTTCCATTGGATCTTGTCCACCTGAACAAAATGCTATTCATTGGATCTCACCTTTGAATTTTGGGATCCTTCCACTTGGTGAATCCACACTTGTCCTAGGGATTTTAAATTTGACATGTGGTTCATTGATTCTCTTATTGAATCTCTAAGATCTCTCTACTAGTCACCTTTGATTTTGTTTGTTTCTATGGGCATAAAATAAAAGACATAATTATTTAGAGACTATAAAGAACTTAGGATAAATTTTTATCCTAATGTTTTAGTTTTATTAATAAATACAATCTAAGACTTAGGATAAAACTTTAGATTAAGATTTAAAATATAATTAAAGAGCCCCCATATTAATTAGTCCCCATGATCTATAAGACATAAAGGACTTAGCATAAATATTTTAGACAAAGGTCTAAGTTTTATTAATAAATAAAACTAGTACTTAGGCTAAAATTTAAACTACACCTAAAACATAATAAATACTCCTACCTAAAATTGATCTTACTTAAATTTGAATCTCATTTCAAAAAAGATGCAGGCTAAAACATTTAGACTTAAAGGTTTTTTCTTAACATTTTAACCATAAATTCAATTAGATAATTAAGGGCTAAAAATATTAATCAAAGATTCAAATATTCATTAAATCATAAAATCTTGAACAGTGTTTATCCAAAAGGGACTCCATTAAACGTGCAACATGAAACATAGAGATCTAATATTAGTAAATTTAGACAAAATCAAACTAGAATCATGTGCAAATATGCTAATCCAACCATGGTGTGGATAATCTTCAAATAAAATATTGTGTAAAACACTCTAATGGTACTCTAATAAGATGAGTTTTCAATTTAAAGAACAAATTTGCACAATTTTAAACAAGGGTCCCCATTTTTAGGAATGGGGTATGTTGACCTCAATCAATGATGACTTCTAGAGGAAACATAGAAATATGTTAGAATTCAAATACTCTTATTTTAAACTAATAACTAGATAAATCATCCCATATGATCAAGTATCATTATTAAGATCAACTCATAATTAAAAAAAGTCTTACATATGCATAATTAGGATCAAAAATCAAAACTCCTATATGTTATGTGTGTGTTTTGATTCCACTTACTATTTGACATGGGATTTAAGGAATAACTTCAAATTTTCATGACTTAAACCTTTAATACTAACTTATAGCATATTTGGATGTGTATTGAGGATCATGCTTTAGCTCAATGAAGGCTTATACATTGCTTTGTTTCCATCCAAGCATCTATATACCCAATATAAATGCCTTGCTCTACTACTAGCTAGGCATCTATAGCCCTAGTGGAGTTTACCATAATTACCTTTGCTTAGAAATCTTTTGAATTTTTTAATAAGGTTCTTATTTTTTATATTTTTCAAGTTATTTTGACTTTCTAGCAAAGCTTGGGAACCAAGTTAGCCAGGTTTTGGGATTTGGTCAAGTGTTTGATCTTTAGACAATTATCCTTGGTTACAAACTTTGTCCCAAGTAGTAATTTTTATTGAGTTCAAACATGATTATTTTTCAATAATTTAAACTTTCACCCAACATGGTCAACCCTTATTAAAATAAACTTTATATTAGAATAATGTTTAATAGTTTAAGGAAAAATTAACCTAGATATCAATCATTACCAATTTCTACAAATTATAACATCAAGTTCAAATTTTTTGAATCCATGATCAATCAATGTTTAAAATTCATACCTACATTCTTGATTTGAGAATATATTTGAGAATTTAGGTGAATTTGGAGCCTAAAATCTATCTTGTAAAATATTTATTGAAAGTAGGGAACAAATCAAAGGAAAAGGCAAACACACCAAACAAATAAACAACAAGAAAACAATATTTACAAATAAGGGACAAAAATGAAAGAAATAGGAAAGAAACTAATTTAAATCCATACACTAACTCCATAAATAACCTACCTCTAGGATCAAATATAAATTTATTTAGACTACTACATAACCTTAAAACATGATTTCTTCCATTCAATGGCCCCTTATTATGGATAGGAGCACTTGTATGCTTGTGTCTTCTGTATGATACAACTTGGCTTCACACTTCCATTCTCAAGGACATGGATTGAAGATATAGATCCAAGATCCAATAATATTATTCCCAAATTCTTCTTTCTTACATCAAGAAAGCTATCTCTACTTCATTCAAAGACTGATCATGTCTTGTCTTATTTTCCTTCCATGATTGTATTATAAAATCTACTGGTATGCTTAAATTGATGTCTTCATCTTGCTTTAGGATCTTCAAAATATCATTGCCTTCTTAAAAAATAGCTAAAATAGTACCTTTTATAATACATTCCCTAATCTCTATATGAAGTGGGTATAGACTATCAATATTTGCACAAAAACTCTCCAAGTCATCCCAAAAGGTATCTTCATCATGATCAACATAAAGGATCTGAGATTCATTTATAATATTACCATATGAAACATGTTGATCATATACTTGTGACCTTTTGATGGAGTCATACGAAATTTCATGATTTGTTACATTTTCTTCATCTTCATCTTATTTTCCTATAAGTGTTTCAATGACATCATCAGGAACTCCATTCATCTTAGCTTCCACTTCTTCTATTTCTTTAGAAAAGATAGGGTCTTCCTCCATGATTGGTATTGTAGATCCCTCCTTTGAAGTATCTTCAAATTCATTTTCATCTTAAAAAGGGAAATCATAGGTCTCTACTATAAGAGTTATTTTGGAAGATGCAGATGTCTCAAAAGAATTATATGACCACGTATCATTATTAAGAACCCTACAATAATTATCCAAAGGCACATCACAAGTGTTTATGAAAGGCACATTCATAATTTTAGATGGATCATTATTATAGTTGTCATTACTATTTTGAAAACTAGATATGGTTATGTTGAACCCCTGAACATAATAAATTATATTATAACTTTTTCCATTGCTACATAATTTCTTTTGTGTCTCAAGGAAATCAATGCTAAACTTTTGGACCATTTTTAAAATGGAATCATTTTCATTTTTAGGTGCCTCTTAATTGTGAACTTGATTTCAACTACCATCTATTAGCACCATAGCTCTTTGATCTTGTGGATGAAATCCACTTGTAATGTTTTTGAGGAATCCTAAATTTTGATTAGGATGAGCATGACTCAAAGGTAACTTGTCTATAAATAGAGTTTGATTTAAAGTAAGCATGTTCTGATTAACATCAAGCATGACCTTCATCATGGGAAAATTAGGATTGATATTTGGGATGGCATGTGCCATTTGACCTTGGGGTTGCATTTGGTCATTAATTACCAAAACTTTAGTATAGGCTAAAGCTAATGTATTAATGACTCTAATAGATCTTTTCAAAAACACATAAGTTAATGGATCTAAATCATCTTTATAAATATATAAAGCTAAAGCCTCAATAAGAATATAAGGAGATATAGTTTTGTTCAAAATATTTTAAAATCTAGCATTAAAATATCTAATGGTTTCATTTGAATCATTTTTTATAGTAATTAATTATTGATAGAGGACATATGGACTTATGATATTTACAAATTGATTAATGAAATGATGATTAAAATCATTCCAAATTATAATAAAATATTTAGGAAGATTAAGAAACCAATCATATGCCTCATATTTAAGAGTAAAAGGAAATAATCTATACGAAACATCTTCATGAACAACATTTAACAATCCTAAGGAAGATTTAAATCATTTTATATGTTCTTTAATAGTCATAACACCAGTAAGACTAAAAGAAAACAAATATCATGTAGGATTTTGAGTCAAATCATGTACCTGACAAGTCACATTGATATAAGATCCACTTAACCATGTCATACCTTGATGAACATCTTACTTTTAGTTGTTCTAGCTCCAAATCTTATTCACAATACAATATAGAAACTAAATATTTACAAATACAAATGGATCTTCAAATCTTTGTAAAATAATTCATATAAATCTTTAAAGAAGAATGATTTTTGGCTAAAGGAATCACAAAGATTGGTCTCAAACCATGAATATCAGTGATATTTACAAAATTGAGATAATAATAACATAAATATGTAAAGAATCAACTAATATTTGAAATAAATTCACAAAACTCATCAAAGATACCACAAATTCCCAAAGATTTTGCTAAAGTCTCTCCTTATAGCTAATTATCCCCTATTAATACACCTAAATGTATTACCATGTTGATATAGTGTTTAAGAAACACTTCTCATTTTTTGATTCAAATAATCCATTGCATGAGTTGTTGGTTGTTATCTTCCTGAGATATGTGGTGGAATAATGGCCAAGCGAAATGATTGTTTCACAAAATGAACATGTAAATGGTTGTTGGGAGCAACCATGGTCCTAAATCTTTGTGAAGATAAAATTAATCTAAAATATTTCCAATGAATGATTCCCAAACCCTAAATTATAACCCTAATCTATAATGAATATCTATAATGAAAAGTTAAACTACAGTGATCTGATAAAAAAAGAACAAAAGGGAGGGTAGGGAAAAAAGGTGTTTCTGATCTTAAATATAGGCATTGTGACAAAGTTATATTTCATCAAGACATGCACTAAACTAATATATAACATGAAATTACATAGGCACATTTCCTATTGTATATAAAGTAAATGTCTAAGGAAAGGTAACGCAAATAAGAAATTAGGTTCGCTTTAAATATTTGCTTCCACAAGAAAATAGCTTCTGCACATCTTCAAGAAAATCAAAAGAGAACAAAATGAACCTAATATCCTTCAATAAACCTATCATAATCACAAAATTACAACTCTACATTAATATGTGCACATCTAGGATCCATAAGAACAATTCAAATCTAAATATCAAACTCGATAATTAAGGAAACAACCATGATAGAAAACACACAGACAAATATTAAACAAACTTTTTAGAATTCCTTTATTGTACTAATTGTTCCAAGTTTACAAAGTAATTTTGGCTCTAAGAATTCCCTCCCTTTTTACAATGACAATACCTCCCTTTATAGGTTGTGAGACTAACCTATGAGATAGTTTAAGTTAGCCATTTTCAAATGAAGCTTAGACACGTGTTAAAGAAAAGTATCCCTTTACAATGATAATACCTCTAATGACCCTATTTTACTATGGATAACTTCCCATAATTGTGCATCTAATGACTAGTATAACTCAAGCACTAAAAGATCCACATGTTCTATCTATGTGGAAATTCAATGTCATTTTTTTTTATTAATTCTAGATATGATTATTTCCCCTAGGACACTTGTCAACATATCATTGGGTTTGGATCTTTAAAAACTACACCTAGGTTCACACCATCATATCTTGTCCTATGTGGTTGAATGCAATCATGCCACTTAGTATCTCTATAGGCTCTTAACATCCCTTTAGCATTAGATTTTATCATGATCCACTAGATCTCTATTAATACCCTTGAAATCATACCACTTGGTGAATCTATGGGCTCTTTATGATTCTTTCAAACATACTCCATCACTTAACATCTTTGTGCCATGTGGAAGCCTCTCATTAGGTCTCTAGGCCCATTAAAGTTTTGATCCTTATGTGTTGTTGAATCTTCAAGTTGCCTTAAATATGGTGACACTTATCACTCTCATGATACTCTTAGATCCTTTTGACATTTCAATGTTGTACACACACCATTTGATTAGCTTTACTTGAGAAAATGCATTCTATTACATCTTGTCTACTTGAACAATATGATCTCCATTAGATCTTGCCTTTGAATTCTAGGATCCTACCACGTAGCAAATCTGTACTTGTCCCATGACACTTGAATTTTCAAATTTTAACTTTGACACATAGGTTGTTGATTCTCTTTTTGAAGCTTTGAGATCTCACCACCTATCCCCTTTAGATTTTTCCATTTATATGAGCAAAAAATAAAAGACATAAGTCTTCGAAGAATATAAAGAGCTTAGGATAAATTTTTATCATAATGTTCTAGTTTTATTAATAAATATAATTTAAGACTTAGGATAAAACTTTAGATTGAGATTTAAAATATAATTAAATATCCCTCATGTTAATTAGTCCCTATGATCTATAAGATATGAAGGACTTAGCATATAGATTTTAGACCAAGGTCTAAGTTGTATTAATAAATATGACTAAGACTTAGGCTAAAATTTAAACTATGCCTAAAATGTAATAAATTTTCTTACATAAAATTGATCTCGCTTAAATTTAAATAAAATTTTAAAAAATGAACTACGTTAAAACATTAAAACTTAAGGTTTTTTTAATATTTTAATCATAGATTCAATTAGATAATTAAGGGCCAAAAAGATCAATCAAATTTTCAATTAATCATGAAATCGCAAAATCTTGAACAATGTTTATCCAAAAGGGACTCCATTAAACCTGTAACATGAAACATAGAGATCCAATGTTAGAAAATTTATACAAGATCAAACTAGAATCATGTGTAAATATGCCAATTTAACCATGGTTTGGATGATATTAAAATAAATTTAATGTGTAAAACACTCTAATGGTACTCTAATTAGATAAATTTTCAATTTAAAGCACAACTTTGCACAATTTGAAACAAGGGTCCTCATTTTCAAGAATGGGGGGTATGTTGACCTAAACAGGTCCTTAATAAAGTTTTATAGAGGTATAACTTACAAAAATAAATTATGGTTTGATTTTAAACCAATGGATATATTCCATGTGTTAATGGAAAGGCCATGGTAGTTTGCTAAAAAAATAACTCATAGAGTAAAGAACATATATAGTTTATAGAAATGTGGAATGAAAGTTTTGTTTATCTCCTAAATGAGAAGGGAATATTTAAATCATGCTAATTTTAAATGAATTTATCAAATACATGAAGGTGAGAAGTTGTTGTTATGCATTAGTAACAAAGAAAGAAGACATAGAAATGGTGCTACAAACAAAATCAATAGTAGTGTTGAAAGAATATGTAGATGTTATACTTGGTGATCTACCAAATGGTTTATCACCAAAGAGAGATATTCAACATCATATTGATTTGATTATAGGGTCATGTCTACCCAATCATATAGATTATAGGATTAGTCTAACAAAACATGTAAAATTAAACAAACAAGTTACTAAATTGGTGAGGAAGGGTGTAGTAAGGGAGATCATGAGTCCATCTACAACATCAATGTTTCTCACTCCAAATAAATATGGATGGTGGAGGATGTGTGTGGATAGTAGACCAGTCAATAAAATTACCGTCAAGTATAGATTTCCTATACCTTGTTTAGATGATATGATGTATGTTCTTACAAGAGCAAAATATTTTACCAAGATTTATATGAGTGGATAATATCATATTTTGATTCATGAAGGAGATGAATGGAAAAAAAATTCAATACTAGAGATGTTTTATATGAGTGGATGGTGACCATTAATATTATATAGTGCACCCACCACATTTATGAGGTTGATGAACATTGTTCTATGAGAACGTAGTGGTAAATTTGTGGTGATTTATTTTGATGATATTTTAATATTCAATAATACTAAATAAAATCACTTACAACATTTGAGAATGATATTATAATTACTAGGAAAAGACAAGATCTATGTGAATTTGAAGAAGTGCAGGTTTATGTAGAATAATTTGGTATTTTTGGGATGTATAGTTCCAATAGATGGTGAAATAATAGATGAATAAAAAGTAAAGGCAATTATTGAGTGGCCTATCTCAAAGAACATCACAAAGTTAAGAAGTTTCCATCGTTTATCAAATTTTTACATAAATTTCATTAAGAATTTTAGTATTCTTATTACACCAATAAAAAATTATATGAGAAGAAAATAATTTTCATGGACAAAGTAAAAAATCAAAAAGATATGAGTTATTGAAGAAGAAAATCACAAAAAAGACTATTTTAGTAATACTTGATTTTAGCAAAGTGTTTAAAGTTGATTTTGATGCTTCATTTGTTAGAATTGGGGATATGTTGAGTCAAAAAGGGAAGCCAATAACATATTTTAATGAGAAATTGAATGATGTAAAATCAAATTATTATAGTATGATGTTTAATTTTATGCCATTGTATAAGTATTAAGACATTGGATGCATTATCTGGTGCTTAAGGATTTTATCCTATTTACTAATCATGAGGCTTTGAAGTATGAGAACACTTAGAATACATTAAATAGTAGGATTGCAAAGTGGGTGTCTTTATTGTAGGCTTATACTTTTGTGTTAAATCAAAAACTAGGAAAATAAAATCATTCACTTGATGCTTTGAGACGTTGAGTGGGGTTGATAACTACTATGGTGAGTGAAGTAGTTGGATTTTAATTTATTAAATAAGTATATTATACTGATCTAGATTTTGCAAAGATATTTTAACAATATATGAATACATTAACAAGTGATATACACAATTTTTATGATGAGTATCTTATGTAGGATGGTTATCTCTTCAAAGGGAAACATATATGTATTCCAAAAGGGTCTCTAAGAGACAATATTATAAGAGAATTCCATATTAGTGGTTTGGCTATAAATTTTGTAAGACAACAATAATAACTTTCGTGGGAAGGTTTTTTGTCCAAATATGAAGAAATATGTGATAAGATACGTTTCAAGGTGTAAGATATGTTGGGTGGAAAAAGGACATGCACAAAATATAAGGCTATACATGTTATTACTAGTTCCAAGAGAACCATGGAAAAATTTGTGAATGGATTTTGTGTTGGGATTACCAAACACATAAAGAGGTAATGATATATATTTTTTTGTTATAGACATATTTTATAAGATGGCTCATTTTATTTCATTGAAGAAAACTAATGATTCCACTAGAGTTACATAAATGTTATTTAAGGATATTGTGATATTGCATGGTGTTCCAAAAAACATTACATTAGATAGGGACACAAAAATTATAAGTCTTTTTGTAGGAATTTATGGATATATATGGATAATAAACTACAAATAAGTAGTGTATACCACCCTCAAATAGATGGACATATAAAATTTGTAAACAAGAGCTTGAGAAATTTATTTAGATGTATAGTTGGAGATAAGCCCAAGCAATAGGACTTGGCTTTACCAAAATATGAGTTTTCATATAATAGTTTAGTGAATATATCAACATGAAAATCAAAATTTTATATTATTTATGGGATAAATCCCTTGAGTGTTTTATATTTGGTATAGTTACCAATTGTAAATCGAGATAGTGATGATGCAAAAGTGTTTACAGAACATATACAATAGTTATAAGAAGTAAGAAGAAAGTTGAAGGAAATTAATGAGAAGTATAAAGAAAAAAAAAATGTTAGAAGAATGAAAAAATATTTGAACAAGGATATTTAGTGATGATTTACTCAAGGAAAGAGAAATTTCTGAGAGGCACTTATAATAAGTTGAAGTACAATAAAATTGGACTATGCAAAATTGTGAAAAAAATCAATGAGAATGATTATGAGGTGAGTTTCACATAAAATTTTGATATATTTCTAGTATTTCATGTTTCAAATTTATATGATTTACATAGATAATATGGTGAAGTGAATAATATGAATAATTAGATTAGAAGCAATAAGTGTGAAATAAGAAGAATGAAAAGATAGTGTAAGTTTTGGATAAGACAATAAACACAAGGCAAGGAAGTTGTGATAGGTATTTGGTATAGTGGGAAGTATTACAATAAGAATACAACACTTAGATTATATAATTGGTTTTGAATAAGATTGATAATAAAAAATGGTAGTATTACAATTAGAGAAACTTGTAGGAGATGAGTTATTTTCAACTTAAGGAGAATGATGTAGAAAAAGAAGCCAAACATATAAAGGTCATAAATTTTGATCTATAGCTATATTTGAGCCCATATTCATGCAAAAAAAAATCTAAAATTTAAATGCATCCACAACCTGACCTATCTAGTTATGGATGTTTTTGATATTTTTTGGAGGCAATACCTAACCATCTGAGCATCTAAAATTATAGTTTAATATGATTTTTGGTATTTTTATAATTTTAGAAATTGTGTATTTTTAGACTTGAAATTTAGTTGATATTAATTTTATATGTCAATTTTATTGTTTAGTTTATTTTTTGAGATTGTTAGAGTTAGGCACTCTTGCATGCAAAACTTACTAAAAATAATAGCTACTAAAAATCGCAGGTCAAGTTTTATTATTTTTAGAGTTCAAATTTTTTGCATATCAACTCCAATTCTGAGTTGAGGCTTATTTATTCATGGTTTTTAATTATTTAAATAATTTAATATGAATAAATACATGTTATTATTTTATAAGTATTTCTATTTGTATTTTCTTGTCTTGATAGTAATTACATTTATTACAAGGGCTACAACCCTGATCAGATGTCTTGACATTGTAACTTTTGATTATAAGAGCAATCCATAATTATATCATTAAGATTATCAACTGATAGAGAGTTCAAACCTTGAAATTAATAATTCTCAATTTTATATAATTCCTCACATCTAGCATCAATATTCTAGACTACGGGAGCAGTCAAAAACTCTGACATATGTAGTGAAAGGCTGCAACATCAACACATATCTCTACTCCAAGAAATGGTGATGATTCTAACATCAAGATTTTCACATGAACACACACTCTCAAACCCCACTTTAAGAGGGTACACAATCCCCAATTCCAAACATCGATGTTAGAAATTTCTATTGTGGGAGTAGTATAAAGCCCTGACAAGTACATAGGGACCACCAAACTTTGATGATGGCAACATGAACATCAAATTTAAGCTCATCATGTGTGACACTATTAATTTTCAAAAGGCATAATTTTTTGGATGATGTCACTTGCCCATCAATCGCATCAATAAAAGTTGAGGTGGGGAGAGAATCTAAAATAGGTCTTATCCCCTAGTTTTATGGGAGTTAAGTCCTTGGTCACATCCAACCCATAATTGCTTACCATTTGATCCAAGGGAGAGTATGTTTTAGATGGGGAAGTTACCACTAATTATTTTTCAAACTATTTTCACACCCAAATTTTTATTCAAAGTGGAGAACATTAATTTTTGATAGCAAGAAACATTTAAACACACATAACTTTTAGCATAGTACTCCTTTTGAGGTGTCTTTTTTTTTTAAAGTGTGAGTCTTTTTTATATCCTTTGCATTGGTGATATTTAATTGACTTGTAAATTTTAACCTATTTAGATTCAAGGGGTGTCATATTCCTAGTCTAAATTACATGTATTTTATTGCATGCTTCATTTCTATACGATCTAAGTTTTGTTTCAATTTTTACACCATTCAACTATCATGAGTCAAAATTCAAAGTGCAAATCCTCTTAAGGAGAAAAATATTGCATCAAATCATGATGGGTATAGAAAAAAATGGACACCTAAATTAGATAACATGAAGTGGTATAATATAAGTGACAAATCCTATAGTCTCTATACCTATCCATGTCTCCCAACTTACTCTCTCACATCAAATAGTAATAAATCCAAATCAAGTGTGGGACTTCTAGTAAAAAATCTTTGGAAATATAGATTTCATGAGGATTTAAGATTTAGAGAATAAGCTCATCAGTTTGAACCCAGACAACTTTGATATGATTAAAAACTTATTCAACAAATTCAAATCACTCTTGTTATAGTTAAATCTTTATGGAATTTAGAAAAAGGGATGATCAATTGATTCTTTCATCCTTACTAAATTAGATTCTAACTATTCTATCTTCATTTCTACAATCTACAGAACCAAGTGTGCCATTGGAGCTACATGGATGATGCCATCCTTAGATGATTTTTCTATTGACTTGACTTGGGAGTAATACAAGATTATATAAATGGGCACACCAAATTCATTCAAATCACATGCATTAATTATGAGTCTTAATAAATATAATGCTTCTAGTATCAAGAAGAAAAAATATAACAAGAAGAACCCAAAAAAAATAAAGGGTCATAGGTATGATGTTAAACCAAAAGAATCAAAAGAGTTCTACTCTTAAGACAAGAAATCTAAGAAAGGGTGACTCACATGCAACTACTATAAGAAATATGGACATGATGAGCCCAAATTCAGGAAGTAGATTGACCAACTAACTAGAATTCTCTATAAACACAACATAAGTGTCCCTGATTTTTCCAATTATATTTCATTAGCATAGGAGTAATCTAAGGCCAAAGACAATAAAAATGGAAAAGATAAGGTCAAATCACTTAATATAGTTGTGTCCCAACCTTCCATATGGGTTATTTGTTCAAGTGCATCATACCACATGGATTCATCTCATGACATTTTCTTATTCATAGAGCCTTGTTCTATACCTTCCATCTTATTAGGTGACCTAAATCCACAAAATTTATTGGTAGTGGATTAGTTGAAGTGAGTGATGGGACATTTAATTATATTCTATGTGTTCCCTCTTCTCCCACCAATCTCCTATCTATTTATCATATTAATCACATATGTTTAGGAAAGAGAGTTGAGTTCACACCCAATTTTGTAGTTATTAGGGAAACAAATAGTGATTCTATTCTTGAACTTGGGAAAGTAGATAACTAGTCATGATTGTATAGTTTCTCACATTTTACACTAGTTCAACCCTCTACTACACTACTCACTCATTCATATGGGGTGAATAAATTATGATATTAGTGATTAAGTCATATCAACTATCACTACCTAGATCAACTTAGTCATCATGACATGGTTTTAGGGTTACAATGATTCAGGGTTTCTAGTATATTTTGTCAAGGTTGTATGCTTGGTAAGCATCTTGAGGAGAAGTATGACAAGGGAAAATCATAGATAATTAAATAAATATTAGAGATTGTACACATTGACATTTCAAGCCCATTTCAAAAACCTTCCTTTAATAGGATAAAATACATGCTTAATTTCATCAATAAATATTCAATGTATAATTATGTGTACTTTATTAAGCAAAAATATGAATTTTTTGATCATTGTTTGGGGTTTTAAGGTGCTTGTAGAGAAATAATCATGTAAATCCATCAATATTTTGCATATAAATAATGGTGGTGAGTATGTCATTAACATTTTTGATAAATTATGTACATCATAAGAGATTGAACTAAAGAATACAAAACCATATAGTCCTCATTAGAATGGTGTCTTAGAGTGCAATAATAGGTCCTTGAAGGAAATGGACAAATGTAAGTTACACTCCAAGTCTATTACACCTCAGTATTGGGCCGAGGCCATGAAATGTGAATGTTATTTCTTTAACTTAATTCTTCACAAATCATCAAAGGGAGTCACTCCTTTTGAATCATAAAGTGGTCAAAAACACAGTGAATAACTCTTAAGGGTTTTGGTCTCTTTATATGTCCTGCATTCTGAAGAAGAATCATAAAGAAATGAAACCTCAAAGTTAGCCTTGAATTTTAATTAGATATATTTAAGGTGTTAATGGATACAAATTTCTCCATCCCACCACTCATGAGATATTCATCAAGTGGAATATTCATTTTTCATAGGGTCCTTCAGATTCTACACTTGACATCTCTCGCCTTCCTTATATCCATGAGGATTTGATGATTTAGATCCATCTTATCAGTGTCCTAATGATTCTAATTATTATTCTAGGTTTGATGATGAAGGTAGTGATGAGTATTACCATCCTCTTAGAATTTATTTAAAGGATTAGTAATCTCCTCCTAACTCTATAATCACTAGTACTATTTGGGATAGACAAAAAATATTAAGTTTTGGCCAATGGGTTTGAAATCCATTAGACCATAGGTGAGCTCGTTCAAAATTATAGTATGCCCCACATGATTTAATTGCAACTTCTTCTAATTTATAATCTTTTTTTTAGGTATTAAGCACTCCTAAGTGGGATAATGTTATGAAAGAGGAGTATGGTTCCTTGTAAAGTAACAACACTTGGGATGTAGTCCCACTTCCTTGATGTAGGTGGATTTACCAAACAAATTTTTAGTAGATGGGTTTATAGACAATTTCAAACCAAATTTGGTAGAAAAGGGTTTTTATTAGGTACTTGGCATTAGCTATACTAAGACATTCACTCTAGTTTCCAAAATGAACTCCATCTAACTCACTCTAGTTATTAGTGTATCGCATTATTGGAATATTCATCAGTTAGATGTAAAGAGTGATTTTCTTCACGATGACCTTAAAGAGGAAATATACATGGAGTAACCAAAAATATTTTTGGAATATTCCTCCTTAGTTTATAAACTAAGGAAATTTATCTATGTCCTCAAACAAGATCCTCAATATTGTTATGCTAAGATTGACTCCTTTCTTCTTTTAGTTGGGTTCACCAAATGCCATTCTGATATGAATGTATACATTTTATAGTAAGATGATTCATTGTTTATTTTAGTTTTCTATGTGGATTAACTATTAATTACTAGGAGTTCTTCATCCACCATTATAGTAATTAAAATTACTTTATCTAATAGGTTCCCAATGATTAACCTGGGATTATTGCATTACTTCTTCAAGATTGAAATTTCTTAGTCTGACTCTGAGATCACTATTGTATAATATAATTATGATATTTATTTGCTATAATAGTTTAACATGGTTGAATGTAAGCTACCCCAAAATCCTTTTATATATATTGTGAAGCCTGAGGTTGATTTTCTATCTCTTTTTCTTTATTATTCCTTGTATTAACCACTTATTGGCAATCTCCTATGTTATGCACACTAGACCTAACATTTCTTATGCAATGGGAATGGTCTCTAGATTCATGTACGAACCACATGATATAGATTAGAAATAAACTAATCATATTATCCATTAATTTTAGGGTACTCATAATAATGGGATTCACTATGGATCGAACATTAACATCAACTTAATTGGTTATATATATTCAGATTGGGTTGGTTATATTCATAATCATAAGTATAATTCAAAATAAAATTTATCCCTCAATTCAAGTCTGATTATTTAGTCAAAAAAGAAGTATAATGTTATTAATTTATATTCTATAGATTTATAATACATAGTAGTTATTAATTCTACCACTAAGGCTATTTGGCTTTATGGTATTTTGACTAAGTTTGGCATCCAATTTTGATGACCAATAATCAACTTATATGTCCAACCAAAGAATAATGTAGGTATGCAAGAATATAGTAATGTCATTTTAGATCTCATCCATGAGGAAGTCATTGATCTATGCTACATCCAATAATGGAGAAAATTTCTACTATATTCACCAAACCCTTCACTAAATCAAATATCTTCATTTGTGGGATCTTCTTAGGGTTTGGGTAGCTTCAGAATCCTCCTCTTGGGGTAATTTTATTGTAATTTTGTACTTCATTATGACTTTGTGATAGGACCCAATTATATTAACCACCTAAGCTATGCTTAAGGGGGTTGTTAGTGTAGGTTATTATTCTAATTAATATTTTTTCCATACACATTTAGCTAGTTTGCTTAGGTGTGTTTTTAGGTCAATATGGAAGATAAAACTACATTCATGAGGAAGTGAGGACATGTTTAGATTTCACATATATAATGTACCTTCTTAAATATTCTATATCTAATTATGTTAATGTTAATATTATAATCTTTTAATTATTGATCAATTAGTTCTCTCTAACTCATGTTTGATTTTGTTACTACACATAGGTGTTTTGTCCATGCATTTAACTACATCTAATATATCCTCAATTAAGGCCCAAACTGACAAAAAATAGTATGAGAAAGTTGTTTCACATTAAAATTCAATACATATACCCATAAACATTGAAAATAATCTAAATCAAATTTAAGATAATAAAAGTGTCATGCTAGCTATGTTATTTAAGAAATGAAATGAGAAATCATTGGTGCAATAAAAAATTGTTCTCATTATTTGATTGGAATTGATAACATAATTTAAATAAATAATCCAAGATATGGTTGTTCACTTCACATTCAATATGTCCAATAATATTCCTATGAGACTCTTGAGTTATTTACTACAACATAAAATCATTCCTACAACTACTCATAGGAATATCAAAATATTATATGTACTAATGTTACATTCCCCCTTAATCCACATGGTTTTTTGTGAGGCCAAACATTCCTATTAAATTTTATAATTTTTCTCGTATGAACACTTTGGTTAGGATGTCCATTGGTTGCTATGCTATAGGGAAATGTTTCAACTTGACACTACCATCTTTCACATAGTGTTAATCAAATGAAATTTGGTATTGATATGCTTATTTTAGTCATGAAATATTGGATTCTTTCCATTTAAATTGTGGAAGTGTTTTCAACCATGAAAAGTATTAACCAAACCTATTGTTACTTAAAATTGGAAAAAAACCCTTATGAGCCCAAAAAATATATGTTTTCCTTTGAAGAAACCATAGACTCTACTTTTACTGAAGAAATTGAAGACACTAATTATTTATTGGATTTAAAAATAATAACTATTGTTCCCAAGTTCATCATAAAAACCATGGTGGATTTCCCATGTTCATGATCACCAACATAATAATAATTTGAATATGATGTATCCAACACCCCACTTTCTCTCTAAGGAGAAATGGGAATCCACATCTTCAAGATTTAGGCCTTGATTATTGAGCCTCTTTTTTATTTGATTGTATAAATTATGGGAAATGATTGATTAATTAATCCCCATAATTTGAGAAGTGGACATGCTATTCTTATAATATTTTGTGTAATAACTTAACTAATGCCTTTTGAGAGTTTTGAATATGTAGATTTTTGGGACGTAGGTAATTTAGAGGAATTTATTCAGAGATTTCACTCATTAGAATTTTTTTTGAGCATTTTGATTAGATATTTTGTCTGATAGGTTTAGTTTTTAGGTTCTATGTTTCAGTATTTTATCCTGTAAATTTTAAGGGTTTGCATTTTAGGCACTTCTCTTCATTTGGACTTTGGTTTTCAAAACTTTTATTTTCTAGGAATTTGGCCCTTAGAGATGTTGTATTGGACATTGTGCCCAAAATAATTTCCTCAAAACAATTCATTCCTATCGAAGTTTTTATCATGAATATTTTTTCTGATGGAAATAACTCTTTAGAACTAGCACCACAAACATTTTGTTTGATGGAAATAAGTATTTATGATTTTATTGTAGGTGGTCTATAAAGATTGGTCCCCAACATAAAATTTGAATATATAACTATTGATAATAATATAAGGACATACTATAATTAGCCAAATAAATTTAAATTGTTTCCTAATAGTATATTCAAGAGTCCCCCACCAATGTAAAGTAGCAAAATTTGATTATACATTGAACTAAATGAAGTTAATGTTGGGAATTTAATATTACAAAAGATGATATTCATTGTGGAAAGACATATACATGGCATGCAACCATTGAAGCTTTCATTTATATCAAACTAAACTTACACTCAAGGTCTACTAGTCTTTTATGTCATGAAAGAGCCTTAACAACTACCTTTAGAGCATTGTGTAAAGAATTATTGACTAGATTGGGAGCATTAATTGGTCATACAGAACATATAATGAATAAGGATATTACTATAAATAGTGATATCATATTTATCTAGAACATTTTAAGGAGTAAATACACCATCCCCATAATCAATAAAGGATTCTATAGAGTTTACTGATATAGTCTTTACCACTACCTTTTATGACAATCAGTACACAAATTATTTAGAGATATGGGATGTTATTAATTTTGTAGATATATTTTCATTAGAAATAGACAATATCATGCTCTTTGAGCAAGTGTTTATCAAGTAATTATCTACCCTAAAAATATGAAGACTATACTTTGCAACTTCCAAGCAAGATGTGATGTTAAGCATTAACCTCCTATGAGATCTATTCTCGGGTAAGATAACACATGATGCCTTCCTTCATCATTACAAAAATAAAATAGTCATTGCATGCATTTTATAATATGAATTCTAAAGATACTTATCCATAAACACACCCAATGCATACTTTGAATGAAGATAACACAATTGAGAAGGTGTTGTCTTCATGGTTGCTCCCCGAATAGACCATATATTTCAAAGGAAATATGCCAACGGGGAAAGTTCCCATAGAAATATTTAGGATGGGATTATTCATTGGCATGGATATATTAAATAGACTTTATGGTATGTCAAACATTCATTTTGTCAATCTAAAGTGGGTTCCTTTGTTGCACATGTTGCTAACTAGTGATGCTTAGTTCACATTAGGAGAAATAATCAATTTATGCTTGAGGGAAAAAATAACCCATAAGGACAAGCACCCCACACCTATATGACATTTTTATATGATGTATTACTTATTATATGTTATCATGGTAGCTTTCTACAAAGTCCTCAATGAATTTTGGAGTCCATCTATAGATTGGATCAAGAGCATAATTTGTGACCACTTCTAGTTTATGCATGTATATGCCTACATAAAAAATATGGTAGAGATTGCATAGGATATATACCCTAAAGTTTGGAAATCCATCTATGGCTCACCCATGCCATAAATTGGAGAAAATATTGTAAAGACACTGGCTAAAAGAGGGGACTACTTCCTGTATCCAGATTTCATAGTTATAATGATCTAGTTAAATAAAGTAAACCCCATGTGTCTCTCGAGATATGTTCTATAAAATCTATTAGAACAAGAGATTACCTTTAAAAAATGGTGGAGTATTGAAAAATATTTGTCCAAAAAAGTGAATAAAAGCTCATACTTTGGTCACCATGAGGAATTATTTTGGAGAAGTTGGTGGTAAGCAAAGGAGATATCATTTCCCAATGTTTCCACATAGGGACTAGGATCCACATGGTTTTATTCAAAATAACCTATAGGGACTTAATATCCTATATAAACATGTCCCCTATGCATATGAATTTTCATTTTTGAATGCCAAGGATGCTAAGGAAGTATTAAAAAAAGTAAATGTTGTGGGATTGAAATAAGATCATTTAAGAATGATCCAATTTAACCCTTTTGCCTTTGTAAGGGAATTAAACAACAAAAAATACCTTTACCAGGGATGGGAACATTAGGAATTTTAGAGAGAACAATCCAAGGAGAAATCCAAGGGGCAAGCTAGTTTCTCATCTTAAAGACTCCCTTTGAAATTGAGTCTTAAGACTATGAAGAAGGATCCTAGGGTAGTTGAACCCAACCTCAAGGGAACACAAGTAGGAGATCCCATTAGTTTAGACTCTAATGAGGAGGAATATACACAAGAATATGTATAGACCTAATAAGAATTCTTTACACAGATAAAGACTCATATTATATATATAAATAATGTTAGGACCCCTATAGGGAGTTTCATAATAAAGTTATCTCAAGGCTTGCCTCTTAAACCACAACACTTAGAACATGCAGAGGGAGAGGTTATTGAAATTGAGGATAATGGAGATGAATATGATTTTGAGGAGGACATAAAGTTAGAAATGGATAAAGAATATAGTCTTAATATAAAACCAACATCATAAAGTCTCCCAAGTACCCATTTTTTTTATGAATGTTACTTTACCTACTATTTTAATATTTGGTAGTGTTTCTGTTTATTTTATGTTGAGGTATCCAAATGTGGAAAAGCCAAATTCCACCTCCATTGACTCCTTTAACCCAACCAAATTCACTTAGTCCTCCCTTCTCACCCCTAAGGTTGAGAAGGATGTTACCACCACTGCCATTACCCCATAATCCATTTCCATTCCATTCACCATGCCTACTTCCTGTATCCCTTCTATCACTACCACCATTAGAGCCTTAAATAAGAATAAGATATCTATAAAAGTGTAGATTGCTATGGACAATCCATAGTTCCATATCCAATCCACTTAGATAACCTTTCCCATGACTTCTACCACCTCCATAAAATAATCTATTATGTAAATATCTAGTAGAAGAAGTAAGGCCAAGCCTCAGTTGGTCATAGTCCATACACTCCCTCAATTTAGAGTAGTGGACTAGTCTAAGATCATTTGGCATTCCCTACCTAATGTCCTTATTAGGGTACAAAATAAAAAACTAGCAATTGAGGAGACTCAAGAAGAGTTTGTAGTTATAAGCTTAGATGCATCATAGTTGGACATTCCTCCTTACACTATGAATTTTAGGAATAAGGCCTCCTAGTTTCCCATCTTCAAGATCATCGAACTCCCTTCTATCAGCATTTTATCTGACCCACTAACTGGTAGCATACAAAAAGTGAAGAAAAGGAAGTTAAAATATGACTGAGTTAGGAAGATAATCTTTGAGGAAAGATAAGAAGTATTATCCCTCATTAAGAGTTAGAGTAGGTAGCTAGGAGAGTCCCCATATGTTGATAATTTATAGACATGGCTTAAGCACACAAGGATTCTATGGTTGCCATCCATGAAGGCACTAAGATGGCTCACCAAGACATAGAATTTGAGGTAGAACAATTGAGGGAACAAGTGAAGACTATGCATATCCCTATAGGCACAAAGGTAGAGGTTTAAAAAGTAGCCTCCAAATGTTACAACTCATTTGAAGCCTTGGATTTCATGAAGGCCAAATTGGCCCCTCATATCAATAAATCTGATCAATTATTTAATTCTTTGAGAGATGACAATCATAAGCTAAATATGCTAGTTGCATACACAGGAAAAAATATATAGTCATCTAAACCTTATGGTACCACTTGAGGCATCCAATGCTCTCAATATATTTGTCATAAGGTAGAAATAATCTTGGGAGTGGTTAAAATTAGCTAGGGCTTTAATCCCCAAATATCAGGCACATGGGGTCCAAATTCTTTAGATTTTAAAAGATTTGAAGTTATCAAAGTTGAAAGATAGTATAGGTAAATTGATCAATAGGATAAATTTTAACAAGCTCATATAGGAGATAATGGATAACTTCAAATAGAGTCTACAAGGTTTGACATTATAATAAATAGAAGCTAAGTTAAGTGCAACTAGAAATAAGGTCATAGAGGTGTAAATTTTCAAGAATAATTTTCAAATGACTAAGGTCAAACGTGTTAAAATCCTTGGCCAATTCAGTAGGATCCACGAATTGAATTTACTTTACCTAGACATCATAAAATAGAAAAATGATGCAAAAAACAAGTGTTATAAGGAAAATAAGGCAAATAAGAAGTGATCTTAAATACTACTTCAAGTATCATCACATCAATATCTACAATTACAACTTTTACCTCCACAACCACTACACCAACCAAAGTACATGCAGCTATTTAGACTATGCAACCTTAACAAGGCTAAGATTTTATGTATGTACAATTTGGTAATGGTGTATATATTCATAATTTCCTTTTAGTTCAAGCTATAATTTTTAAATTTTGCATTTTTTATTTTGTATACATGCATACATTACATGGATTTTAAAAGGTCAACTTATGGCTAATTAATAATTATGAGTTTACTCTTATATGGTTTTGACCACAATTGGAACTTATGTTCTAACTATCATATATAAATGACTTTACATGAGCTTGGAGGATGAGGCAACACTTTCCCCAAGCTTATTTAAACAAATGTAATCCACTAGTTGGAAGGGAGTCAGAAGATTTTAAAATACAAAGGAGTGAAGCAATTTTTGATTTTAAACTTCATGCATTCAAGGAATTTCTTTCCATGAATTACGTAATTAGATTTTATTTCTATAGTTTTATGATTCAATAATCCTTAGTTTACAAAAGTTACAAATGGGTTATTAATTATATTGATTTATGTATTAATCCTAGATGTGTAATAGCTCTTGAAAGACTGGTAAATTACATTGATTAGGATAATTACATTTATTAATTCCTAATTCTAAATGTGTATGAGTTATTTATTTAGTGTAGTTTTTTCTATGTTTGTAAAGCTACCTCAGATACCTCATTAGCCTGATTCATAATCTCTTGAGTAATAGTGTACAATAGATTCTCTAAAAAGATAAAACTTTGATTGATACCTATGAGTTTCCTACGTCGATATCTCCTTAGATGTCTCAATCGTGTCTAATTGTGTGTGTATGATTGTTCCTAGAAATAGGCGTAGGTTTTGAATTTGCTTATCCATTTACAAACTAGTTAGGGAAGTGATTCTTGAAAACCATACAATCTCATTTTATACCTTATGTTTCCCTTCATTTTGAGTTTATTTTAAGGTGTACCCACTTTAGATTAGAAGTTGATTGTCCATCCAACCCACGTAGGAATTCACTATCATTTAGAGGCCATACCTCCATCCAAAAAACCTTACCAAAAACCTACATACCCTACCATCTATTCCATCAATAAGCTATTTAGATCGTATACCTATAACTCATGCCTTGGAGTGGAGTTATTCTCCATTGAGATCCTAAAATTATATAGGTTACCTCATTATTTATGATATGCATGAAACCCACATTAATAGTTTAATGGTGATAAGAGGGCCCTAACCTCTGATAATAGTAGTTATTATTTATGTAAAGTTGTATTGGAGTCACCCAAGAGAGTGCCCAAATCTAATTCCCATGTTGGTTTTATAGTCTCCCCCTATCAAACCATAGGAGGCCTAGAACTATACTAATATCTCTAGTTCACAACAATCCACCTCCTTTAAATGGGAATCCTTTACCTGTAATGAACCCTTTACTAGTTAATTAGCCAATGGCTCAACCACCTTAGTTAGTTGGATCCACTATTTCCATCCTAGGAGACATGAATGATTTACCTATGAATCCTATAAAGTATCTACCATCCTTTTCTCCTTCAGGGGCAAGGATAGTAAAAAAACATATCAAATCTTTCAAGGCTGCTTTGAGATTAATGAATGTTGTTGATGAATATGTTGTATGTATATTATTCACTTTTAAATTAATGGACATTGCCTATGATTGGTATTTAAATCTAAAGGAGAAATCCATTACTTCTTGGGATGGATGTCAAGGTACTTTTTTGTGAAATTTGGATAGGTCACCAACCTAGGTTTGGTATACCATCACTTTACCAGCATGTAGAGAGACCCTAATGAGCCTATTCAAGCTTTCAATGCATGTTTTTAATAAATGTATAACTATTTAACCTTAATGTATAAACCAAAAGATACATTAAATTTGGAAATGTATCAGAATGTTCTTAACCCAATCACTACCATGTTCCTAAAAAGGGCATCCATGGCTAATAATTTGAAATTAGCATATGAGGAAGCTATCACAATAGATAGATAGCTCAATACCTAGATGCCTATTATATCTAATGTTAATAATGGCTTCTCATCATTGAACTCGATATCACATGTAAAATAGAATGTCCAAACAATCAATCAAAACTAGATTTACACACTGCCTCTGTTAACATAGACAACATAGTCAAACTATAGCTTCATGAATAATCATGCATTCAGTAATGGTTACTAGTAGAATCAATAACCAACTACATTTCCCACTTCTATTTTACAAGGTAATAACTCTATAAATATTGAACTATGTTTTATTTAGAAGATGATTCAAAAATTGAGTAATGAATTCTTAAAAATACAAAGGAGGATGGGTGACACTAATAACCTAATTGGTAATCAAAACACTAGATTTTAAAGGTACAATTGACCATTCAATAGGCCTATAAAAAATATAGAATAAACCAACAAACTTTTAAAGATCAATATGGTAGAAACCTCTTCCTAGTTGGTGTAGAATTCACAATACTTTCAAGCATGGTGAGATCAATTGTGTTTAATTCTATGCAACATTTGAAATCTTTCAGAGAGAGGTGGTTAGGCAAAACTAGATGCATAATCTACTTGAACATCATCTAGATCTTATCCCTTCTAGCACTGCCATGCTCTTTGAAACTCACAAGTTTCCCTTTCTATGTGAAGATGACAATGAGATAGAGGATAGCATAGATTAATTTCATGTTTTCTAGTAATTCCAAAAAGGTGGATTCAATCTAAGGAATAAACAACCACTCATAATGTCAACTCCTCTAAATTATACTAAAATTATGCCTAATCCTAAAGCTAACAACAATCCACCTCTTCCAAGAGGAATTGATTAGCCTTAGATTAAGTAGGAACCTAGCAAGGTAGGATATAACATTTTCAAAGACATGAAGAAGATCAAAGGAAATATAAATCTTCATGAGTTAGCTTAGATTACTAAACAAAAGGATCTAATCTATAAGTTTATTACTAGGAAGACACCTATGGAGAAAGTAAAAACATCTAACACCAATGCTATCTACAAGAGTAAGCCAAAAGTTCCACCTTTCTTTCTAACTATTAGGGCATTAGGTAAGAATATTCATAATTGTTTAATTGATTTTGGAGCTTCTACAACTATCATGCCTACTTATATATGTTAAAATCTTACTTTGACACTAATCCCTTCAAAGAGGAAAATTTCAAATTTGAACAAGACAATAGTGCCTATAGTTGGTGAACTAAGGGATGTGCATATCCAAGTAGCCTTTAAACTATATGTTTAGATGACCATTGATATTCTAGGGGTGGACATACCCAAAGGCTATGGATTATTCCTAAGTAAAGACTAGTCCAAAATACTTAATGGATATCTTTGTATAGACTTATCTCACATATGAATGCCATGGAGAGGAGTTACAAATCAAATCAAAATTGACAAAGAACCAAGAATGGAGTATCCCATCATAGAATATAATTTTAAGAATGAAGAGGTAAAGTATGAGCCTCCTAGCCTTGGTATCTATACATTTACTACTCAAAATCAAATATAGAAGCTAGAATATGAAGGTTTCAATCAGTTGTGGACTTTACACTTTGATGGTGATAGATATAAGTAAGGGTTAGGCCTAGGGTTAAGATAATTAATCCATAAGGAAAGAAATTCCTAGAAGCATATAGATTGAAAATTCCATGCATGAATAATAGAGCTAAGTATGAGGATTTAATTTTGGGATTACAATTTCCACTTAAGAATAATGTAAAATAGATATTAGTATTTAGTTATTTAGATTAGGTAGTCAACCAAGTTAGGAATAAATACAAATGCAAGTTGTCTTATTTGAGGAGATATAATCATAGAGCATGGGACCTGATTGAAATATTTGAAGCTTTAAACATAGTAGCACTTGTTAGAGATAAAAATCAAGCAGTAGATTCACTAGTTACTACCACTAGTGATCTAGAGCCCCTTTAAGAATCCAAGGTAAAAAGGTTTTCCATTAAATTGGTACCTTGTCCCTTTGTTCTTGATAAGATAGAAAATTTCCAAGTTTTTGATGATGACCGACAAATTATTCATTTTCTAACCAATTCAGGGGAATTAGAGTCCCAAATCATTGATGATGAGGATATTATCCACCTCTGTCAAGATAAATTAGAAGGGGAAGGTATTATCCAACTCAAATAAAATCATCCCAATGAGGTTTGTCTCTTTGGAAAGGTCCTTTGACATAGACCCTCAATTTTAGCAACTCAAGTATCCCAAGGTCGATGAATTAGAATTTAAAATAAAAAATATAGGAGATGAACATAGTCTGTGATATGTTAATATTTGTCTTAGTTGTACCCTAGAAGAGAGACAATGAGTAAGGGATTTAATCACTCAATATAGGGTTGTCATTTCTTGTACATATGAAGACTTGAAAGTATATGACCCATAGGTCACCACCCATACAATTCCCTTGAATCCCAATCATAAAACATTCACATAGAGGTAGAGACCAATAAATCCCATTTTAGATCCTCTCATCTCGAGAGAAGTGGAGAATCTGTTAAGTGTAAAAATTATTTTCCATTGAGACATTCTACCTAGGTAGCCAATTTGGTCGTAGTAAGAAAGAAGAATGGTGAGATCAAACTATGTGTAGATTTTAGGAACTTGAATAAGGGTTTTAAAAAGGACAATTATCCCCTACCCTATTTAGATGAGGTGAAATAGATAGTAAGTGGTTCTGAAATGATGTCCTTCTTGGATGGATTTTAAGGCTATAATTGAGTAATGGTACAATTTGAGGATAAAATGAAGACAACATTTAACACTAAATGGATAACTTATGCATATAAGAGAACTACATTTGGCTTAATAAATTTGAGACCAAACTTTTAGCACACTATGGATCATGTTTTTAAAGGATTGATAGGAAAATGGATAATCATCTACATGGATGATCTTACAATAATTTCAAAGCATAGGAACAATCACATAAATCACCTACAATCCATATTTGAGAGATGTAAAAGGTTTGGTATTTTTATAAACCCAACTAAAAGTATATTTTGAGTCAAAAAAGGTAAGCTATTGGGCCACATCATCACAAAATATGGGATCACTATTGATCTAGATAGAATTCAATGAATTTTGAAGATTACACCATCGAATAGTAATAAAGGTCTCAAATCATTCTTTGGAAATATTAACTTCTTAAGGAAGTTCATCTAAGGATTTATAGAGGTTGTTAGGCCCCTCAATTCCATGCTCAAATAAGATGCTAAAATAGAATTGATGGTTAAAGCTTAAAAGTCCTTCTAGGACATTAAAGATTCAATATCATAGACTCTAGTATTAATCAATCTATATTTCATGAAATATTTATACCTTAATTCATTCTCTTCAAAATATACAATTTATACTATTATAATGAAAAATAAGGATGATATCAAACATCCAATCATGTTCATGAGAAAAAATATGACAGATGTAGAGCTTAGATACTCTATGATCAACAAACAAATTTTGGCCCTTGTCAAAGTAGTGAATAAATTTTTTCATTACATCTTGAGGAATAAAATCATTGCCATCATGCCTAATCCCACTATCAAGCTCACCCTATGGAAGAATTAATTAGGTGAACATTGAGGAAAATGGATGGCAAAGATGTAAGAATTCAATACAGAAATTAAGCCTTCAAAAATCATTTGAGGTCAAAGCATCATTCATCTCATGAATAAACTAGATCCATGTATCACCATTGAATAAGTATGTGAAGCTCAAGTATTGAAAGTGGAATGGTATATTGATATCATATAGTATTTACTTACAAGCACTTATCCCCCAAAGCTTAGTAAAGAGTAAAGAAGAGCTTTGAGGCTTAGAGCTGTCCATTTCATGATCAAGAAGGGGATCCTCTATAGAAGAAACTATGAAGGAATTTATCTTAGGTGTGTATCTATAGAGGAATTTAAAGAAATTTTAGAAAACTTACATCACAAAATATGTAGTGTCCATCCTTTTAGGAATGCCATAACCCATAAGATCTTAAGAATAGGATATTACTGTCTAATAGTTTTCAAATATGATCATACTCATGTTAGAACATGCCATTAATGCTAATCTCTAGCCAAAAGAGAAGTACACATAGTAATGCCCTTACAACTAGCTATTAAAGGAAGGCCATTTACCCAATGGGGTTTAGACTTCATTAGTGACATCAACCCAAATTCCTTGGTAGGACATAAGTTTGTGCTTATTATTATAGACTATTGTACTAGATGGACTAAAGCCATAGACATAAAGAATTGTAGAGCACAAGATGTGATTCACTTCCTGGAGGAACACATAAAAACAATATTTACCACACCCATTTCTTTGGTTTGTGATAATAGACCAAATTTCATATCAGTCAAATTTATTAAGTGGGAACACAAAAACTAGATTATTATTAGGTCAACTTTTAACCATTACCACCATGTAAATGGACTAGTAGAATGAATAAATTAGTAGGGGACAAGCTTAGGGACTAACATAATCTATTAAAGTATGCCCTCTAGGTAGACTAAACAAGATACAAACAAGCCCTTAAAGCTTCACCCTATCTATTAGTGTATGGATGTAGGCCTGTATTCATAATTATCTTGAAGCTACCTACTTATTAGTTCATGCAATATTACATGAAGCCAAATGGCCAAACATGGTCTCGATTACTAGACATAATAAAAATGGAAGATTCAAGGAATGAAGCCTTGTAGACATTTATCAAACACTAGGATGTGGTCAAAATGTAGTTTTATAAGAGAGTGAAGGTCAAAGCATTTAGGATTTTATATCTAGTTCTACTTTGGGATAAATCCCATGATAAGAAAGAACATCATGATAAGTTTTCCCCACTATGGATCGAACCATACCAAATTTTAGAGATCATGAGAAATAATTAATTTCATCTAAAGGACCTACAAGGAAATGATCTCACATATCCAATCAAGGGATAGTTCTTGAAGCACTACTTCATGGCTATGGCATCTATAGATAATACTGATTGATGAGGGGCAAAAAAATGTAGTTGTAGGATTATATTATTTTATTACTTTCTTAGATTAGTTTCCTTCTTTCTTAGATTAGTTTATTGCTTTCTTAGATTAGTTGTTTTTATGACAATCTAAATTGTGTTTGTTCTGATGTAACCAAGCTAAAATTGAGACCAATTGAGATTATGCTCAAATAGGCTTATAGAAAGGGGAGAGGTAAAAAATAAATAATTTTTTTGGGACTCCTTCACAAATTAGGTGTATTTATATTTTTTGAGTCCTTAGGATGAAGGTATGTAATCATGGAATATTCTGGGTGGTATCACAACTAAATAATTTCACCAAGCATTTGAAAATTACTCTGAGTACTTGATACAAGTTTATAAAATTATATTATTTTATTGGATCAAGTACACTTATCATATTAACTAATTGTTGGAAGTAACAATTTTGGGTATAGATGTGTTTGATAGGGATGTTCTGGTAACAATTTTTTTTACAATTATACTAGCTCATTGGGGTTATAGATCTTTTATTTTCATTCAAGAATAAAAGAAAAACAAAATAAGAAAATAACTAGTAAGCTCAAAAGAGTGAAAGAAATATAAAATCAAATCAAAATGTTCACATGATGAAATAAGGTTAATATACCACACATTATGCTTTAAAAAAATAATGGAAATAGAAGAAATGAAGCCTAAGGTATCTCTATTATGGCTATGGATGGTTGGATGGCAGCAAAGCAATGCCTAATATTCCTTCATTTTAAATATTTAATAGACATTGGAATGAAACCTACAAAAGAAAAACAAAAGAAGAAAATAACTAGTAAGCTCAAAAGAGTGAAAGAAATCTAAGATCAAATCAAAATGTTCACATGATGAAATAAGGTTAATATACCACACATCATGCTTTAAAAAAATAATTGAAAGAGAAGAAATGAAGCCTAAGGTGTCTCTATTATGGCTATGGATGCCTGGATGGTAGTAGAGCAATGCCTGAGATTCCTTCATTTTAAATATTTAATAGACATTGGAATGAAACCTACACCTTCATCAAGCCTAACAAGAGTGCCTTATAGAAAGGGTTAAATGAACTACATGTTGACACACAAATATCTAAGGAATTAGAAGGAAATTATATTGTATGAATTAACTTAGGATTCCCTTTCATGTTTTTCATTTTAATATTTTTCTATGATACACTTCATGATTGATTTAAGGATTACTAACCAAAGTTATGGATTCTTGAATACTCAGGAGTATTCCTCCATGAGCTATCATTTGTTGTATCAAACACCACAGTTTCTCTCTAAGGAGAAATGAGAACCCCCTTTTTTCAAGATTCAGGACTTGATTGTTGATGCTCTCTTCTATATGATTATGAAAATTCTAGGAAATGAATGATTAATTAATCTTCATACTTTGAGAAATGGAAATGGTATTCATATACTATTTTGTAGACTAACTTCACTAATGCCTTTTGGGAGTTTTGAATATGTATATGTTTGGGACAGAGGTAATTATGAGTAATTTATTTTAATATTTCACTCATCAAAATTTTGTGTTGGGCATTCTGTTTGGGCATTTTGTCTGATAGGTTTGGTTTTTGGGTTTTGTGTTTTGGTATTTTATTTGGTAACTTTTCAAGGTATGCATTTTTTGCATGTATCTTCATTTGAACTTTGGTCTTCAAAAAAAAAAATTCACATGAATTTGGCCCTCAGAGAATTTGTGTCAAACATTATGTTTGAAATAATTTCCCTAAGATAATTCATTATTATTGGAGTTTTTATCATAGACATTTTGTCTAATAAAAATAACTCTTTGAAACTGACACCATAGACATTTTGTTTAACAAAAATAGGTCTTGGATTTTGTTGCAAGTCTTTTATAAAGACTGGTCCCCAACATAAAAGCTAAATATTTGACTACCTATAACAATATAAGGACTTTATATAATTATCTAAATAAATTAAAATTTTTTTCTAATAGTACATGCAAAAGTCCCTTGCCAATGTAAACTAGAGAAATTTGAATTATATAGTGAACTAAAAGAAGTGAATGTTCGATATTTAATTTCAAGTAAGATAGTATTCAATGTGACAAGCCATATATATGACATGTATACATTTAATCTTTCATTTCTATCAAACTAAACTTGTACTTGAAGTCTACTACTCTTTTATGTTGTGAAACAGTCTTAGACACTATCTCAAGAGCACTATCTAAAGAATCAATGACTATATTGGGAGCATGAATTGGTCATATTCAAAATGATAAAAATAAGGATATTTATAGAAATAGTAATGGTGTCTTCATCTAAGACATTTACAGGATCAAATCCATGATCCCCTTAATTAAATATTCCATAGAGTTTACTGATACAATGTTCAAAATTACCATTTTTGACAATCGATATGTAAATTATTTAGAGGTATGGGATGTTATCGATTTTATATATATATATATATATATATATATATATATATATATATTATCATTAGGCATAGAAAATATAATACTCTTTAAGTGACTATTTATCAAGGACTTACTTTCCCTAAAAATATAAATATTGTAATTTGTGGCTTCTAAGGGAGAGATGGTGCCATGCATCAAACTCTTATGAGATATGTTATTCTTGAGTAATATAAAACATGATTCCTTACTTCATCATTATAGAAAATAAAACAATCATTGAATTCATTTTAGGAAATAGCTTCCAAAGATAATTATCCCTAAAAACACTTGATGCATACTTTAATAAGTATAGGTTGGTACCATAAATGAAGAGAACATAATTGAGAAGGTGTGGTCTTCATGGTTGATCCCAAAATACACCATCCCTTTCAAAGGAAAGAAGCCAAAGGGGAATGTTCCCATAGACAAATTTAGTATACGAGTATGCATTTACATGGCTCTATTAAACAAAATTTATGGTATGCTGAGCATTCATTTTGACAATCTAGACAAGGTGCCTTTGCTACACATGTTATTAACTAGTGATGTTTAGTTCACACTGGGATAAATAAGTGGTTTCTACTTGAGGGAAAAAGTAACCCATAAGGACAAGAAAACCACACCTATGGGCCATTTTTATATGATATCTTACTAATTAGACACTCTCATAAGAACCTACTACACAGTCCTCAATGAATTATTGAGTCTAGCTATGGATTACATCAAGAATAGAATTTGTGACCACTTCCAATTTATGCATGTGTATTCCTATAAAAATAACATGGTAAATATCTTATAGGGTGTGCATCCTCAAGTTTAGCAAGCCATCCAAAGCTCTCCCATGCCTCTAGTTAGATAAAATATTATGAAAACATTGGATGAAAGAGGGGATTACTTCTTATATCCAAATTTCATAGTTATAATGATCTAGGGAGACAAAGTAGACCCCCTATGTCTCCGAAGATATGTTACAAACAAGATGGAAGAAAAAGAGATCACCTTTCAACTATGGTGGAGTATTGAAGAAGATGTTTCCAAAAAAGTGAATAAAATCTCATAATTTAGTCACCATGTAGTCATTGTCATAATGGTATACACTATGAGGAATCATTTTGTAGAAGTAGGTGGTAAGCAAAGGAGATATCATTTCCCCATGCTTCCACATAGGTACTAGGATCCGCATAGTTTTATATAGAATCACCTATAGAGACTTAATATCCCTTACAACCATATCCCCTATGCATATGACTTTTTGTTTTTGAATGCCAAGGATGATGAGGAAGTATTAGGAAGAGCAATGATTGTGGGATTGAAAGAGGATCATTTAAGAATGATATACAATGACCCTTTAGTCTCTACAAGGAAATTAGATAATAAAAAGTCCCTTTACAAAAGATGGGAACATTTAAAATTTTGGAGAGGATAATCCAAGGAACAATCTAGGTGGAAGGTTGGTTCCTCATCTCAAGGACTCCATTTGAAATTAAAGATTAAGATTGTGAAGGAGCCCAGGGTAGTTGAACCCAACCTCAGGAGGACATAGGTAGGATATCCCATTAGTTTAGACTCTAATGAGGAGGAATAAATATAAGAAGTAGCTACATCAACACAAAAAGTATATACTACATAGCTAAATACTCCTCTTGTATATACAAGGAAGTCTAAGACCCCTACAAGGACTCCCATAGTAAAGTTATCTCAAGGCTTTCCTCCTACACCACAACACCTAGAACATGTAGAGGGAGAGGTTGTTAAAATTGAGGATGTTGGAGATGAAGATGATTCTAATGACACAAAGATACAAATGGCTAAGGCCTTGAGTCTTAAAGTAGAATCAACATAACAAATCCTCTAAGGTACCCAATATTTTATGACTATTTATTTACCTACTATTCTAATATTTGGTAGTTTTCTTATTTCTTATATTTTTAGGTCTTCAAAGGTGGAAATGACTACTTCCATTTCCATTGATCCTTTTACCCTAACCACATTCACTCAGTCCCCCCTCCTCACCCCTAAGGTTGATAAAGACGTTGTCACCATTACCATTGCCCTATAATACATTTCTATTTCATTAACCATGCCTACCTCCTCTTTCCCTTTTATCACCACCACCATTAGAGGCTTAAAGAAGAAGAGGATATCTATAAAAGTGTAGACTACCATGGCCACTCCATAATTCCATATCCAATCCACTTAGATCACCCTTACCTTGCCTTCCATCACCTCCATAAGAGAAACTATTTTGGCAAGCTCTAGTAGAGCAAGGAAGGCCAAGCCTTAGTTGGTCAAAGTCTATCCAGTCCCTTAGTTTGGATGAATGGACTGTTTTAAGATCATTTAGCCTTTAATACCCAACAACCTTATTAGGGTACAAAATAAACAACTAGCATTTGAGGATACTTAGGAAGAGGTTTTAGTTAAAACCTTAGATGCATCATAGTTGGACTTTCCTCCCTAGGCTATGAATTTAAGGAACAAGGCCTCCCAATTTCCCACCTTCAAGAACATCGAACTCCCTTTTATCACCACTTTATTGACCCACCATCTTATATCATATAGAGAATGAATAAAAGGAAGTTGGAATATGACAAAGGTAGGAAGATAGTCTTTGAGGAAAGACATGAAGTATTCTCCTTTAATAAAAGGTAGAATAGGTAGCTAGAATAGTCCCCATATGTTGAGAATTTTTAAAACCTATCTCAAGGACATGAGGATGCTATGGTTTCCATACATGAAGGTATCAAGATGGATCAACAAGAGATAGAAGACAAGGTAGAATAATTTAGGGAACAAGTGAATACTATGTATATCCTTGCAGCCATAGAGGTGGAGGTTTAGGAAGAAGCCTCCAAATGTTACAACTCATTGGAAGCCTTAGATTTGATGAAGGTTGAATTAGAACCTCATATGAATAATAATATTAAATTGTTTAATTCTTTGAGAGATGATAGTGGTAAGCTAAAGATGCTAGTTTCATACATAGACAACAAAATATACAATCATATAGACCTTATAACACCACTTGAGGCATCTAATGATCTAAATATAGTTGTCATAAGGTAAGAAGAAGATCAATAGTGGTTATAATCAGTTGGGGATTTAATCCCCAAATATCAAGCACATGAGGCCCAAATTCTCTATATTTTGAAAGATTTTAATTTATCAAAGGTGAAAGACATTGTAGATACATTTATTAACAAGATCAATTTTGATAAGCTCATGTAGGAGGTAATGAATAAATTTAAGTATAGTCTATAAGGTTTGACATTGGAAGAAATAGAAGATGAGTTAAGTGTAGCTAGAAATAAGGTCACAAAGGTGGAATTTTTCAAGAATAATTTCCAAATGACTAAGGCCAAACATGATAAAATACTTGGCCAAGTCAATAGGATCCATTGATTACCTTTATTTAAGTTGGAAATCACAATATAGTGGCATGATGTAGTAGACAAGTGTTACAAGGAAAACAAGGAAAAAAAGAAGTAATCTCAAATTGCTACTTTAAATACTATGTCAACACCTATAGTTTTAACTTTTACTGCCATAACCACTACATTAACCAAAGTGCATGTAACCATTTAGATGATGTAGCCTTAACAAGGAAAAGATATTGTGAATTTATAATTTTTTAATGGTGTATATATTTATAATTTCCTTGCTATTCCATCTATCATTGTAAAAGGTTACCTTTTTGTCTTTTGTATACATGCACAGATTACATGGTTTTCAAAAGGTCAACTTATGGCTAATTGATAATTATGAGTTTAATCTTATATTTTTTTTACCATAGTTAGAAATTATTTTCTAACTATCACATATAAATGAATTTGCATGATCTTGGAAGATGAGGTGGCCCCTTCCCTAAGCTTATTTAAACAATTGTAATCATCTAGTTGGAAGGGGGTCAAAATATTTTAAAATAAAAAGGAGTGAAGAAATTTTTGATTTTTAACTTCATGTGTTTGAGTATTTTCTTTCCATTATTTTTATAATTAGATGTTATTTCTCTAGTTCTATGATTCAATAATCCTTAGTGTGCAAAATCTATGAATGGGTTCTTAATGATCTTGATTTATGTACTAATCATATATGTGAAATAGCTATTGAAAGATTGGTAAATTACATTGATAAGGAAAATTAAGTCAATTGATTCAGAGTTATAAATGTGTATGAGTGGTTTATTTTATGTATTTTTCTGTGTTTGTAAATCTACCTCAAATACCTCATTAGCCTGAGTCATAATCTCCTGAGTAAGAGTGTGTAATAGTTTCTTTAAATGGAGCAATACTTCATCAAGGCCTATGAGTTTCCTACATTGATATCTCCTTAGATGTCTTAAAAATGTCTTATTGTGTATGTGCGATTGATGCTAACAACAAGCATAGGTTTTGAAAGTGCTTATCTATTTAGACACCAATCAGGGAAGTAATTCCTAGAAACCATAGAGTCTCCTTTTATACCTTACCCTTACCTCCCTTTATATATTTTTTTAAGACCTACCCACTTTAGATTAGAAATTGGCCATCCATCCAACCCATGTAGGAATTCACTATCCTTTAGAGACCATACCTCCATCCAAAAAAACTTGTCAACAACTTGCATATCCTACAATCTATTCTATCAATAGGTTGTTTAGACCACATACCTACAACTCATGCCATAGAGTGGTGTTCTTCTCTATTGAGATCCTAAAATGTTATAGGTTACCTTTTTATTTGTGGTGTGAATGAAACTCACATCAATAAAATATCCAACTAGTTTCAAATTTCTATCCCTAGAGCATTTGATCCAAATATTATGTGTTCCTTTTAGGTATCAAAGGAATATTTTTTATGCTACCCAATGACCATATATGGGTTATTATATCAATATTGAAACAACACCAAATAAAATTATATATTTGGTATTATTATAGTCATATAAACTATAATTCCAATGAGTTGTCTATATTTAATGGCATTAACCAAATATATTATATCTTTTGATCTCAATTTTAGATTTTGTTAGATGGGCATGTTGAGAGGCTTACAATATTCCATTCTAAATATACTCATAATATCAAAAAAGTATTCTTCTATGTGATCAAGATACATATTTATTTTTGAATTACTTCAATACCCAAATAATAATGAAGATAACCCAAATCAATCATTTTAATGTTTTATTATCAAATTCAATTTTAAATTTTGTAGTGTACCATTCATTGTTCCCTGTGATGAGTAAATAATAAACATACACCACAAAAAATACAATAGTCTTTCAACTACTTTGATGAAAATATTTGAATCTTTAAACTTAAAATGTTTGATTTTCATGTTCATGAGGTGATAAGCTAGTTCATCATACCATTCTCAAGGGGATTTTTTCAAATCATAAAATAATTTAGTAAGTTTACACACCTTGTGATCTTGATCATTTCTTACAAAACTTTTGGGTTATGTCATTTACATAATATCCTTGAGGTCACAATTCAAAAATAACATTGTAACATCCATTTGATGAAATTTTCATTTATTTTGAGATGCTAGAGCAAACATGGTTTTAATGGCAGTCCATTTTTATGTAGGTTCAAAGGTGATAGATCTATGTTCATAATGCTATGCTCTTAAAATCAAATTGCCAAAAGGCAAGGTAGTTGCATTGATACATAAGTGTACTCCTAAACCTTAATCTCTTTCAATTTCAATCATTTAAAATAATTTAAATTTAATATTATATGAAATGATTATATATTTTAACATGCTCTTGGTTTCAGGGCATTCACCAATAAATCACTCAAGTTGGTTTCAAGTAAAGACAATAGGTGTTATACACAACCTAGTACACATTTCTTTTCCTTTTAAACTATAAATGTAATTATTAGATTAAATGGGGGAAATGTAGAAACTATTTATGGATTGTATATCACCCCATTATTATACACTTGGTAAATATATACTTTGGTTGTTCTTATTAGTTTTAGATATTTCTTATTAATATAAGTCTTGTATCTACTATGTCTCTATGCTCATTGTTTACCTCTTATTCTAACCAATGTCATTATGGTGACCCATGACTTATATCTTTACCAAAGTATTATAAACCTAATTATATTCCATCTCTACAAGTCATATACCTGTATTTACCTTTCTAATTTATGAACACTTATGTCCTAATAAGACACCTACATCGATGCAAGTCTCTATACCTGATGTAAGTGTTTAGTGCCCTAAATTCATCCAATTTTAAAATGAAATGTATTATTATGGTCATCTTAAGTTATTTTATGTTATATATTATATAAATGGGTTGGTACAAATATAATATCAATCCTCATTTATTCCTCACCTAGCATAGACCTAGAAATTTCTTGCATTTGCACAAGGTAACTTACCAAAAGGCATTAAATCAAGAACTCAAGTGAGAATTTTTTTTCTATTTTATAATATTTCCATATCATTAATATGGATAAAAAGTTCCATATTTTATAATATTAAGTATTGAATAAACATATCATTAGACACATTTTCCAAGTTACAAAAGAGGACACTTGTGTAGTTTGTTATCACACATTGAATGATATACACAAGCCAACATGTAGGGGATAACTACATATGTTTGAGGCCCTATTAAAATTATTGGTTATATAGTTAATTCTCATTGATATAAGGGTATTTGGAGTAGCTTTCAACCATGTGCCCACTATCCCATTTATCCCATAACCACTATGAATATGAAGAACTAGGGTTTTCTCATTTGCCAAGGAGCAGTAATACATGAACAAGATATGAGTGCACTAGAGAAAAGGTGACTTAGAACCTAGAATCATATAAGTGGTTACATCTATTTTCAGAATATAATCTATACTAGACACCTTGTATGATCTAGATAGAAGCATTGATGCAAGTGTCTATAATTATAGAGGGGTTTTCTTAATAAATTTGATGACTCACATAGAATATAGATACAATATATTTTTATCATATTCCATATCATATCCATATTATAATTATAACCAACTAATTATCTTGTTTTAATTATCATTATAATATCTAGCATAGTTCTAGTTTCCATTTTTAGCATATCCCAACATAGTAAATTTAGTATATGTTTTATCTAATTTTTTAAAATAATTAGCCTGATATAGATTTTTTTATCACCCTGATACTTATTCATTTTTATATTATTAACCTTAAACCCATATGATCCTTATCAAAATCAAGGTCTAAACATGAATTTGGAAACATTCATGTCTTTATTTATTGATCTTACTACATGTAGCCTTTCTCATTGGTTTTGTGTTAGTTGTTTATGTGAAGTTGCATATTTTGAATGCTAATGACTATGTTATTTTCCTATAGGCCAATGATCCATTTATTTCTCCTATAATTCCCTAAATAATCTTAAAGACATTAAGTGTCACTTAGTCACTTTCTAATGCTCTCAAGGACTTAGTTGTTTTTCTAGAATATTCTCAAAGTAAAGGATCATACCACATGGCATGATCCTTGCTTCCACACTTATTTGGACCCTCTTAGTTTTTAAGATCAACTTGTGACATTTCAAATGCATAGTATCATGCCATGTGAAATAATATTACTTCATAAAGTCCCTATGTCTTTATGTATATTTGTAACACATAACTAAGCTCCTAGATGCTTAGGACAATGCCACATGGCATGATATTATCTTACCACTCCCTAGGGATGGTACCTAAGTCCTTAATCCCTTTATGAGGCTCAAAATAAATTATATATTGATTGGTATGAGGATACTGACTCAACTTAAATATAGGGGGAAACAATGTTGGTGGACACTCAATTAGGCCCTGGATGAGTGAATGACTACTGCATGACATGACCTACCAACTTGATGGCATGTTGGCATCCACATCAACATTAAATGAGAATAAATTTGATGTAAATATAGTTTATAAATATTATTAAATAATTATAATGCTTTCTCATTGTATTGAACTATTTAAATTTTCTTAAATTAATCTACTTTAAGTCTATTTCTTCCTTGAAATAGCTTAGAAATGACTTTGTTTGTGCACTTTTATCTTAATATTTAGTCATTAATATTTGAAATAGAATAAATTATTTTTGTATTTGGAAAAACTATCTCTCATATACCCAAATTCATAAACACTTCTCCTCTCTTTAAGGTCTTTTGGACTTAGTATTTTTATAGGTAAATTTGGGTGAATTCAATTCTAACAACTAGTTTTCTTCCCTACAAGCCTGAATGAAAAAGGAGATACCACTTGTAAATACATCACTCATCCAATTATCTATATTTCCTTAAGAAATTTACGCACCCAAGTATCCTTTATATTCTTGCGATGAAATCACATTATGCAATCATATTTATCTAGGCCTTAAGGGTTGTCAGTACATGATATGTAGGTAATTAAAACATTCCATGTAAATGGGATGATGTTGAGTGGAAACATCCCAATTAATTATGTTAAAATATAAATTAGAATATATAAATAAAGGGAAAATTGAGTGAGTGCCTAAAACAAGGCTATGTGTCAACATTTTGGGGATCTAGGGTGGTTAGAATACTTCAAAATTGAGAAGGACTATAAATCTATAAATGAATGAGATCATACCATATGGTGAGATCTTTATACACTTGAGTTAAGAAAAAATTAAATATTCATTAGGCCCTTAGCTAAGTATAAAAATATTGAAAGAGTGTCATCATCATGAACTTGACATATGAAAGACACATTGGCACCTTGAGTAGTGAGACATAGCCATGTAATATGACTTTCCTAATGAATATATGGGGACATCCACAAAATGGATCAAAGCCTAAATTTAAATTTTTTCCTACCCATATACATCAAAAATTTGGGTTTTGTTTTAACTTTTTATGGTTATGGAGTTTAATCCCTAGGTTGTTAAAGGGTTTCGATATAGTAAATCAAGGTATAAAATATCCAATAAATATAGCCACTAATTTATAATAGAATTGAATTAATTTTACCTTTCTAAAAATATAAATAAATGATTCAAACAAGTACTTAGTTGGAAATTTATTGAGATGAAAGATATGGAGGATGTAAATTAGGATTAGAGTCAATTTGAGTGTTAAAAATAAGATCTAGGTGTCAAAACACTTCTTTGATAGTACCATTATAACTAAATAGTAGTGCCAATAGTACTAGTGTCCTTTTAATACTAGTATCATCTATTTATAATTATTTTTAGCTTATAGGTTCACCTATGTTTGAGTATTCCAACCTTCTTCCTACATACATGAGTTATGTCTCCTTATTGATAACCTATTTTGATTTATTTTTTATGTAAACCATATACCTCCATAATTTTAGGGAATCTAATTGGTACAAGTATAAAAGTGTGATTTTATTTGGGTAGGTTGGACATCCTCAACACCCCATTTTGATGAGAATTGCATACATCCCAATATTTTGAGTAGGGATCAAGATCGATGTAGTTCTCCCTACATAACTATTAGGGAAAGTGAAAGTGAAGCTAATATGAATGCTAGCTTGAATAATTTAAGTTTACTTAAGACTAGAAATTTGAGTAATATGATCTTAGGAATGTTCTAGATGGATATATATAGAAGTAGGTTAGAATAGGGACTAATAACATTGATTGTACACAACTTGTTATGAGTTAAATTTTTTTATTTTCATCTCATTTCCATCTCGTGAATAATGGGCTAAAATTCATGTTTATATATATATATATATATATATAGTGGTATTAGTGGTGCTAGTGTTCTAGTTTGAGAATTATTATCCCTTTCTCAACTTTTTCCTCCAATTGAAATCTTTTCAAATCAAAAACCACCTAAGGTTATTATAGAACTATTTTAAGACTCGCATAAGCACTAGAACTATATATATATATATATATATATATATATATATATATATATATATATATATATATAGTTCTAGTGCTTATGCGAGTCTTAAAATAGTTCTATAATAACCTTAGGATATATATATAGTTCTGAACTATTTTAAGACTCGCATAAGCACTAGAAATATATATATATATATATATATATATATATATATAGTTCTAGTGCTTATGCGAGTCTTAAAATAGTTCTATAATAACCTTAGGTGGTTTTTGATTTGAAAAGATTTCAATTGGAGGAAAAAGTTGAGAAAGGGATAATAATTCTCAAACTAGAACACTAGCACCATTAATACCACTATCCAAATTATGGATCCAGTGTCTAAGTGGTAGAACCTAAGGCACTAAGGCCTAGTATGCTAAAGTGAGGGGTTTGGACTACTTTATATGTGTTATGGATGTGTGTACCCTTTACAAAGTATGGATATGTGTCTAAATAGGCCTTAAGATAGGTCTAGATCTAGGCTAGGGATGGATTATCTCAAGTAATACTCTTAACACTCAAGTGTCATTTTAGATGATTATATTTGACCCACCTTAATTATATAAATGAAATAAAGTGAAATTAGTAGGATAAAGGAAAATAAATGTACTTGGACTTACCTAAGGGGAAAATCTCATGAACTTATATTTGAGTGTGTGAAGAGTTCTCCATTACATGTCTAAAAAATGAAACATGCTTAGACCAGTCCTTACTTAAGATATATTGAAGACAAAGACAAAACTAAGAGAAGATAATAGAGAGAGATAAAATTAATGAATACACCTCATTAAGTATGTGAAATAATGCATAAACCTAGTGACATCCTATGTGTGTGAATAACTTAGATTGAGTTGATGGCTTGTTTAGTCCCCATGTGTGGGTATAAAAATCAACAAATCCATTTTTTAATCCATCATTTTTCACCCATGCTCTGTGGATCATGACCTATGAATAGTTTGGACTGGGTTGATGGTGTTCACAATCCTCTCATATAGGAGGATCAAGAACTCAAGTAGACTATGACTCTATCATTACCTATCCATGTGTACTTGATGTATTCAAAAATAAAACTATGTGATGAAAATAGAACTATATAATATAGATCTAGGCCACTCTAGAATGTAAGAAGGCTCTAGGCCACTCAGGAATGTAAGATGACTATGGGTCACTCAGGAATACCAACCAATATAGATGGACTAAGTAATAAATATGGTGTACAACCTAGAACATGGTGTATAATGTGTAAAAAATAGATAAAAACATGGAGTTTTTCATTCCATCTACTTAACTGGTGCATAAGTGAGCATAAGAAAACAATATACCATGCACATGCCCCAAAAATTGATATGAGTATATGGAATCTAGATTGAGTTGTAATCATATGTATCTAAAAATAAAATGGAAATGATCACATAATGTATGATGACCCAAATATAATAAAAAATAGTATGAATACTCTAGCTAAATTGAGAAAAAAATGGTAATCTATGAATGAATTTATGCAAACCTAGACTATACCTACTATACTTTTCTAGTTGATCTAGAATTTCCTAAATTTGTGGCTAGTAGATAGAAGCACCATATCTAGATAGTAATATTGGTGGTGATAGTGTCCTATTTTTGGTGTTAATGTCCAACTATACTAATTTCTATACAACTAAAAGTGGTCTTTATGTGACTATTTCCCACTATGTTTTCCTAAAATTAATTTCTATATTCTATACATGTGTGCTGAAAATTGTACTCTATGTGTATTCGAGTAGCCTAGTATTTGTGACAAACCTCCATGAATTTCACCTCTTTTGAGGGGAGTTTTTGAACCTATGCAAGAACCATCCTAAAAAAATTCTCTATAATATGTGTTTTATCTAGAGAATATACAATATCTATTTAATTAACCAATATAATGTGCATACATAACACCATAATGTAAGATAGTATGAACATAAGTTTTTAATGTATGGTGTATTTTATATCTAACACTTTAAAGGTTATGAATATAGATATAATAATGTATATGAATAATAAATCTAAGTAGTAAATTGATTAACTACCTAGGGGGATGCAACATGATGTCCATCAAGGCACCCAAGGAGGAAGGGGAGATGCATGAGGTCACTCATGAAATATAAAATTGGAGTGTACAATAATGAAGTAATAAGTATTGTGGCCATGATGAATACATGAAAATAGACATGCAAAACATATGATGCATGCAAAGTACCCCAAGGGGACACAATATAAGGGACATGGACACATGCCATTAAATCTAAGAAAGCAAGACATACAAGGACATGTTCAAATGTCCACATACTAAAACATCAATTAGGTTGGTGTAGAGCCACATGTCTATGTACATAATCATGAATGCACACACAAATAAATGTGCACATGTCCAAAGCTTACATATAATTAAAGAAACTAGAATAGAGCTATAGATTAATCATGTATTCAAATGCCATCAAATATATGTAAAAACATATAGACACAATAAATTTTAAACTAAGAAAGATAGAAATGAAAGTATGCATGAACATATGGTACAAATATATATAAGAATGAAGCTATACATAAGTTTAATTTATATAGTATTAGTCAAAAAATATATATAAGTAGCATAAGATGATAAATATAAAGATATAACAATGTTAGATCTATGATATAGAGCATATAAATATGTGTCTTAGTGATTAGAACCATGTATAGAATTCCCCCAAATGGGTGAATGTGTCAAATTAGTAACCTTTGTATATGCCCCCACTAGGTAGATGGTAATAAATTTGAATATATGTAGTGGACCTAGGTCTTATAAGTATCTACAAACACTTATTAAGAACAATTAAAGCATGTATGTATGATAAAACTAACTATACTAACATAACTAGCATATGTAGTACTTAAAAGTATAATAAGTGTAAACATGGAGATGCATACAATTTATAATTTGCATATTTTGGCTAAATATTTGAATATTTTGTGTTTTTGACATATTATATTATTTTTTAATTTTTAAGATATAAGTTATGTAAAAGAAACATGAAAATGAAACTATATAAAATGAATAAGAAATAAGGAAATTATATACAAGTAGGGAGTAACATATTGATGAGTTTTGAAAGAGACTCACTATTAAGGTGTCTTATGTCAAATAAAAGAATTGTAATTGTGCATACTATGTGAACAAGTAATTGAGGTCTCATGACATGTTATACTGAGTGATCTATAGTAGACACTACCTATGGAGTGGTGCTAGAAATCCTTGAAGCTGACTGGCATGTCCTATGGATTATAGGGATATTAGGAACACATATGGGAGAATATGTTGTAGATATTATGAGTTACATGTGCTAAGAACCCCAAGAAATCAATAAAATTGATCACATAATGAAAGGCGTAGAGAAAGTCTCTCTATAATTTGCAACACATCTCTAACATATAAATCTCTCTAATAAGGTTCTCAATGGGAGAGTATAAGTACATGATAAAACTATACGATTAGACCTCCCCTATACTAGTAGATCAACTAAAATTTGTGGTGTATTGATGTAAAATATGCTCAAAATTATAACTTGTAGTTATAGTGTAATTTCTTATGGGATATGTAACGGATACTCATATGAAATACACCCAACTATAACCACCTAAGTAGCATGAATATATTTGAGGCATCTATGCATGGTGGATGGAAAGGATTGAAGTTATTGTATCCATGACCTACCCAATAACATGTTAAATGTGCCTACACTAGGTACTACTAATAATATAATGGCCACATGTGCTAGTCCAACCTATAGTCAAAGTACAATCTCCCTAATGGAGCTCTAAACATGGCCACTAGAACCATGCATAACTATGTCAGTTAGATAAATGTCCTCTTCTAAATAACCCAAATGTTGTATAAGTGTGATATTTCACATGTTAATACTTGACCCATTATCAACTAGAACACTCTAAAAAAGATGATTATTGATGTAGGCTCATACAAAGAGTGCATATAAATACCAATCCTCAAATATACTACTCTGATAAAGTGATGAGTAGTCTAGTTGACATTGTAGTATGATAAACACCAATGATATTATGTAGGGGATGTGAATCCTATTTAGTAGTGTGATAGGATGTTAGTGGTGGATGTGCCTAATAGGTATAATGAACACTTGAGGTGTTACCTACCTTATTAGATATGTGTTTTGAAAATACATCTAAAAATATTTATAATGTCATAGCTTATATTTGTTGAACATTGTGGGCCTTTATAGGTGTGCCCACATAAATTATGTTGGTATCTATCAAATCCTATGTCTTATGTTTCAAGTTAGTGCATCTATTTGTAGTATGGCCTAGTGCCCTATGATAGTCATAAAATGAATTAAAATCATAGTTATTTAGAACATGCCTTGTCATATTAGCCTCTTTGATGGGAGGGAGAGATATGAAATTACATTCTAAGAGATATTGTAAAACATGTTCTGGTGATTCTATAAGGTTTGTGAAAACTCTCCATGGAGGATCTAATAAAACCAAATAAGGAGGTTGCTCTAAATTTATGTTAATTGTGGTCTTTTAATCAATCTTATTATTAGTGGCTCTTACTTTGTATGTAGGTTTATTGGAAATATTAGTAGTTGAATCTAATCCACTTGTGTATTTTAATTTTCCCATATAATAAAGCTTGAATTCCATATATCTCACTATATGGAAAAAAAAAATCAATCTTGTAAAACTTATTGAATGAGCTAGATTCATGTGATGCTAGTACTAAACTCTATTTGAATCTACCTTGGAGCTCTCTATCTGCCATGGGTCTAGTCATATTTTCCAATATAGTTTTATATCACAAGACATATTTTAAAATAGGGTCATTATATTTTTTATTAAGTCATGCCACTTGAGCATATGATATATTATCATTGATGTTGATTGAAAAGTTTGCCAAAAGTGTACATTCCAATGGATTGAATGTAGTGATAGATTGATTTAGAAGATCATAGTACCACTATAAGGCATAATCCTTTAGACTACATGGGAAAAACTTAGTAAGGAGCCAATCATTGGATGCATAGTCCAAACATGTTTCATGGAAAGCTTTCAAATGGTGCTCTGGGTCACCCTTACCATCCTACAAAGTAATCTTAGGTGCCAAAAATATTTATTGAAAAGTAGTTGATATGTGTTGTACCAAAGGTGTATGTAAAATAATATGAGAATCCAAGGCATGTGATGGCCTAGTAACACCTTATAGTGTAGAGAATGAATCTCATGTATAAGGGATTATGCATTTGGAGAGGAGGTACTATCCATAGGAGGTGTTTCCATTATTGAAGGTTGCCAACTTAAAATGAGTTATTGTATAAGTTGAGTTGTCCCCAAATTAGGTGTAATAATATTTTTATTTGGGGAAGTATAAGATTGACCATTATTTAATTTGTTCTTTATTTCCATTATGGCTTGTAGAATATATGCATGATCATGGGGTTGTTGTCGAAGTCTGTCTCTAAAAATCTATAAATTCTCACCCTCGTTGATAATAGGATTTCCATTAATAAGTGGGCTGAGAGTGTCCTAATTACCATATTTTGTATCATTGTAATCTTGATTACTTTTTAAATAACTAGTTTTAGATGTAATTTATTATGATTTATTGTTTTGATATATAACATTGCTCACCAAAAATTGATTAGGTGAAGATGTATATACATGATTGACGTTAATGTTTCCTATAGGATTTTATATTATAATATGATTTTCCAATGTTTTAATATTTTCATGTAATATTTTATTCAAATTTTATAATTTTGAAATGAACTTGATTATACTAATAATTTTTTCCCTTAGAGTCTCACAAGTGCAAACCTAGTTGCTTCTGATTGAACATATAGGTACATTCCCTATAGAGAAGAGGTGGAGTGAATAGGCTAAGTATGGGAATTAGTAAAAATATTATAGGCTACTTCATCTCATGGAGGAGAGATATCATGGACCTAGTTAGAGGAAATTAGCTATCACCCTTATGGACACGAAGAGGAGAATGATATTATTTCCTATGCATAAGATATGAAATTGAAACTTGATTGTTTTATTATGTAATTAATCCTATATATATGTAAGGATTTTTTATTAATTGAATTCCACATGAGATAAAAATAACATGATAGAGATAGATTAAAATGTGACATACATATTAATTGATTTAAATCATCATGTACATATGTGTTTATGTCATATTTGAAATCATTCCAAATTAAAGGAAAGAAACATGTAAAGTAAGCTATAAAACTTTGTATTAAAAATTGATAAACTTCATTTGTCATTATTATCATGATTGTATGAAATAAAAATAAAAAATACAAGGATCTAAAATCTAAAGGTGGGTCTTATAATGGTATAAATTTAAATCCTTGGTTAATCTAGGGTTAGGGTTTTTGCATTATTCAAAGTAAGTTGGGTTCACTAAATGATATAACTTTCTAGGGTTATGTATTTTAATCCATAGTTTGTTAAAGGGCATGATTATAGTAAATTAGGGTATTAAATATGTAATAAATATAACCACTAATTTTAGCATAATTAACCTAATTTAACATTTCTAAAAATAATAATAAATGATGTAAACAAGTAATTAACACCCTAATTGGATAGTAGTGCCAATGACACTAGTGTGCTCATTTTGGCACTAGTGTCCTCTATGTATAACTCTTATAAGCTTATGGTTGCACCTATGGTTGAGTATACTAGGCTTATTCCTATGCATATGAGTGTTGGTTCCTTTTGGGTGATCTATTTTGATTGATTTTGTATGTAAACCCTAAACCTCCATGTTACGAAGGAATCCAATTGGCACAAGTAGAAAAATGTCATTTTAGTTGGGTATGATAGACATCCTTATCACCCCACTATGATGAGATTTTATTACATACCAATACTCTAAATAGGGATCAATCCTAATGTAGTTCTCCCTACCTAAGTTCTATGGAGAGTAAAAGTGAAACTAGTATGAATGATAATTTGAGTACTTTGAGTATGATTTATACTATAAATATGATTAATCTAAGATTAGGAATGTTGTGTGTGTGTGTGTGTGTGTGTGTGTGTGTGTGTGTGTGTGTGTGTGTGTGTGTGTGTGTGTGTGTGTGTGTGTGTGTGTGTGTGAGTGAGTGTGTGTTTGTGTGTGTAAGTTATAGTAAGGATTAATAACCTTGATTGTGCACAACTTGTTCTGATTTAATTTATGTTATTGTCATCTTATTTCCATCTAGTGAATAATGGGATAAAGGTCATATGTATATATTGTTATAGTGCTTGTGTGGGTCTTAAAAGAGGTTTAGGTTACCCATAGGTGGTTTTTTAATTTGAAAAAAATATTTTTTTAATGGAAAAAGGTAGGGAAAGGATAATAGAACCCAAACGAGGACACTAGCACCATTATCACTACTTTTCAAATTATGGCACTAGTTTTCAAGTGGCAGAACCTAAGGCACTAAGAGCCATGATGCTAAAATGAGGGTTTGGGACTGATTTAGGGATGCATGTGGCCCACAAAAAATATGGATAAGTGTCTAAATATGCCCTTAGATTGGTATAGGGTTAAGCTAGAGATGGATGGCCATAATCAACACTCTTAGCACTCAAATGTTATTTTTAGATGATTACAGATTGTAAACCTAATTTGATGTGTGCAATCAAGTTCATAAATCATATTAATTTATAATGCAAAATGGACCATGTGTCATAAATTAATAATTTAGTCAGATTAGGTATGGGTAAAGGGATAATGTTTAGATCAAGATTATGAAAGCATAAACCACAAAAGTATAAATAAATGACTTAGTCATGGATGATCATTGTATTGTAAATCATGGACAACTAATAATTATGGTAGATATCAATATATATCATCCACCAAAATTGATTTTGTGACCATAAAAATAAACCTTTATCTTAGTTAGGCATGGCCCCTGCTAAACAAACTATGACTTAATAAGTGCTTTGATTAGTTTTAGACTAGCTAGAGCTTCCCAAGTTCAATTAAGAGATAAATTTGTGTGATACTAGTCTTTATTTCTTTTGGATTGAGTGGGATCTAATTCAAATTTAAATTTGGTTAGATATGTCTCATTAAATATTATTAACCACCCTGTAGTGGGTTGATTAATGACTCCATATGCTTGTATTACCTATAAAATATTAGTTCTATGATGTAATAAGGGCTGGTCAATTTAGTATTAGAAATTAGAGTAGAGGACCAAAACCCTTTTCCTCATTTTTAGTTAGTTTTTCTTTTCTTTCACGAGTCTATGATATTTGAGGACATTGTTATAACTCACCTAAGTATTAATTAATCCTGATATTTTTTGAACATGAAACATATTTTATCTAAAATATATGTCAGCGATATTCATTTTTTTCACATGTATATGGTGACATTGTTTCCTACTTTCAGATAGCTACTTCTTCGTCAAACTCTTACACCACCTTTATCTCATAAATATGATAGACTAGTTAACTAGAGACTAATTTCCCAAAGAATTGGTCTACTTATAAAAGCCCAGAATTGTCTCTGTATAAAGCGGGCCCATACTCTCTTTCTCCTTGATATGCCTCTCTTATGTTATTTTTTATGTCTCTATTAGATTAGATTTAGAGTATTTGAATTATAGTTAGTTGTTTAATTTTTATTTATATTACATGTTCATTATTTACTTGTTTTATTCTATGCATTGTTAAATCTAGATAAAAGGCAACTGCCAACAAGAAAGGAAATTTATTAATAAATTTAAATGAACCAATTATTCTAGGCATAATAGACCAAGCACATTTCATAAGTATTAAAGTGTATTCCAAATGGGGTCCTTATATGGAATAGATTTCATAGACCAAATGAGGTATCTAGTTTTCCATGACCTAGTAGATAAATTACTTTGGTAAGCTGTTACTAAGCCTACTTATTTTTAGGAGAGGAAAAATGGAAAAAATAAAATCTTTACCAATTGATCCTTTCATCTCCTTTTTTCCTCCTAGATTTGGTGTGTTATTTGAAATGAACCACCAAAATTATGCATGTGAATATGTGGATAACAATAAAAATAATTAAAATATTATTAATGTATGTCTTAATATGGAATAAACCCAAATACTAACTTTTATGAAATGTTAGACATAACTAAAGTCACAATTAATCCATAAACATATTTACCTAGAAACATATTTTATGTCAAAATTTCATGGTACCACATGGAATTTGCTTAACCATTATCCAAAGGGAAATACTCAAATGTATTTTATAAATATACATCAAAAGATATAAAGAGTGGTTGGTTTGTAAACCTAAAATTTAAATTGGGGTATATATGGTTAAAGGTTTATAGATATCATAGGGCACAAGGATGGTAGTGTAGACATCTAAATTTTATTTAGTGTTAAAATGCACCTAGAATATATTTAATCAATCTTCTTAAAATAATTCATCACATCTTTCTCCAAATTCAAATAATTAAATAAGTCAAATTAGTAAATTATGCACACTTTAAATACTTATTTTAAATATAAAATCCATATTTTACACCTCAAACAACATCTCTCACCTTTTTCTCCCTCATCCCAACCAAACCCACAACTTTCTCAACCTCCTATGACTCATCCCTTGAGTTGTCAAAAAATTTGACTTATTCCTACTAACTCAACTAACCAATCTCATAATTATCTCAATATTTTAAAAAGGTATTCATGCTCATGGGTGAGGAATAATTAACCACCATTGATTATTTGGATCATTTAATAAATCTAAATAATCTTCCACCATTAGATATGCCTTAAAAATTTTATAAATAAACTTGAAAAACCTTCATTTTTTTAGGATCCTAGAATTGGAATCCTAAATTATACTAACAAAGTTCTATTCATAATAAAATTCAAGTGAATAAAGAGAATAAAAGACTCCTTTTGTACCAAAACACTAACGATTATCCATTGCATTGAAAGAGTGAGCACCACATTTTTGAAGAGAAAATCGAGTTGACATTGTAATGGAGAAAGATTTCACATTTGAAGTATAAGTTTATGTCTTCTATTTTATTTATTTATTGCTCTACCATATGTTGAATTTATCTTAGATTGAGATTAGTTCATTTCTTATCACTTTTAATTTAGTTCACACATTTCTATCACACCCAGTGGGACATTCCCTCATCTTTTGATCATCATATTTGCATTTACAAAGGTTTATTCATATGATTTTTGTTGTTTGTATTTGAATATGCATTTAAAATTGTCTTTTTGAGTGTTGGTATAAGTTACATGTTGTTATCAAGAATTTTATATTCATCTATGTACACCCACTATAATAATAGTGAATTCAGAAACATCAATTGTGAAATTATAGTTCTTAGCAATGAATTTGTTTAAGTACATAACAAAATTGTTTCATTAGTACTTCTAGGTTTTCTTCAAGTTTTATCAGTGAATTCATTTTAAAATAGTAAAATCATACTCTTTAGTAGTGAATTTATCTTTCTATGTATTGAATTTATATTTATATTTAACAAATTTGCCTTTTTAGGTAACAAAATCATCCTTCTCAGTAGTGAAATCATTGTTCCTAGAAGTGAGCTTATCTCTGTGAGTAGCGAATTCATCATATGGGGTAGAAAATTCATTTTGTAAGCATGAGTTTGCTTTTTTCCCTTTGTCTCTATTCTATATTTTTCCTATGTTTATTATATCATAATTTTTCTTTCTTGTCTTTTTAGATAACTATTAATTTGTTATAGAGAGGTGGTTTTCACTTATTTTATTGCAGGTTGCCTTGGTCCAAGCCCAAGTAAACATTATAACACTTATTTACAAAATGTTTATCAATGATAAAAAAATATAAATAAAGGGCCAAAATGTTTTGCTAACACTTTCAATCTTACTTTTCAATGTTTTTAATAACTACATGCCATTTCATTTTAGTATTTTATTTGAAATTATGAAAATTCCATATGCTCTTATTTTGGCATCACATTGGTGATGATACTTGAGAATCAAAAACACTTCCATAAGTTTCTATGTTACCCAAGTAGTTCTCACATATGATCTTTCCTTAGGGTCACATTCGTGGCAATACTTGAAAATCAAAAATAGATACTTTTTATTTTTATTTTTAGGGGCTCTATTGACTATGGATTTCACCACCATGTAGTAAGATAAACACCATTTACTAGTGAAGTATATAAATATAGATCTAGTTGTTTTAATTATGTATATTGTTATGTGTTGTAAGCATATTATGAAATGAGGGGATTTCATACTCTAACACCCACGGTTTCAACATTTGACTCAAAATATAATATCATTGATTGTCAACATACTGAGACCCCTATGACTATATTGGGCACTTTGAAATATGACCCAATAATGTGCATCCACTTTATCTATTTTTTCCATATTTTTTCCAATATATAAGCTTGTTTAAACTTAATCTTGGGATAACCACTTTTTTCATTTTACTTTGGTGCATCGATTAGATGTTAGCATAAAGAAGCTACCTTACACGGACTGTTGAAACTAGACTTAGTGGTTTATAGGAATGGAAGGATCCTCTATGGTTAGTGCCTTAAAAGATTAGGCTACAGTTGAAAGTATGAGTAAGTGGTTTTTATAGGACCAATAGTTGTTCATGACCCTCATCTTAGTTTTTCACCTTTTATGTGCAATTTCTTGATATTTTAGAATAGAGATATTATTTTTTATTTCATTATGTTTGACATATGTCCTTATTTGTAAAATAGTTTATTTGATAATCAAAATTTTTGTCACTTTGATATTTTTAGTCCTTTGTTAATAACATCATCCATTATAGGAATCATTGTTATGTGGAACCATAACTCAATCAATTTAGTCACAAATCAAAATACATGTTATAACTTGGGGTTCCATCCAACCAATTTTGATTCAAACGCATATTTAAATCAATTTAAAATCAATCATCCAATAAATACAAATCAAAGTTGGAATATGTATTCAAACTCAAACATCAATTAATTAATTCAAAACTTTAATACTTATTCATATTTACCCATGGAACAACATCATAATTTTACCTTAGGGACAATATTAAATTAATTTTTAGGTTATGATAGTCAAAATTCTCTAAATTATTCACCCAATCTTGCATAATACTTATATCAAATTCCATAAAACACAAATCAAAATATGTTCATAGATCTATATGGTTTTAATCATAAAAACAATGTAAATCAAACTTTTGGCTCACCTACACTACCACTTTCATATATTTATATGAACCAAATCACATTCACAAATTCAAACCCCAATTTAGTCAAATATAGATATATTCTATCTAAATAAACCTTTCAAATCTTACACACATCAAAATATAATTTTTAATATTCATCAAAATCAACCATTTGATTTTGCATCTAACTCATCTCAAAACTTGAATTCAAACATCTTCACAAATCCCCATACATTCATGAATTCACAAAATTCAAATACTTTCACTTTCAACACAAATCCAACAAACCCATCGTTCAAAAATTAATCTAATTCTTTAGTACACTTCATTATTAATGAATCCCATAAATTTTCCACAAAAAACGTCATCCTATCACTAGTGAACCTATTTTCCAAAATCACTCAAGTTTCCCTTCCACTAGTTATAGTTCCAACATCCCTCTCTACACTAGTCAAGAGTTGGTTGATGTAGAGTAAATTGAAATTAATCTACATCTATTTTTGTATAAAAATACTACTTTAATGGAATGTCAATATGTCTCTCCCGAGCCTAATCAAGCCATCTCATTTTGAAATCAAAATCACAATCTGCTATCCATTATCCACCAAATAACTATTTTTGATCAAATACCCATTTTTGAAAACATTCTATCTTGAAACAAACATCATTTAATCTAACCATCATCAAATCACCATATGACTTCATTCCAATATATAAGATTCCAAATTTCTAAAAATATCTTCATCCTAAATCCAACATTTTCAAATGATAAATGAAAAAAATACTGGTAATAAAGCACTTCATCAAGCCTTACTTATGGCCACATCCAAACCAAGATCAAATTTATTATCAAAATAAGATATACAATTTCTTTTAGGATTAAGAGAAGGTTCATCATTAATGTCAACATCCACTTTTGTCCCAACAATAATATTATCAGTAGATAAGTTTGAAAATGTTAGTGATAATGTTATGGGTAAAGAGGAAGGTTCATCTAGAATCAATATAAACTATGTTAATAACATCATATTAGTATGTTATATATCCATAAACACTTTCCTTCCTTTTACCATTAACATTACACTACCTACATATGTAAACTTGAATCTACAAAAATAGACCTCATTGGACTTATTCCATGGAAACATGTCAATTGTAACATTGCTAAAAATCCATGAAAGCATCCCATTTTTATAAATGATATTTCACTAAAATTTTCTTAAAGATACAAAAAACAATCAATAAACACCAATAGATGAACAAATCAGCTCCTTGTTCATTGATGACAATGATATCAAAACTAATGAATACACCAATTCAACTTGGTGAGAAACAACATTAAATGATCTCCCATTTATAATCTAAAAATGAATCTTAACTCCCATGTTGTATGCATATTATGCTAAACTAGTAGAATGGAATTATAACAAGTTAGATCATGATTTTTATTTTTATTTACATCACAATAAGTTTGAACATTCTAGATTTTTCAAGGAATTAAGGATTATCAATACAGATCTATTCTATTTTGATTTTCATAGTATTTGGTGGTTAGTCAGTAGTGTTTGGGTAAGAGATATTATTTTTTGTACATATGTAAAGCTAATTGGTCCCTATTGTTTGATACTCTTTAACAACATATCTTGTAACCCTTATAGAGAAAGGCATCCAGATTCCATGATGATTCAAAGAACTCTTAGAAGGTTTCTAGAGTTCAACTTTACTATTAAATATATCAATGTAGGTCTATTAGATAATTTTTTTTTCAAAGAAAACCAAAATTACCATATAACTTTGTCAAATAAACTTATCTTTGGATATATTTATTCAATAATGATTCCCCAATAGAGAATGACACTCTTGATGGTTTGCTAATAATTCTTGGTGGGCTCAAAAATATCATCTTGGTCAAGTGTTATTCAAAGTAAATAATCAAACTAAAATAGAAATTGAAGATGAAATCTAGTTAGAACAACATATATTATCTAGAGTTGGCATGGGATGAAAAGCTATAAAAGTAAGACACTTGTGCATCTTGTGACCTTTCATTAGGTACCGATGTCGATAAATCCAAAAAAAATAATTTGTTATTTACAAAGTCCTTTGAAACTTGGGGGAAGCCTATTTTCACTAGAATTGTATTCACTACATTGCATTTAACATTATTTACATTTTATTGAATATATCAAAGGTTATGTTTCGTAATTGTTTAGTTTTTAGTTTGCATAAAACAAAATATTTTAAATTGCAACCTATCATATAATTTTGATTGTTTATACCACCATATTATCTCATTAAAGACATTTTCAAAATTATAATTACATTTTTTCTTTCCTTAATTCTTATGATCATAGTAAATCTCTTTTTCCTACATCTCTTTGACAGACTTAGAAAATACTATCCCACAACCTAGTCTAGAAGATTGGTTATGACATAGTCTCTTTTTATAGTTCTATTTCAAGAACAAAACATGAAACTATATACAAAATAAATATGGTATATTTACTTACCTATCTTGGTCTTGGTGATAAGCCTTTGCATCTTACTAGTTGAATGGGGCCAAGATTTGAGGGTAAAAATATTTCGTATAACATGACATCCTTAGTTAGAACTTATTAAAATCAAATCACCTCTTGACATTAATTTATATTAAGTGTTAAGCCTTTGCATCTCATTAATTTCATAGGATTAACATTGGGGAGAGATACCTTAATTGCTTATGTATAAACTTTGGTGATAAGTGCATGTGTCTACTTGGTCACATGAGACTACATGTAGGGGGTTATAAAATAGATATCAATAGATGTCCAAGAAAAAAATTCTTCAAAAAAATTGTTTACATGTATATGTTGAAAAGGGCAGACTTAATCCCATTAATTAATTCTATCAAGTCTAGTTCTAGACATATCCAACAAAGTTAGTATTTTATGAGTTTGGCAAGATGTACATTTTTGTCCATTGCTTGTAAAGACTAGGTCACCCTTTTTTTATACATGATTTAGATTTTTGTCTTCACCATTTTTTCACTTATCATACTTCTTTATTTCATTCTTTGGCTACAAATTAAAATTTATATGTTATGTACGACAAAATAATTGGTCATCACTTAAAAATAATTGATCAAGTGTATTCAAAAAGTTTTTTTCATATCCATAATGGTACATCATTTTCCAAAATAAGTCCACCATGTGTAAACCATTATCTATACTCACCCTAGTTACTTGGGGGCATCACCTTTTTATTCATCCATTGTATATTCCTAAGTTTATCATTTTATCAGTTGTTAGACATTTATTCTATAACATTATAAGTTTAGGGTTGTTATTCCTATATGTGAACCTACATTCTTGATCATGATCATGAAAAAACATCTTATTCCTTATTTTAGAAATCCCAAAATACAAAAACCAAAAAAATAAAAAAACACAAAAGAATTAAAAAAACACCAATCTCAACACATCTACCATTCTAAAATATCCTCCACATTATTTTCTCATTCATGGATGGGTTAATCATGCATCCTTTTCATTAAACACTTCATTAATCATCCACTTTCTCATCATTTCCCATATTAGGGAACTACATCTACCCTAATATCCCCACATAGACTTTGTCTAAGGAGGACTATGTAGGCAATATTTAGAGACATGGGATCTATAGAGTCATCTCAACCACCATATTCCCCAAAATCCATTTCCACAACATGGACTAATTTATCTTTTCCACTTCCCCACAATTATTTGGTACCTAGCCTCACTCTTGTCTACAATTATCTAGTCCTTGCTTGGATTGATTTTTTTACAACTTTAAATCATTTGTTTTTTTTATTATTGTACTATTTGTTTTATACATCTAACCATTCACTTGGTTAATTTTGATCCATTTATTTATCCTTAGCCATTGATTTGGTTATTCCACTTCATTTTATCCTTTACATTTTTGTTTGAATCAATCTTTGTTTATATATGTGTTATTATTATTGCATTGACATTTTGTATGTGTCCAAAATCATTTAGATTGATCTTTTTTCACATCTTGTTGTTACTTATTATTTTTTGTGTTTAACTTAATTTATTTTGTAAAATTCATAATAGTATGGTTATGGTTTTACTATATCATGATGTACTTTTATTTTATATAATTTATTCTTTCTTTTTGTTCATATGCTTAAAACATCAACATGCATCATGATTATTCAATATAATTGGTGGTAATGTGTTTTATACTATATTAAAAATTAGGTTGCTCAAATCTTAAATATTTTTAGAAATCCAATGAAAAGAAATGAAAAAAAGAAATGTAGTTATGTCACATTATACATCAATACACTTCATCCAATCATACATAAGTCATAAATCCATAATAAATATGATAAAAGAATTAAAACATGATACAAAAATCAAAATAAAGTAAATATAACTAGTACTATAATGTATCAGTACATCTGTAAATCATGTATAAAGTCCATGTAAACCAATAAAAATCCCATCAATGTCCACACCACATATTAAAAAGTATCATAAATCATCATGCATATATATAAAATGGGTCTATACAAAAAAGTAATCTCAAAATATGTATACATCGATAAATCAATCTATCAAATATCCCTTATGTCTATGTCTCATCCTATCCCTTATATAAAGTGTCTAGTATTGGTAATATCTCCCCACATTGTGGTTTACCTCATGGAGGACCCATGACATGTTTCACCTATCCCACTAACCTATATGACTCCACTGGCTAGACAAATCTAGTAGATGTCAATCATCTCATAGAGTACTCCCTAAAATATGATGGCCTTTTAGCACAAGGTAAAGCCTCCTCATACAAAATCCTATAATATGTGGCATTTTTCTTGACCCTCATCACTCTATCTAGAGATTCAATCTACCCCTATATATATTTTAGTAATCTCACCTATGTTATCTCAATATAAGTTATCTCCCTCTCCGATCAATAACACTATGTTAGCATTGTATAGTTTGGATTCTAGGTCTATACATCATGTGTAACTTATGTTATATCCATTCCATCCCCATGCATCCCATATATATCTTCCTAGAATATTTTAACCTCAAAATTTAGTCATCTAATCTTAGCTATCTGATCCCCTTTACCATCCACTACACCCTATAACCTAGAAACCTCCTCATGTAATCCATCAATTTCTCTACTGATCCCACCAAGATACATACCCATAAACCACTCTAACATCAATAATTTCACTATGATCACTCCATGTAATAGTCTTAGTTATGTTTAGCTATGGTTGGTTATAGTCAGATCAATGGTCCGACCCCACTATGATCTCTCCCTCACTAATCATGCAAATACATGTGGGCCCATTGGTCTAAGTCGCCTTACACTAAAATGTCTCATCACTCTATTTGGGACATATCTCTCTATGATATAATCATGCTTCTTGATGATGTAATAAGGGATCATCACATAGTCCATGTGAATATCCTCATGTGGCCATTGAAACACAATCTCCTTGTAAGGTCTCCAATTGATCTGTTCATCACCTAACCTATCAATAACCCTCTTATAAAGTTCTATATCTCCTACGTGTGGTTTGTGTGTCCCAATAATCTTGTATCATCCATATTCTAATGGCTTATCATCAAACTGAGTGTTCATATGCCCAATCAACCTCTCTATCATAATGTTCTCATAAAACCAAACTATAGTAATGTCTATGGGCCAATCTCTATCCAATATGAATACACTAACTAATTTAAATCATGGTATAAATTACTTAAGATACATGGACCCCATGCAAATATCTCACCCATATCCATCATGTCTCCAATCACATATAGTGGACTACTAATAGCCATGAGTATGATAGTTAAAGAATCCATCTCTAAATTGGTACAATAGTCTACATCAATATTATGTCTAATAATAAGAATCAACCCATCACCAAAAATACTAAATAATGTAATCTCATGTGGACCCTATCCATAGTATACATGTCTACCTCATTTCAAAATACCCAAAATTTGATACACATCCTCCAATATGATAATCATATCCCCTATTAAAAAGCAAAATGTGCTAGTATCATGGTGTCATCTTTATACAAGTGATATCAATAGAGATCTATCTTCTCAAACCTCTGACATCTATGAAATGTATGATAATCAACTCACCTCTAACATGACAAACTCATACATTGTGAATTTTTCCATCCATTTCATAGTTGTATATCTCCACTCCCAAGTCACAAGCATTGGTAATACCTCCTAAAAATCATATTCATATGCTTTAATTAATTTTACTTAGCATTAAACTCAAAATTATCACTAGATTCCAATAACTCAACAAAAATAGCAAATCAAACAAACTAAAATTTTCAATCCATTTAAATTAATTCGCTTTTATCATTCTCTATAACACAAATTTTCTCCTACATTTTAAAAATTCTCTATTGATCTCTAAAAATTTGTCTTTGACCCTTTCAAATGAATTTTCTACTACTACGAATAAAATCACTTCTCTGACCAATGATTTCACTATCTTGTTTATAAATTTCACTAATGCTAAACAAAAAATTCATCCTTCTCACCTAAAATTATTTTGCCTCTATGTTTTACAAATTTTTTACTTTTTTTAATCAAATAATTGTTACCTACAATGAAATCACTAATTTCAATTCTGAAATTGCCATTTTCACAATAGTGAATTCATTTCTTCTAACTTTATGCCTTAATTAATGATAATAAATGCAAAAAACTTCAAATTTAAACTCACTTACCAAAGACCCACTCCTCTTAGGTATCTATAATCTCCTCACTCTCTTTTCTTGATTCTCATTATGTGGAATATGATCCATGTTTCCTCTAAGATCTTAGAGCAAAAATCTCAAATCACTCTTCTTAGCAATTAACTTTAAAAATCAAATTTGCACAAATGAATTTCTACACCCCATTTATTCTACTTATATTCTTCTCCCCTACCAAATATTTCCCCCATCCTTTCATCCTACTCATTCTTCATCCATTTTTCAAAATTTTGGGATACATTAAATAAATTTTTTTCAATTTGTTTTCAAAATCTTGCAATAATCTATCTATGTAAATTAAACATAATCATTTGGAATTCAATATCTTTTTTCCATTTTTTGATACCAAAATTATTATCACTAGGATATATCATTCCAATAACCTATTAATTGACCCTTGCATCATTATAAAAAAATTAAGCATGCAATCTATGAATGGTTAAAATATTACTTTTCAAAATCCATACTCTAGTTTTACCTAACTAGGGGAATTTTTTTTACACAACTAACATCTGGAAAGTTTGAAATTTATTTTATAGTAAATTGATTTATCATTCTCCAATCACTTTTTCCATTTCTTATTTTTATCAATTTCAATAATATGCCCATTTTCTCTCACAAAACCTTAACATTCTTAAGCATCAACACTCTACTTTTACTTTTCTTTGAAATGATGTTATTTCACCATGTTATTTCAAAGAGGGACAAATGTCGACACCTAAATTTCATTTAGTGTTGAAATGTACCTAAAATATATTTAATAATTATTTTTAAAATAATTCATCACATCTTTCTCCAAATTCAAATAATTGAATAAGTCAAATTAGTCAATTATGTACACTTTAAATCCTTATTTTAAATATAAAATATGGATTTTACACCTCATCCAACATATCATAGCTTTTTATCCCTCATCATAACTAAACCCATAACTCTATCAACCTCCTATGACTCATCCCTTGAATTATTAAGAAGTTTGACTTATTCATGCTGACTCAACTAACCAATACCATACTTAGCTCAATCATTTGAAATAGTATTCATCATCATGTGTGAGGACTAATTAGAAAACATTGATTATTTTTATCACTTAATAAATCCAAAAAATCCTCTACCATTTAATCTTACTCCAAAAATCTATAAATAAACTTGAAAAACCTTCATTTTCAAGAATCCTGACTTATGCTAATGAAGTTCTATTCACAAGTGAATCCAAGAGAATAAAAGTGAATAAAATAATCCTTTTGAACCAAATAACTTCTAATTCTCCTTTGCATTAGAAGAGTGAGCACCACATTTTCGAATAAAAACATAGGTTTACATCGCAATGGAGAAAGCTTGCACATTTGAAGTATAAGTTTGTGTTGTATGTTTTCTTTGTTTGTTACTCTATCTTAGTTTGAATTTATATTAGATTAATATTATTTAATTTGTTATCACTTATAAATGTACTTCACATAGGTATATTATCTCTATATTATTCTAATTAATTTCAAAACTTAAATGAACATATACTAAATTTATTTATGTTGATATATGTTAAAAATAGAAAGTAAAACTATGTTAGATATTGAAATTATAATTAATCCAATATAATTAAAGGTTTATGATGCTAATAAATATTTATATCTATAACATGAATAAATTCACTAGATATCAATTATGGATCAACTACTTTATTCTATAAATTGTACCTCTATAGCCATTGACACTTGTGTTGACCTAGGATTTTGCATCAATGCTTCTCTCTTGCTTGGACTTAGGTGTACAGTATGGAATATATATTGAAACTAGATGCAACCACCTAGATTCTTCTAGGTTTCATGTCACCTTCACTCTGGTGTACTTAGATCTATGTCATGTATTGTCACTCCTTATCAAATGATAAAACTATTTTTATTCATCTTCATATTAGTTGTGGGAAATATTTGTTAGTGAGTACATGGTATCAAGCTAATCCAAAGTCCCCTATATCAATGAGTGTTTTCTATATATCCAAAACTCAAAATATGGCCTCATATTTATGTGGTTCTCTTGTACATGTTGTCTTGTGTGTGTATCATGCAATGTGTGATAAACAAGTACAATAATGACCAAGCTTATAAATTAGAAAATGTGGCTCATAAATTTCTCCTTATGTAATTAAAACCTATAGATGTGTTTTCCCAATGACTGATATCTAAATATGATAAAATAGGGAAGATTTACTTTTGAGTGCTTGATTAAATGCTTTTGCTAAATTTCCTTATGAGTAAGTAGGAATTTTATAGGGGAATAATGAATTAGGGTTAATATTTTTTATATATCAATCCCTTTAGATAATATATCACATTAAATAACTTTGGCTAGCCATAATAATATGTTTAATTTTCAAATTGGATGACTTTAGGGCACTATAAACTTACATTGGGGTGGAGACACTTATGTTGATGTAGGCATCTAACTAGGATGCATGTTTTTGGATAACTCAAAAAAAAGCATAGGTCAAAAAATCAAAAAGATAGATGATAAGTATTTTTATAACATTTTGATCATGATATAGGGTTTTGGTCATTAGAATAACACTAGTTTGACTAAGAGGTAATAAATATACATAGACATATAGTGTATGTGATCCTTTTGGTATAGGTAAGTATCTAGAAGTTTAAGTTACATCCATGATATGTATTTTCCAAGTGTACAATACTTAGGTGCTATGTACATAATACATAAATGGTGTTTACATTTCCCACCTAATCTAGTATTGATATTACTAGTTTAAAGAAAAATAAATGTGTATGTTGGTGTGTATAACCCACATTGACTTTTTTTGAGTCCAACTTGAATGATTTATTGGTGATTAGCATACCACCAAGATCATGTTACAATATTTAATCAATTCATATAATCTAAAATTGAAAACACTGAAATCATTGAAATTAAAAGAGAATAAGATTTATGAGTACACTTATATATTGATGCAACTTCCTTGACTTTTAACAATTTGATTTGAAGAGATGTATCATTTTGAATCAATAGATTTGTGATTATGATAAATATAAAATATGTAAACTAAATACATCTAAAAAGATACAAATATATTAGAGGAAACATTTCCCCAACTTTGGAGAATGGGTGAGTTACCATTCGATAATGGAGATTAGTTCAATTACTCAACACTATCATAATTATAACTTAGTGATCATGAATGAACAAAGTCAATTGACACTATAACGTTAGTGAGGTTGGATGATGTAATCAATTCTAACCTATAAACTTGTAAATATTTATTTATTTAATCACCTCAATTGTCATGCCCATTTTCTCTTAAAAATAACAGATGTGACATAACAATTTCAATAATAAAGCCACAAAATAGTTGCAAACATGAATAGAAAATTGAATCTAATCCATACATAAAACATTAAATGGATAAACATTCTACTCTTAATATTCCTAATCATAGAATTCCATAAATATGAAGACCATAATCTTGATTCATTCATCTGACTCTTAAAATTCTTTATGAACTTGCACCCAATGATAGTTATTCATAATACATTTAGAAAACCATAGATTTGAATCTAATTTAAATATGATGTAATAGTATACACATGGTAGCTTCAAAAGTTACAAGGCCATATTAACTTCTCTTTATTCTCATAGGGACCTATCTTTACATGTGATGTCTTATCACTTACCTATTGGTATGATAAGCTTTCTCATTGCACTTATAACCCCAAGACTATAGACCATCAAAATGATGCCACATGATGACATCCCATTATCCCACTAGCTCAAAGGATTTTACCTTGGCATAGACTTTGATATAAATACAAACCATCAATATTATTCCACATGGTAACACCCTATTAGCCTACCATCCTAGAGGTAAACTCATTATACAATCAACTCTAGCATCGAGGGTCATCGAGATGATGCCACATGGTCACATCTCAGTATCCTACTTTCCTATAGGTAGGCTTCTTATATGATTATATTTGGTATTTTGGGTCATCATGATGATGTCACATGGTAATATCCTAATTTCCCATTAGCTTAGAGACTTTGCAGTCTATATGTTCCTCTTAGGGATCATGGCTCACTAAGATGATGCCATGTGGAAATATCCCATTCCCCTGCTATCCTAACATGATTGTACATCATACCACATGGAAATTACTCTTGGGTTAGTGGGATTCCAACATGTGGCCTCATTTAAAACATATGTCAAAATTTATGAAATCAATTAAGGTAAAAATAAAAATAAAAGGCTAAGGTAATAAATTATCTAAGGCAATAACCTAAGGAAAAACATAGGTGTTCTATATTACTACTCACATATTAACTTTGACATAATTGAGACAAACTCTTTGACACCTTATACCTCATGGCCTAATCTAAAATTTCATGAATTTTACTTTCATGAGATTTGTTTAGAATATCCAAGCTATCAAAACTTGTGTTCATGGAAATTATTCTGATGAGTTGAAACAATTGTTCTATCATCTATCTAACAAAAGTGAAAACTCAGTCTTCAAAATTTTTGTTTAGAATAAAATTATAGAATACTTAGACTCAAATGTAACTTCTTAATCTCTTTGTGTTCAACTTTAGACTGACTTTTATCAAAATACACAAAGACAAAACTCCTTGGAAAACTATGTTAAGTAAAAGACTTTCCCATTTTTTCTAAACTTAATAAAACCTCAAGGCTTCAAATAATTTACACATGATAAAATTTAAACTTCCAATTAACTAAAGCATATAATCATTAGACCAAACTAAGATTGCATCCTAGATATATCAATACAAAATCTCGAAGCTTAATAAAACATCCTCAATTTTATTAAACTACCTAGTTGTTATGAAGGCATATAATAGACAACAAGCTCAACTATAAAGTCCTAGGTGATTATTTCAAAAGGCATCCTTTAGATCTACAACCACACCAAAGATTCAAAAAAATATCTCTATTTTTATTCAAAATAATAATCCATAAATGCATTCAATGTATTAAATTCATCCTTTCACAAGATTGATCTAATGAATAAAACATACCCAATTAAAAATAAGAGACATTCATAATCAAGAAACTATTCTCATTAGATATATCATTAAATAACTCATATATGTTATTATAAAGGCCATAAGTCCAAATGTATCTCTTTACAAATGACTCCTTCTCAAGGGTCTAAATACAAATAGTCATAATTAGACATGACTCATTTTTAAAAAAACTTCCAACACAATGACAACCTAAGTCTTTATTCATTATTGGCATAATAATACCAAAAAAACATCAATGATTAATTAATTTCAACAAGATGAATTTTTATTCTAAATAACAATATCATATTTATTTATCTAAGTTTCACTTATATCCAATAAGTTTAATTCCATTAACTCTTCTCATTCACATAAAAAAATGCATAACGATTAACAAATAAGTCACTCATGACAAATATATAATCAAGGAAATCAATCTATTTATTTATTTGAAAGTGGCTCAAAGTATAAAGACTTTGATACATACAATATTCTTCCCAAGATCTTATAAATTAACATTCATAAATAATTACATTTTAGATTGACAATGAGGTTTGAATAAATAGACACAAGTGTCTTATTTCATGGTTGGAATATTATCCAAACTCTTTTTTATATAAGTTTATTACAAATAGACTAGATACTAAATCATTGATAATACGCACAAATTCATCCATTTATTTACATAACCATGAGGCACATATCAAAGCTTTATTAAATAATAGAGGACTAGTCAATCTTAAATGGTTCTATTCCTCCACTCCTAAACATCTATTATCCATAAGAAGGTAGGATCACCACCCAACCCATTATCATTATTTTATTCTCTAAACATCCTTGATATTGAGACTTCCAACTCTAATCATGTTTACATCACTTATTAAATTCATGGGTGGATATATATGTAATGGTGTTTGACATAAGGGACAGACCATGAACCACATACAATCCTATTCTAAATTATTACCCAAAGAGACTCCTAGACCCAAATACAAAGTAAAAAAGAATTCAAATGATCATGTAATTGAAGTTAATCAATCAAAAATAAAAAACTAGTAGGCAATATTTCACACCATAACAAGGCCTATCAAAATACTAGAGTGATAAGATGATGTTTCACTCTATTTATTATTTCAAATGGTCATGGGGGAGTTTAATGACCCACCTCCATTCCCATCTTATGATTAATTCAATTGATACCACTATAACATATAAGGGTCAAAAAACCTTCCACCATTTCCAGCACAGGATGACTTTGATACACTCCAAAATGAGGATGCTATGCATTAACCACCATTACCTAGTGTCAAAACATCATAAATGTAATAAAACAATATATTATAAATCATTTTATTTAATTAATGAGTAAAAACCTCTCTTAGGCCCTCAAATGGTCAAGAACTATATGGCAGCTAAAGCACAACCATGTAAAAATCATAAAATAGGCAACATAAACCAATTGGTTTTATTATCCTAAAATCAAAAGAACAAATAGAGAATAAAATAATTTCATTATAAATGAATAGTATAAAAAACAAGTTATTATGAAGCCCACCTATCAACTTCTAATCCACCTAGGTGATATCTTCTAGTTATCTAGACTCGGTTATCCTAACTTATTGTTATTATATGTTACTTCTTTTTTATGCTAACTCTAACTTTTTTTTTCAAATTTGGAAAAATATCTAAACTAAAAAAGTTCAAATCTTGCATATAGACATCTGAGAATCATCTAACCACCCATCACTTGATAACCCATGCCTCATTAAGGGACATTCTTTTCCATGTTCAATTAAGATGCATAGTGGTTTCATAGGCTTATGTATTTACTTCTAGGACTTAACTCTTTTCCCATTTGATCTTAGTATTAAGAAAATCTATGGAATATATTTAGGTTAATAAATAACAAGTTTCAACAACCAGTCCTAAAGGTTAGTCACCTAATCAAATGCTACATATACTAGGTGGTGGACTAGGCAACTAAATACTTATCATTATTTTAATGACGTTTAAAATTAATAAGTTATATGACCATGATTAGTGTAGTATATTTAATTTATTATCCATTTTTATTTTCCTACACACTCAGTACACACATCAAACTCTTCTAACCTAATAGTTGAAGCTATGAAATTTAATCAAATGAGGCAATTTCAATCAATTAATCATATCCAATAATTAATGGAATATCAACATACATGTAGATAATTTCATATGATTCAATACTTAAGTAGTTTCTATTTCATAAACTTATAATCAATGATTAAACATGATTTAAGTCAATATATCTCATAAACATAATTCAATTTCATAAATAAACATTGCACAAAGAAATTAAAGCATCATTATTTCATAAGTAAGCAATAAAGAAAGATTTATAATAGGTCCTTATCATGACTCCTAAGACATGAAAATCATTTATAAATACTTGCACATCTCAACTAGACTTGACTTAACAACATTTTTCAATAATAAAAATATAAAAGTCATAATTTAATAGTTATATTTGTCAAATATAAACACTATGTAAAATAGGGCCCTCCATCCCCCTCCCATTTTGTGGACTTATTCCTTGAACTCACTGATAGAGGTGAGGATAGAAAACCCTCAAAGGTGAAACATCCTCTCAATTTTTTTTATTAATCATATTTTTCCCATTAGACCTTGACCTAATATAGGTATCTACCTCAAAGTGTCAACACCCTTTACACTAAAATCTTGATTGGCTCTAAATTCATAGCTCTATCAATCTTGATCTGTAAGGTGGTTTAATCCAAAACATGAGAAATATCAAAAATATGTTATCTTAAAATAGAAACATGAAAAATATAGTGAACACGAGTAAGGTTTTGTGGCAAGGCTAGTCGATAAGGTACTAGGCAAATGGTAATTGAGACCTCAAATGGTCCAATAAAACAAGGTTCCAACTTCAACCATTTTTATAATGGATAGGGCTCTTGTTGGGTCTCACCCTCAAGAATAATTTATCACTAGCATCAAAATGTTGATCAATTCCTTTTACAACATCATACTTCTATCAATCCCTAGAAGTCTCTAGGTGTTGTTGTATCTTAATCACTTTCCATTGCATGTCTTATAACATAGAACTTCTAATAATTAATCTATCCTCAAGTTAGTACCAACTCATTGGGGTTATATAGAATCAACCATACAAATCCTATGAAGGTGTTATCTTAATTTAACTATTATAGATATTATTGTAAGCAAATTAAACAAGATACAAATATCCTTTTGAATAGGATTGCTAGTCCATAATGTACATGTGTAAAATGTCTTCTAAGACCTAATTGACTCTCTTAATCTATCCATTAGTTTAAATTTGGTAGGAAGTATTAAAATTGAGTTGAGTGCCTAATGCCTTCTAAAAATAAGTTCATAAGTGAAAAGTATGTATACACACAATATTTTCAAACTTTATGAATTACTAATGCTTTCTCTCTTTCAAAAACCAATCAAGTCTCAATGTCTCTTAGTGTATGCCTTAAAGGGTGGATTGAGAAAGGGGTGGTCAGACCATTGGTCTTTTATAGGATTATTATCCATATATAACTAATCACTATCTACACAACCATCTCTTTAAAACACTTAACTAAGCCTTGTATCCTCTCTTACACCATCATCCATCTATTTACCACCTTCATTATCCCATCCCTAAGCCTAAAACCCTTTATTGATAGTTTACATTACATTTTTCGCCCTATCAACCTTGTACTCAAATTTATAAAACTCATTTATGGTCAAGGTTAGCCATTGTCCAACCTAAACCAAGACTTAATTTTTTTTATCAATAGAGATATAGATTTTATTAGGCCAACCCTATTGGATAAACTTTTGATAAGGTTTAGGGTTAGATTCAACTATATATATACATTCATTTTGTCATTTATTTAGGAAGAGAAGAATAATAATATTATATTATGTATATGCTTATCCAATAGTCTACTTTAGGAGCATAGCTTAGGGTTTGAGTAATTTATTTAGAGATATGGATCTTTTCTTGTGGATAAGTATTTTGGATGCATAGAGAATATGTGTATCCTAGGTTGACTTATCCTTGTTATCCTTACATATAACTATAACTTCTTACAACACACCTTGGCTAAGGGAGAGATTAAGGCTCGATGGGTTAATATTTAAAGGTAAGTATTTCCTAAATTTATTCCTCCTTTGTAAGAGTAGATAGATTATTATTTTTACTTCTCTCCCATGTATGAGGATTTATTATACATTGATGTGAATATAGATCTTTTATGCATGTTTAATTTTTGTGTTTATTACCCCCTCTTTGTGTCACAAGCTTTAGTGAGACATAGATTAGACTTTAATTTCCTTTGCATGTACTTTATGAATATGGAAATATGTGACCTACTAGGGTTATTTCATAGTGTTACTTGACTAGAGGATTTGGAACCCTCTAGTGATGTTATTATGGTAAGAGATTCCCTAGTTAATTTTAGTGAATCCATCTTGGTCATGACCTTGCATATCTAATGTATCAACAATCAAAAGTGTAAGTAATATTTATCTTTTCTAAGCTAGGATTAAATTAATAGATTAGTTTCATTTTGCTTTGTATACATTTTAGTGAACCCAATGTGAGTCAAACCCTTATAGGTTTTATTTCATGCCATTATTGTATCACCATATTATATTTTTCTATTTTTACACTATAGTATCAAACCAGTTAGTATATTTCTAACATTATATGTATAGGTTTACCATAAAATCACTCAAAAATGAGTATATTTTATTTTTGTAGATCTTCCCTAAATATAAGTTATTGGATTGATCAGTTCAACATAGTATTTTTTGTTAGATCCAAATTTGCATACATAGTTAAACTAATCAAATCTATCTACAATTCTCTTATTTCAGCATATAGGTATGCAAACATAGTTAAACCATTTTCATCTATTCATAAATTATTATTTATCATACAAGGTTTTTAAAAATTCATCAATCTAGTTAACTTAATTAAAATAATTTTGAATCAACACTAGAACAACATAGCATAAAAAATTATAATCTAAACATATTCAAGCCCATTAAGGTTCATTTTTTTATCTCTTTGTCATTAAATTTTATTATTTTAGTACTACATTTCACCATTGTTTAGTATATAAAATTATATCCCTATAATAAACTTGATCGACCTATTTGACATAGTTCTGTAGTTTATCTTCCATCTAGAAAACATAGTCAACCTATTTGATTGTGTTCTTATAGATCTTGATTCTAAATAACATTAGCAACCCAATCGACTATGTTTTTTACTATTTACATATATTTTTACCTAAAATAACTCTATACCCTTCTCAAACAAGAAATTAACCTATATTTTCTAGTAATTAATTCACCATTCCTTTTCAATTGCTTGCATGCTTAGATTAAAAAACATAGATTAATTAGGTGGGTTTTCAAATTACCATTTTAGTCACATAGATTTTCTCTTTTACACATCCAAATAACTTTTCATTAAAAAAATTTCTTCCCAAGGTTTACCTACTTGTATTTTATCACCAAGGGGTAGCCAACTTCATTTTCTAGCCAAGTATAAACACATAGTTTATGGTATATATTGTCAAAGAACCCGACACCCTTATCATTGCAAGATTAGAGATGGAATAAAAAACTAATACCATCACCAATAAATATCCCTATCATCCTAAATGTCCTAAAACTATCCTTAGATATCTTTCTAATTCCTTATTTCAGCCAACTTCTTAATCACATTAAAATTAAACTTCATTATAACTTAATACCACTTAAGATTTCCAATTAGTTAGCATCTAATTTTCAATTATTTCTTGATCTTTGCTCTTTGATCATTTTATGTTGTATTGTAAAACTTACATTAGCTAAGATTGGTTTAAGATTTGTTATATGTGTTCCAATCATATCAGTCACATTGATCCAATTCCTTATCTATTTAATTTCATTTGTTTATAAATTATCTTGCAAAACTTTTTCTATTTTAGAACATTGTCACTAATACCAATATAATCTCTCATAGACTGTTCAGGACTGCTGCATATAATACAAGTCAAGCAATTTGATTATCTATCCTTATCTTCATGCTCATTCCCTTGTCTAAACAATACATAGTAAACTTTTCTGACTATGTATTCTTATTTTCTTAACTCATTCCCTATTCAGTAGTACATAGTTGACCTATACAACTATTTTCTCCTTTTCTCTATTTTATTTAATGGTTTACATAACACATTTAAATAGTTCCACTTGGTACCTTATTTTATTATTTTTTATCTACATCATCCTTTTGGATCCCTTTGCTTATCATGAAATTCTTGTTTGAGTATAATATAGATTTGCATCTAATAGACATGATGAGATTTACCAATCCTAATAAGTTTCTTCAAAAATAACTTATGGATTCCACTTTAGATGAAAATAATGTGCATGTTTCCACTCACACTACCAATTATGGGACTCCTCCTCATTCATCATGAGTTTGTAATCCTCATTTATCCTTAAAAGATGATCTTAAATTAAAGTACACACATGAGATTATCTTCTTCATTAACAAGTTTCCTCAACATAGAAGAAAATACCCTTTAACTATTTGCAATCTAATGATAAGTGATCAAGTAGAATAATCCTATTCACCCTCCCCTACATTCTCTCACATATTTGGCAATGACAGCTTATTTTAGTCTCAACCTCTCCCTTCTATTTTGATTCTTTCCTACACTATGGATTCTTATTCTATGATCTCTTCAACCTCCATGCCAAGTATATCCACTAACATGGTATATTCAACATCTAGTGGGAATTTTCTAAGGACTCTTCTCCTCAACCAATCCACTAGTGCATCATTTTCCACCAATGTCAATCATGCTACTAGTTCTTCATTTTTCTCCAAATCTAACCATTTCACTATTGCATCATTTTTTACACATGATAATAAAGCTACTATTGCTTGATTTTCTACCACTTCTTTTGACACCACTAGTGTCATGCATTACATTACTCATAGTGCAACCCAAGAAACTAATACCAATGTCAATTATTTTCATTATGTAAAAACTATTTAAAATACTTCTTAAAACCATCAATTATTATTGCAAATTATCAATTGAATGAATGATTTTCAAACCAATAACACTAATTTAATGATGTATATGTAAAATCATCTCATTCACCTTCAAAATAAACCCTAACATGTTTCATGGGGAGTGAAAAATATAAATGCCACCTCAACCCCCCTTAGGTATTCTCATGGTAACCTTATTCCTCAACTACCCCTTATTAATAAAATGATCAAACATCTCTAAAATGAACCTATTATACCTCAAATTTTAAATATTGACATAAGAGGTATCACACCTACCATTAGTTATAATAGGTCCACTAGTCCTACATTACATTTAAAAACATTTGGTAACCTCTATAAAGATTGGGTCAAGCTTAATATTTTTACTGCTACCAAACTATTAGATAAAAAACTCTTCAAAGATGATTTAGATTGGTATAATCAATTCAAATCACACTCTATCACTAGTTTCAAATATCTAGTTAATTCCCTAGTACAAGAGCTTCAAAATATCAATCTCATGATAATATGTTGGCTCACTTTATCAATTGTAATAAACTTGAAACCAGAATAGCACAATATTTCATCAAATGATAGAAGACCTTTTCTAATAAGTGTGATCATAACATGGTTGAGGATAATTTATTTCATCTATTCACTAAATATCTTTGTCCCAAGTTGAAATATCAATTTAAGACTCTATCTCCAAAAACTTTGGAAGAATCCCTCAAACAAGCTAAGTGCCAAGATTTTCTCATGCACCAATTTGAACCATTCCAACCTACCATCAGCACCTACATGCTCATTAAAAATAAAAACCATCATTCTACAAATGATGGTTTCACCAATTCTTATGACACTCTTCATAGTATTCAATCCCTCACTCCTAACAACATTATGGAACATGCTCCCCTTCCACACAATACTTGTAACCCAAATTTTTCTTGAAAAAACACCATTAATGTTCATAAAATGTTATCCTTGGTTGATATTTAAAAGCATCTACCAAGGCCTCTACCATGAGAGCTTGTCCCCACTCCTATAAAATCATGGTATGATACAAACAAATTTTGTTGGTTTCATGTAAGTTAGGTCCACTCTCACAAGACTTGTAGATAATTTCATAATTTAGTTATGGATTTTATTCTTAGACCAAAATTTTACCATGATCCACTCATTCATAAGAACCAACAAGCATATGACATATCCTTTAAAGCTCACAAAACAAAAAATAAAAATTCAGCTTTGAACTAGGCTAATGCTCATCTTTCCATATATAAAGACCCTCTTCCTAATTATCAAATTAGTAATGATAAGATAATCCTTCCACTAATAATGTTGAAGGAATTATTGACCAAACTACTTATGAAAATGTGGTAAATATGACTAATATTTGAAGGGAAATCGCTTTCATTAATTCTAATCCAACACATGTACTGAATATCCCAAACATTTCATGTTATCCTATAATCTCTCCCATCTCATCTAATAGAGTTGGGACAAGAGGACCTTATTTATTTCTAAGCACCACTTCAAAAATATCAATTAGATAATACCTCTCACACTATATTTATAACTTCCCCAATATCTACACACATCAACAACATTCCCCAACCTTACCATAGTTTTTATTCAATTCAATCACCAAAAATACCTAAATAAACTATCCCATCATCTAAAAATAATCAAATGATTTATCCTAAAATTAAACCAACCACATAATATCAACACAAGTTTAAATGCACTTACAATCCTCCTTCCTAGGAGATCCCAAAACATTACATGCCTTTATCTAGTAGTCCCTCCATGGGATATGATGAATGGGATCCCATATTATAACTTACTAATACCCTTTCTATAACTCATATGAACTTTCCCTCATCATCATAATTATATGATGGAATTATTATTCAAAACGAATAGCCCTCATCCTCCCCTAGCAGGACATAAAGCTACCTTGTTTAGGTTTGAAGATATTATCTTACAAAAATGTGAATATATGTTTATACACATTGATGAAATAATATACACTTCTCTTTCCTTTAAAATTCCTATCACTTCAATGATTCCAAATGATATTTTGCTTCATGTGGATGATCCTTCACTATTTATTAACATTCAAATGAATGATATCTAAGTCAAGAATGCTTTATTTTTTGAGAGTTTAGGTATTTATTTTGTCTCCCTTAATTTCATTAAAAATATTGGATATTTTGATGGTCATCTCAAGTCCACACACACTACATGCCAAAGTTATGATAGAAGGAAAATGCCTCATTTAGGTTTCATATAGATTCATATTGCAATCCTTCCTATCATAGTTCACATGAAGGTTACGATATTTAACTTTCTCATTTCCTATAACATCTTACTTAGAAGACATTAAACTGATTGCATGAGGGTTATTACTTCATATTCCTTCTAATGCATAAAGTTTCCCCATAATGGTGTTATCTATAAGATTCAAGGAGATACAAACCTTTGGAAATTTAAATAATTCAAATCACATGGTGTATTTAAAATTCCAACCCTTGACACCATTATCAGTCTAGATTTTACCCTTGAGGTAGAGGTATTTCAAACCTTCCTTATCCAACTAATACAATGGGATCACCTCTAGGTGTGGGTCACCTATTGAGTGAGATGAACCTCTAGTTTTGGGGCTATCTCCCTTGATGCATCATCTAGATCAATTATTAAACCTACTTTCTTGGAAATGAAAAGGGATAGAAGGATAAATGAAACAAACCTACGCTATGGGAGGTAATAAACCAATATGAACATCCTTAACCTACTTATCCTTCACTATGAACATTAACACAAGTTAAACCTATTACCCTAACTCAAAATAGGCCTCTAGACACAAGTGTTTAAATATGGAGGTGAATACCAAGGCAATAACCAATATGGGTGATCAAGAGGTCTTCTAAGAGACACTAGTGAATCAATATCCATGCTCAACCAATGCAAGGCCATAAACACACTCCATATGACCTATAAATATGATAAACAACCCTACAACTAGGTAAGGAAATGGGGAAAATAAAGGGAGATTACACACTACAACTAATGCTCATTAAAAACCAAAAGCATGAACTAATTCCAATCATATGATAAGTCTATAAACAACATCTATTAAATTTTCAAATCTAGAAACAAGTGTTCAGTATGGTAGGACTTTACCATACTCCATTAAATGATACATTACAAGCCAAAAGAGGCTACATTTATAGAACACCAGAGGGAAAGAGAGGAATAATACAATGTGTAAGTGTGGAGGAGAGGAAATGATGACTATAATTCATTAATAAAGTAGTTACAAACATGAATGAGGGGTGGAATTAGTCCTAAAACTCTTCTTACGTGTTTCTTTAGAGGTATAGTAGCCTTCATGATAAGGTTTCCTAGTCATTAAACTAAGGAGATACAATGACACCTCTTGAAGAGGAAGTTACAAATAGATTAATTTGGCATTTTTACCTCCATGCTACATTGATTCCATTATCTTAATGCTCTAGTTCACATCTCATCTATTTGGCTCTTCCTCATGAGAACTCTTCTTGATTAGTCATATAGGCCTATTAGGTAATTATTTCTAATTGTTTGATGGAAGTCATTAGAATAATAACAAAATATCCATGAGAACTTATATCATAAGTTTAAGGGCATTTTTTATAACATAAAACCATGTTAATGTATAACTCATGGCTTTCAATTGGTTTAACCTTGCTATTCTAACTTTATTAGGTTATTACATCACCTTCTCCTAAGCATATCTATATTGTCCTTAGGAATTAGACTTGTGAAAGATACTTCAAAAGAAAAAAAGTGTATCTTGAGGCCTAATAATATGTAAGGATATCTAAGACAACCTTCCTAATGGTTTCCATTAGCTCAATATGCCCAGAACCTACTTTTATGCCTAAAACCCTATACAATTATATTTTTTAATGAATATATAGGTGATTGTACCTATAAGTTTAATGGCGGATGTTTCCTTGAAGTTAAAAATGTCATAAAAGTGTGTTTAGGCCAATATAATTATTTTTTAGCCTTTAATAATTCAAAAACCTTCATCAATTTCTTACCAAGGTTTAACAAGGGTTTTAGATGGTTAACATTATTAGGGATTATTCATAAAGAACATATCCCTAACCCTCACAGTAAAAACACAAAGATTTAATAGGAGGAGATTGATAATCACCATAATAAGCAATTAGACCTATGTAGCTTATACATCAAGTACCAAGCATAGAACTATACTCTCTTAAGCTCTTGCATAGTGTAAAATAATGTTTATAAGGTGGATAGGTTCTTCATAATGATTAATAAAGGTTGGAGCCTTAACATGGGAACTAATTATAGGAGTTTCAAGTAGAAAACCACCCCCATCAGCCAACCTACCACATTTATTTATGATATCAGATTCACATGCAACATATCCATACAGATGTTAGCATAATAAGGAGAGTAATTTTGACTATTAGGACAATTTTAGAGATTCAGAAGGGTATACTTGGTTTAGGAGGTGTGATAGGGTTTATCTTTGGATCTAGATGTATACTTGAGAATGTTTCCACCCCATATGAAGTGTATATTTTGTTCCCTTCCTTTTCTTACCTCTTTCCTTGATTCTTCTCCAATATTAGTCATGTTTAGGGTTTATGAGGCATTAGACCAATTTGACCCTAGTGGCATAGTTCTTGGGATTTATATTGAATTTATTAATTTTAAACATTAATATCCTATATTTGGGAAATTTTAACTTAATTTATTTAGTTTCCAATTATAAAAACACTTCCTAACTATAATTTATCTCCAATTTCCATGTATAGGCATGTGATTGGATATTTAGTCATACTAGGCCTAATTAGCCTCTAAGGTTCTTATTTGATTAAAATGACTAGAACATTAAATGTGGAATTCTAACCTTGAGAAAAAATTTAAAAATCCTCCTTCCCTATTTTTCATTTTTATTCCATGCATGGTTCATGACACTCTCTTCTCCTACTTAATGATCCTACTTGTAGGTGCTCTTAAATATGCCTATAGGAAGAGTGCAAACATTCTAATATTGTTTTCAACCTAAGGTTTCATGGAGTGATGGAAAAATATTTTAATAGGATTTTCATCACTTCATTGACCTATTATTCTCTTATTCAAACCATCCACAACTCAGCTTCCTTTATTTTATCGTGACTATAGGTGGCTATTATAGTTTTTCAACTGTGCGAGAGAGTGAACTACTTAATGAAAATATTATCACCACTTATCAATGTTTATCATCCTTTATATGATGTTTATAAATCTCAATTCACTCTATAAATCTTAAAAACACTTAAAAATATGATTCATTTCTCAACCTATTTTCCATCTATAGTCAGGCATGTAAATGTTCAATTTTAGGCTCTTGACTATGAGATAGATGAAAACTAAGGTTTAATTCCTCATATAATATAGGGTTTACTAAATTATGATATTTATTAGGTTATTCAATTTCTTCTCTAATCCTCTATACCTTCTTAACTCATCACTCCATTAGTGTTTCTCATCTTTCCAACATAGCCCTAAATGGGCTTAGTTAATGTCTACACTGAGTTTCTAATCCATGGATGGATTATCCCCATTAACTCCTCCTTAGAAATTCAATGCTTATTCATGGTCCTTATTACTCTTCTATGATTCAACACCTTATTATAATATTCATATCCCTATTTTATCAAATTCCCTAAAGAGGCTAAGAGATGCTCAAATTAGAGCATGTCTCTTTCTAGGACTAAGAATGGGTTATGTAAGTATGAGGTAGTGAGGATAGTGAAGTCAATATTATATATTATGACTATGACATAAATCTCATGCATTATTTAATATAGCCTAATGGTTTTATATAACTATCATAATGATAACCTAATCACACTTTAAAAGGAGATTATAATGTGTATGACAACCATACTCATGAAAATAGGACTTTGAGGGAGTTGAGTGCTCATTTGATGACTCAGTTATGTGATTAATTTTTGCACCTCAACCTTCTACCTAAAAGGATATTTTTTAGACCTACCTTCAATGCTAAACTAAAATGGGAATATCCCAAGGAAGTGGGTGACCTATGACTAAGATAGACCTATGATGGTTGAGGTCCTTATGATTTCATCTTGGGAGATCAATGAGGGGCTAGGAAGGCTTCTAAATTTCATCACTTCCTGAGATCCCATTGCCTTTACTACTATAATTTTTTGGAACAACTGCTCATTTTCAAGGCTAATCCATCTAGCTAGTTTAGTTTCAAAATCAAGTATTATCTACTCAATTCCCTCTTCATTATGACTAAGTGGAAGATAATAGTTACAATGCTCATTTAATCATGTTAAATAGGTGTATAGGTCGATATAAAGCTTGCTTATATTGATGTGAAGGTAGACTAGCTTGGTGAGGTTGATAAGGAAGTGAGGGATAAAAGGATTCTTGATACCCAAGCTATTCATATGGATACGTAGATTTAAATAGAGTATAATACTCACCATAAGTTTTATGTGGGGCATAATGAGGATAAGTATCAACATAGGGATGATATAGGTCAATATTAAGGCTGGTAAGGTAGTTTACAACATAGATATCCTCCATATTCAACCATAAAACATCATAAATCAAATAAACATCAAGAGAACCATCAACTTAAGTTGTTATTACCCTTGGATGGATATCTTGTGATGACCCTTAGCATGTAATTGAGTGTTAATATGCCACCAAAATGATTGTAGCTCCTTGAGGTCACCAAATGATGATAGTTAGTACTTTAACCTCCTTCAACTCTAGTCTCACCAAACATTCCAAAAAACTTGACTAGTCTAGATTACACCAATAAAGTAGAGGTGTTTAGACATTCCTCATCTAACTAATATAGTTAGATCACCTCTAGGTGTGGGTAGACTATTAAGTGAGATAAACCTCTCATTTTGGGGCTAGATCCCCTAATGCATCATTTAGGCTTAGTTCCTAAACCTAATTAATTAGGAATGAAAATGGATATAAGGATGCATGAAAAAAACTTGATCTATGGTAGATTATGCACCAAAATGAACATCCTTCACCTACTTATCCTACACTATGAACATGAACACAAGATGAACCTACTGAACTAACTCATAATAGGCCTCTAGGCACAAGTGTTTCAATATGGAGGTGAAGACCAAGGAAACAACCAAGAGGGGTGATTAAAAAGTCTTATAAGAGATACCAGTGAATCAATCCCCACACTCAACCAATGTAAGGCCATAAACACACTCTATATGACCTGCCAAGATGATAAACCAATGTAAAAATAGGTAAGGAAATGGGAAAAATGAATGGAGCTTACACACTATCAATAACACTCATAAACCACCAAAAGTATACACTACTTGAAATTGTGTTATAAGGATATAAATATCATCTATTAAATGTTCACAGGTAGAAATAAGTGTTCATTAGGGTAGGGCTTCACCATAATCCATTAAAGGATACATTAAAAGCCAAAAGAGGCTACATTTATAGAACATTAGAGGGAAAGAGAGAAAGAATGTAGTGTGAAAGTGTGGAGGAGAGGCCATGATGACTATCATTCATCAATAAAGGAGTTATAAACATTAATGAGGGGTAGAAACAATCTCACAACTCTTCCCATGCATTACCTTGGAAGTATAGTGGCTTTCATGTCAAGGTGGCCTAGTCATTGAACCAAGGAATTACAATGCCACCTATTAAAGAGGAAGTTATAAATATATTATTTTGAAATTTTGACCTAAATTTTATGTCCATTCCATTATCTAAATACTCCATTTGTAATCTAATCTATTTTTCTCTTCCTCATGAGAATTCTTATTGAATAGTCATATAGGTATATTAGGTAATTATGCCTAATTGCTTGATGGGAGTTATTGGAATATTAGTATAACATCCATGAGAACCTATAGTATAAGTTAAAGGGATTATTTTGGAACATAAAACCATGTTATTATATAACCCATGGCCTTAAATCGATCTAACCCTACTATTCCAACTTTCTTAGGTGATTACATCACCTTCTCCCGAGTGTATTTGCACCTTCTTTAGGAATTATACCTATAAAATCTAATTCATAAGCATAAAAGTGGATATTGAGGTATAATAAGATGTAGGGTTCTCCACACCATCCTCCCTAATGGTTTTCATTATTTCAATATTCTCAGAACCCTCTTTTCTACCTAAAACCCTACAAAAGCATAGTTTTGATGAATCTGTATAAGTGACTATACCTACAAATTCCATGGTGTGGGTCTTCCTAAAGTGAAGAATTTAATCTAGGTTTTTTCTAGGCTAATCAAATTATTTTTTAAGCTTTAATAAGTCAAAAAAAATTATTGAATTCTTACCAATGTTTTAGCGAGGTTTTGAGGTGGTTAACATTATTAAGGATTATTCATAAAGAACAAAACCCTAAACCTCAAACTAGCACCACAAAAATTGAGAAGAATGAGCCTACTAATAAACCCAATAAACAATAGGACCCATGCAAGTTATCCTACAAGTACCAAGCATACAACTATACTCTTAACATCCTCCATAGCATAAAATAGTGTTTTTGAGGTGGTTGGGTTCTTAGCAATGATTCATAAAGGTTGGATCCTTAACTTAGGAAATAATGCTAGGAGTCTCAGGTAGAAACTCCCTTAACTAATGATCTTAGAGTCACATGCAACATATCCATACATATCTAAGCATAATAAGGAGACTAATTTTGACTATTAAGCCAATTTTAGAGCTCAAGAAGGGTATACTTGCTTGAGGAGGTGTGAGAGTGTTTGGTTTTGAATTTGAATATATATTTGGGATCTGTTCCACCCCACATGAAGTGTATATGTGGTTCCATTACTTTTCTTACCTCTCTCCTTGACTCTTCTCCAAGATTAATCATGCTTAGGGTTTATGAGACACTAGACTACTCTAACCTAATGAAATAGTTATTGGGATTTCTATTAACTTTATGGAGTTCAAACTTTAAGATCCTATCTTGGGGATATGTTTACCTAATTTATTGAGTTTCCAATCCTCAAATAACTTCCCAAGTACAATTTATCTCCAATTTTCATGTATAGGCCCATGACTACCTATTTAGACCTACTACACCTAATTAGCCTACTAAGGATTTTATTTGATTCATAAGACCATAAAATTAAATGGATATTGATAAAATTTTAAAAAAAAGTTCACATACTTCCTTAATTATATTTCAATTCTCTTCCATACATGTTTCATCACACTCTCCTCTCCTACTTAATGATCATGTCTATAGGTACTCTCAAATCTGCCCATAGGAAGAGTACAATCATTATACTCTTATTTGTAACCTAAGGTTTCATGGAGTGATGTAAATATATTGAACTAAGATTTTTCATCCCTTAATTTAACTTTTAGTCTCCTATTCAAACATCCACAACTCAACTTCCTTTGCTTTTTCATGGCTATAGGTGGCAATTCTAGTTTAGTGACTTTATGAGATGGTGAACTCTTTCCTTCATTACAATATTCTCACCACTTATCTAAATTTATCATACTTTATATGATGTTTATAAATCTTATTTCATTATATACATCTTTAAAAACTCCTAAAATAAGAATCCTTTCTCAACTTATTTTCCATCTATATTAAGGCATGTAGATGTTTAATTCTAGGCTCTTGATTGTGAGAGAGATGAAAACTGAGGTTTCCTTCTTCATGTCATCTAGAATTTATTGGATGATGAAAGTGATTAGGTTATTAAATTTATTATCCACTCATCTATACCTCCTTAAATCATCACTCCAAGAGTGTTTCTTAGCTTTCCAACATAGTCTTGTGTGTGCTTAGTTAGTGTCTTGACTAAGTTTCCCATCCTTGGATGGCTTAGCCCCATGAACTCCTTATCCTTCAATATCAAATGTTTCTTCATGGTCCTTATGACTCCTCTATGATTTAAAAAATTATTATAATATTCATATACTTGATTTATTAAATTACCTAAAGAGGCTAGGAGATGTTAAAATGACAGCATGTCTCTCTCTAGGACTAAGAATGGGTTATGTGAGTATGAAGTAGTGAGGAGCATGGAGCCACTATTATAGAGTATAACTATGAGATGAAGCTAATTCATTATTTAATATAAAAAAATGGTCCTATACAACTATAAAAATGGCACCTTGCTCACACATTCAAAGGATATTATACTATGTATGGAAACCATACTCATGAAAATAGGACTTTGATGGAGTTGAGTGCTCATTTCATGACTCAGTTGTGTGTTTAGTGTTACCACTCCAACCTAAAACCTAGAAGGACGTTTTTCAGGCCTGCCTTCAAGGATAGAATAAAATGAGAATATCCCAATGGGTTGGGTGACCTATGACTAGGATAGACCTATAGGTTATGGGGCTAGTTCCCATGGTACATCACTTATGTCTCAAAATCACTAAGATCTATGTATTTTGGGGTTAAAAGGAATAGAGATATAATCAAAGAAACCTATTCTAGGGGTAGTGATGCACCAATATATATATTATCTAATATATTTTAACTTAAAAAATACTAATGAAATAGATAACCAATTTCATTGTTATCTCCATGAGTTCCTATGTAACAATATTGCATTTGGAGGCTATATTAGGGGGCTATGATATGAAGGTTATGATAGGAATATCTGATCTAAGGCACCTACTAGTTAAATTACACTTCAAAATCAACCACAAAAACTAATTAATAACATATAACCTACATAATATAACCTAATAGCATCTAGATGTGTCAAGGACCTAGAAAAGGGAGAATTCTACCACTTAAGCATATCAAAACAAGGATATATGCACTAGAAACTATCATGAAGAACTAAAATAATTCATTGATCAATATAAGAGGTATACAAAGTAAAATTTATGAATAATTTAATATAGGTGGCTTATGGGGATTAAACATCATTAAATCACCTTTCCCATCTTACTTCCAAACTCTACTTAATCTTCATTCTCTCATATGAGTCTACCTTAAAGGTCACTGCTTAAATGTTAAGCATGGGTGTGATTTGAAAGTAGTATGAGTTCTGAGTAGTATTTGTCTCCTCTTTTTATAGTGTTGATAGAGTTAGAACACCTATAAAATTATTTTAGGGTTTATAACACCCTCTTCACTGAGCCCTTCTTCCAACTCTATGGCTTGCACACTCCCTTGATTAAACCTAGGGTTTATGAGTCTTTTGATCTATAAAACCCTAGGTGACTGAGCTCAGTGCCTTTCCAAAATAAACTAATACTCTAACCATCATGACACATTGTTATTCCTCTTTCACTCCCATTCAAATTTATTCAGAATCTATCAATCCTTCTAAATGTATAGATGTCTTAATTCATGTACACATGAGGCTTGTTTAGACTTGTTTAGGTGTAATAGGCCCTTTTTTGCCTCAAGGGATAAACCATTCCAAGGAGATACTGAGGATCATTTATAAAATAAGTATATCCCTATTTCCAATTTATTAATAGTCATTTCCATTCAAGATCAAGTGTTCATTTTTTTCCTAAAGGGCCTACTTGTGGGTGGCAGCTAAGACCTTGACTATGTTTTAGGTGTAAGTGGTAAGTATTTTATTTACTATATTTAGGTCTTGATCATAATGATGCCTATTTTACATCTCTATTTAATTCATTTTCTAATGTTTCCATCCCCTTAAACAACCCTTAATCATGTGGTTTCCTTGAATTCCTATACACAGGCTTGTATAGGCCTATTTAGGCCTAATAGGACTATGTGGGCCATTAGTCTCTTTGTTTCTCATCTTAAATGGATAAAAAAATTATTTAAGTATAAATAAAATTGAGAAAAAAAATCACACACTTGATGATAAGTCTCATTTAACCATTATATAGGTGTCTACACAATTTAGTCTTATTGTTTATATGTTTAGGCCTAACTAAGCCCGATTAGGCCATCTAAGTCTTTTACTTTATCAAGTAATCAAAATAATGTTCATAGACATTAAGGATATTTAGAAAACTATTAAAATTTTATGTACTCATTTACACCATCATCTTCATGAATGATTGGTAATATCCATTTTATTCTACCAATAATGGCAAATTGGCCCTTTACTACATAAACATGCTTAAAGGATGAGTTCCCTCTTAATTTGCTTTATATATCAAGGCTTATTTAGTGTCTTAAGGACCATATAATTTATTTTATATTGTTGTATTTAGTATAATAATCCTTAGGTCCTATGTTTATTTTATAACCCCTCACTCCCATATAGGTTTCAACACAATCATACTTCCTCTTACCCTACCTGTAGGTAATTTTAATCCTATCAGGATTATGAGTAGGATAAGTTTTTATTTCATGAAAAACTTCATGGTCATTGTTATTCACATTGTATTTGTGAATTTATTCATTATTTTGACCTTCACATAATTCAATACACTCTATAATGGGTTTCTTTTCTTAATTTGTCCTTCCCTTTCACTCAAGGTTGTAGATGCAATATGTTATGCTTTTCGACTATGAATGGTCTCTAAGAGTTTATTTTTTTAATACTATCCTTAGGGGTTATTAAAATTTTGGTGGAATCATATTTTTCTTATATGACCTCTTTAATCTCTTCAATCCTCAAGACCATCAACATCTCTCCCATTTTACCACTATAACCCTATGTATGCACTTTGAGGTCATGGTTAAGCTTATCTTGTTTAAGTGCTGGAAATGGTATTGATCCTACATCTAAACATGATCCATTCAAATCAATTCCTCTTCATATGGTTCTTATGATTCTTTAATTTTCTTCATATGGTCTTCCACTTGCTTGGACTACCTTAGACATATAGGTAGTTATGAAGTTAGTTTGACAAATATTAGGAATGAGAGTGGTTTTAGTAAAAGGAAATGAGTGATAGGAAGTGATTAACATGAGGTATTAGTATTGATAAAACATATCACTGATGTGTATCTTAAAAATAACTTAAGGACCTTCTATAACTACCCTACTTTCTTCATGCCAAGGAGGCCATACATTACTCATAATAGTCGAAATAGAGTAGGGATTGAAGGTTTTATTGGCCTAATGGTGGCTTAGATTAGTGATTGGGAAGGTAAAGGAGGCCTGAAAGATTCAAGGGACCTATCAACAACTATAAAACATCATCAACACTTCCATCATATGCACCAAAGACCTTGTAATCTGAGAAACTCAATTTGTAGTCTATAAATGGTTAAAACATGGAGATTTACTTACTCAAATACCCTTACACATGTGAAACAAGGGTTGAGGGTGATGTATATGGTCTATGATGACCTTAGTAACACACACAAAATGTTTATTTGTACAAACTCTTTAAAATGCACCAAAATTATTGCCATTTCAACCCCTTACATAGATGAAGAAGATCACTGGAGTGCCCAAATTGTTACAATTTATTCATAGAGTATAAGGAATGGATTTTTTATAAAAATACCACAAATGAGAAGGTCAAGAGAGTCCCTTACTCTTCCCAAAGTCTCATATATTTATCTTCTCTCTCATGTATGGAATGAGTGAAAACATGAAGGCTTGCCTATAATACCAAGGAGCTCAATGAAGAGTGGGGAATAATTTTGAGCCTATTTTAAATCTTATATTCATTAAAATCCACTAGAATACCTTCCATGGCCCCACATAAAATATATTACTCCCTCTATATGGACCTAACATAAAAGTCCATACAACCTACTAAAACACTTGAAAAAACTCCTTTTCCTACATTTTCTCATGTTTTAAGTCTTAAATCACCATTAGAGGGTAGAGGAAAGGAAAAAATAGGTCTAAATACTTTTGGAAACTTTTGGTATAGTTGGGAAGAGTGAAAAAGATGCATTTTCCCATGTGTGGGACCTAATTGATGAGTGGGGAGGTGTATTTCACTTCTAAAATGACCTTGTATGATATGAAATTGCCTAGTGATGGCTTAGGGGATATTTTAGGACCTTTACAATAAATGAAACACTAAAATATCCCATTTTTCAAATGTTTCATAAGGCGTATAGACTCATGTTCCATGTTTGAGGATAGTTTGGTGCTTTGAAAGGGATAGTGAAGGTTTGAGCTTGGCATTGATGAATGTATCATGAATAATGACCTTAACCACATCATTTAATTCATGTCATGATTTCAAATAAGTTTTAGACACACTTACATCCCATTGGTAAATTTTTCCTTTATTGAAATGGATTATATAGGCCTAAAATAAAAATAATCAATAACCTCAAAATTTATAAATTACCTTAAATTTGTCAAAAGATCCTTAATCTTATCAAATGACATTTAAACCACCCTTCTAGGCCTCTAAAGCATTTGGAAATCTTTGAATTACACAATAGACATCATGGGGACCTATTAAACATCACCAATAGACCTAATAAAATCATCTTACATTAGTTCAAAATCAAATTCTATGACACCTATAACAGTGTTGATAATTTTCAAAATGAGATCAATAAGGACAACACCATGAAGGAGATCACCATATGCAAGATTGGGTGGGTGTCATGGAAAGTTTTTGGTTTTAGGGGTTATAATTTTGCCTAAGAGGCCAAATTTCCAACATTTTTGGTGACTCATAAGGGTTGACCATCCTGCTAGTTAAGACAACCCACTCATCTTCATGATAATGATGACTCATACATGGTAGTAAGACTTATGACCACTCTTGGACTACTAAAGAGATTAGCACTTTATGAAAACTATATGACTCTAAAAAGCTCATAGTATAAAACAAAGACAATTAAATAAACACACCTAACACCTAAAGAAATAAATAAGACAATACACTAAAAAAAAGGAAGTAGATTATACTTGTATAGACACTTACTATAAATAAGACAACAAATACCAGAAATAATTAATTAGAGAAAACCTCTTTTCTCCTCCAAGATAAAATGGAATGTTCCTTTGATCAAGTTAGCTCCATGAGGTCAGATTATCATATAATGATTGAAGTGCAATCATGTACTATCCATTGAATGAAATCCAACATAAAATTGAATATAGTATCATGTTGATAGCCTCTTAAGAGAGCAACTGGACCTTCTTACTCTACTCTTAGGTGCATGGATTGGATAGGTTAGTTAAGCACCCAATCATAATCACTCCATATTTTTACTAATTGTATGAACAATGTCAATTCTAACTTAGTCATTGGCTACTCCTAATTTTACATGTTGCTATGTAGTGATTATCTTGACAACTCATCTGGTAGGACTTAATTAGTATCTTCATTTTGATCCACATGAGATGGTAATTTGTCAAGACCTTCATGGTGGGAATATTGAGCCTCATTAGGAACACTAGATATATGGGTATCTTCACTTATCTCAACCTTAGGTAATGTTGTAGTAAACACTTTAACCTTATCATCTTAATCTTGTTCCTCGTATGGACAACACTTGATAGGTTCAACATCTAATTTATCTTCAATATGTCCTATATGAGGTGTGAGTATTTGAAGGGTCTAATATTCAATGTGAATTCTCATGTATCATTTCCAAAGGTCTTCACCATATACTTGGCACATGTGTAATCATGATCACACTTTAAACTCTCATCAGCCATTGGGGTCTCATTCCCATCAATAAACTCATCTTGGCAACAAGGAAGGGGTCTTTTGTCTTCAATTAAACTAGAATCATTTTGAACACATGCCTTCGCTTGAATACTTAGTAACCCTTGGAGGTTATCACCTTGCCTTGTAGCTACTATAGAATAAATAGATGCTTCACTTTCCCACTCTTTAGGACTATCATGACAAAGAGTGGATGTTATGTCATCAAATATCTCTTTAGAATCATCTTATTCTTTTCCAATTTAAGTGTCTTCCTTTTATGGCTCCTCTTGCATCTATGAAACTTCTTAAATTTCACCCTCCTTTACATTATGGAAGATTGATTCATATCTATCCTTGGAAATGGGTATCCCAATAGTGATTTCTTCTTCATGCTCACTTAAATCACCTTCATCCTCTATCACTATAGTTGGATCTTCTCCACTTATTTCACAAAAGAGAAGATATTTCTAAAGGAGTGGCATGGTGGATCCTTAAAAGAGTTAAATAAGAGGAGTCAAATTTAATGGTATTTTAGATGATATATCATGTTCATTAAACTACCCACATTTGATAAACATCACTTCCTCTTTATATTGAACATTACCTTCAATAGATTTCCATGATGGAAATGCCTTGACTTCTTGAGGGAAGGATAGGAGTTGAGTGGTTTGTAATTTATCTCTAACTTCAATACTTTATCTTGTGTTTGATTGATCTTCTCTTCCCTTTGACTACATCACTTCATTCCATGTTGGAAATTTAAATGTAGGAGATTATTCTTTTTCATATGTTGTATCTTGGGGTAGGAATGATGGTATCTTCAACCAGGATGATGTTTTTTCTATTTATTATATTGATTGATATAGTTTTTTATCTACAAGTTTAATCTATTTATTTATATGGGCTTCAAAATCAAGATTTGACTAATTAGATATCTGCTCATGCTGACTAGTCCTCTTAATGAATATTTTTTCATCCTTTTGTACTTTCTCTTGGATAGACCTCCAAGTAGGAAAAGTAGGTAGGGATTGTGAGGGACCTTGAGGTATTTGACACTCATTTTATTTGTAATTTAGATGGAGGATGGTAAGTTTAATGGATGAATAATATGGAATGGAGGAAGGGACATAATGTTGATGATGATGAGCTTGTTGCCCCTCATGTATTTTTAAACTCTCCTCAATGCTTGAAACTAGACCACCTATATCAAGCATGTCACCATTGACCCTTGAATGTTTTTCTCTCATGAAAACTGCCCATTCTCTCTTATATTTGATGAAATAAGGTTCTCATTCTCTTAATTACATGCCTAGGAATTTCATGGCCATACTTTCTCAGTGTGTTAATTTCCACGATGTGTCACTTATAACCCCATAGAGTTTAATTAAGTCTTGAATCATATTGGTTTGAGGCATGGGTAGGATGGATAGGAATAGTGTGAGATTGCCTTGACTAATTAGGCTACTAAGTTAGATTTCAAGGAAGTTAATGAGGATCACAAGGAATTTTATAGTGGTATCCTTAGCATTGAAGAGGATCATGGGCTTGATGGTGGCTCTCATCTTGTTGACAAGGGTGAATGTAGGGTTGTTAGGCTTCATAAAAGGGTTGATAAGGGTTAGAATGGAGATGATATGGGTCATAGGGATGATGAAAATTGGGTGCATGATAGAGGTATATTCCATATGTAGCCATAAATCATTATGAGATAACTAAAAACAAGTTGAACTATGAATAAGAACCTTTTTTAACCCTAAAATTATGACTTTGTGATACCTTCTAGTATGACATATGATTAAAAATATACTTATCAAGTACTTTAAGCTCTTTCAAGTGACTAAATATTGAAAATTAGTACTCAAATACTTGAATCTAGTCCCAGTGGGTGTGCCAAAATTGTAGAACTTCAACCTACACCCTAGAAAGAGGTTGTTCAGGCCTACCTTCAAGGCTAGACTAATATGGGAATAACTCAAGGTTGTGTGTGATGTATGATATGGTTAGACCTATAGGTTATGGGTTTATGTCCCATGGTACATCACTTATGTCTCTAAATAACTAAGACCTACTAATTTTGGGGTGAAAAGGGATTGTATAAAAGAAACCTAGTCTAGGGGTGGTGATGTATCAATATAGCTTGTCCATTCTATTTGAAATTAAAAAACACTAATGGACTAGATATCCAACTACATTTTTATCTCCAAGATTTCACATGAAACAATATTTCATATGGAGTCTATATTAAGGGGATAGGATATGAAGGTTATGACATTAAGGTTTGATCTAAGGCACTTACTAGTCATATTATACTTTAAACTCAACCACCAATAATATTTCACACCATATAACTTGCATAATATAAACTAATAACATATATGTTTGGAAAGAACCTATAAAAGGGAGAATTATACCACTTAGGCATATCAAAACAATCTTATACACACTATAAACTATCATGAAGAACTACAATAATTCATTAATCAGTTTAAGAGGTCTACAAAGTATAATTTAAGTAGAGTTTACTGTAGGTGACTTGGGGAGATTAAAAACCATAAAAAAAACCTATCCCATCTTAATTAAAACCTTATTAAACCATTTTTAGCTTCTAAACTCCACTTAGTATTCATTCTCTCATATGAGTCTACCTTAAAGGTCATTGCTTACTTATTAAGCCTACAAGCGCTTTAAAAGTAGTAAGGGGTCTAAGTTGGATTTTATGTCCTATTTTTGTAGTGTTTATGGATTTATAATTAATAAAACATGATTTTAAGGTGTACCACACCCTCTTAACTGATCCCTTCTTCTAACTCAATGGCTTGCATACTCCTTTGATTAGACCTAAGGTTTACAAGTCTTTTGATCTTTACAACCCTAAGTGATTGAGCTTAGTGTCTTTCCCACATAACCTAATTCTCTCATCATCATGACACATTATTATTCTACTTTCACTTGCCTTTATATTTCTTCAAACCTCTAGCAATCCTTTTGAATGTATAGATGTCTTAATTCAAGTACATAGGCCTGTTTAGGCCTATTTAGGCTTGTTTGGGCCTAATAGGCCCTTTTTTACCTCAAAGGATAAACCAATCCAATGGAGATACTGAGTATAATTTATAAAACAAATATAAACCTATTTTAAATCACTAAATAGTCATTTTCATGCAAGGTCCAATGTTCATTTTTTTCCTAAAGGGCCTATTTATGGGTGACATTTAGGACCTTAACTATGCTATAGGTGTAAGTGGTAAGAATTTTATTTACCATATTGAGTTCCTCATCACCATTATACCTATGTTACATCTCCATTTATTTCATTCTCTAATTTTCCCATCCCCTTAAATAGACCTTAAGCATGTGGCTACCTTTAATTCCTACAAACATGCATGTATATGCCTATTTAAGTCTAATAGGATTATGTGGGCCATTAAGATCCTTATTTCTCATATCAAATGGATAAAAAATTATATAATTATTAATAACCTTGAGAAAAAAAAAACTCCTAAATACAAGTCTCATTTCACCATTATGTAGGTGTCTACACACTTTAGTTTGACTATTTTTATGTGTATGCCTAACTAAGCCTGATTAAGCCATTTAGGTATTTTTCTTTCTCAAGTAATTAACCTAATAGTCATAGACATTGAGGTTATTATAAAAATATTAAAATATTATGTACTAATTATCCAACATTGTATTCATGAATAATTAGTCATATCACTTTTATTTTGCTTGTAGGTGGGAAACTAGCCTGACTGTATAAGTTTGTTTGAAGGATGAATTCCCTCTTAGATCTGATTGGTCTATCAAGGATTATTTGGTGTTTTAAGTACAAAATCATATAGGTTTTAACATAATCATACTTCATTTTACCCTACCTATAAGTAATTTTAAGCCTATCAAGACGATGAGTAGGATAGTTTATGATTTCATGAAAACCTTCATCCTCATTTTTATTCACAATATATTTATGATTTTTTTCATTTTATTTATCTTGAAATACTTAAATACACTCTATAATTGGTCTCTTTTCTTAGTTTGTCCTTCCTTTTCACTCAAGGTTATAGATGCAATTTTTTATGTTCTTAGACTTTGAATGGTCTCTAAGAGATGATTGATGTTTATAATATCATCATGGGATCTTATAATTTTGGTTTCCTCCTACTTCCCTTATATAACCTCTTGAAGCTCCTCAATCCTTAAGACCATTAACATCTTTCCCATTTTACCATTGTAACCCTTTGTATTCACTTTAAGGTCATGGTCGAGCTTGTCTTCTTTAGGTAGTGGACATGATATTGATTATGCATCTGACCCTAATATATTAAATTCCGTGACCATTAATATGGTGTTCCTATAAATATTTAGGTTTCTTTAATTTCCTTTTACACTTTCTAAATATCATGCCAATAGGCTTCTACTTGCTTGGACTACATTAGGCCCATAGGTAGTTATGAAGTCTATTTAACAAAGTTGGGAATGAGAGTGGTATAAGTAGAGGGAAGTGATTAATATGAAAGCATATACATAGGTTATTAGTATGAATAAACATATGAGTGATGTGTATCTTTGAAACAAATTAAGGACCTTATACAACTACCCTTCCTTTTTCATGTTGAGGATGCCACACATTACTCATAATAGTCACAATAGAGCATGGCTTAAAGGGTTTCTTGGCCTAATGGTGAATTTTATGAGTGTTTTAAAAGGTAGAGGATAATTTAAATGCTTTTATCTACCTATAAATAACTTTAAAACATCATCAAAAATTCCATCATATGTTCCAAAGACCTTATAACCTAAAAAACTCAATTTATAGTCTTCAAATAGAGGAAACATGGAGATTTACTTACTCACAGACCCATACATGTGTAAAATAGGGGTGGAGGGTGATGGAGATGGTCTATGAGGACATAAATAATACACACCAAGTGTTTATTTGTAGAAAATCTTCAAAAATGCACCAAAACCATTATCATTTCAATCCCCTACACAGATGAAGAAGATCATTTGATTTCCTAAATTTTTAACATTTTTTCATAGAGTATAAGAATTATATTTTTAGACAAATTCTATGAATTATAATTTTAATATACCCCCTTCCTCTACCCAAAGTATCATATCTTTATCTTCTCTCTCCTATATGAAATAAGTGAAAATTTAAAGGCTTGCCTAGACTACCAAGGAGTTCAGCGGAGAGAGGGGAATGATTTTGAGACTATTTTAAATATTTTAATCATGAAACTCCATTGGAATGTGCTAAATTACTCCACTTAAAATATATAATTCCCCTTTACATGGGCATGATTGTAAAACTTTCTAAAACACTTGAAAATTCTCCTTTTTCCTTTATTTTCTCCATGATTAAAGTCTTAAATCACCATTGGAGGGTAGAGATAGGGGAAAAAATAGGTCAAAATATTTTTTTAAATTGGAGTTATGGTTGGGAGTAGATTAAAGGACATATTTTCCCATGTTTGGGACCTAATTAATGAGTGGTAAGGTGTATTTCACTTCTAACATAACCCTTTGTGATTTGAAACTACCTAGTGATGGCTTAGAGGCTCTTTTAAGACATTTCCAATCAATGAGACACTAAAATATCCAATTTTTAAAATGTTATATAATGATTATATACTCATGTGGTATTTATAAGGATCATTTGGTTCTTTTAAATGTATACTCAATGTTTGAATTGGGAATGGATGAATGTATCATGAATAATGACCTTAAACACAACATTTACCTCATGTCATGATTTCAAAAAAGGTTTAGAAACCCTTACATACAATTGGTAAAGTTATCTCTTATTGAAATTTATTATAAAATCGTAAAATCATAATAATTAGTAACCTCAAAATGTCTAAATATACTTAACTTTGTCAAAAGATATTTAATCTTATCAAACAATGTTTAAACCACCTTTATAGGCCTCTAAAGCATTTGACACTCTTCCACTTACATAATGGTAATCATGGGTAATTATTACACATAACCAATAGACCCAAGATATTCATGTGACATGATTTCACAATATTATTTTATGACACCTCTAACATTGTTGACAAGGTTCAAAATGAGATCAATAAGGACATCACCATGTGCAGGCTTGGGTGGGTGTCATGGAAAGTTTTTGATTGCATGGGTAATAATTTGTCCTTGGATACAAAATTTATAAAACTTAGGTAAGATAATATTTTAATGTATTATAATAAACCCACCATCTAACATCAAACCATTCCTAACTTCTAAATTCATGCATTGAAGGCTCTTAAAACATCAAGAAAACACTACCTGTAACCTATAACTACTCTAGAATGGAGATTTATTTCTACTTTGATCTCACACATGTGTAATAGTTGTGGAAAAAAAGGTTTATGGACTATGAGAACCCATTATAGGCACATTAAAAAAACACTTCCATCAACCAAGCCAAGGAATGCACTCAAACCCTTTAAAAGATGACCATGTGTAGATGTAGAAAACAACTTTGCTTACATAACTTCTTAACATTTTTTCATAAAGCATGGGCCATAAATATGAAAAATAATGAAAATTATTATAAGTTCATGATACCTCCTTCTTTTGGCCAAGATCTTGGGTCATCACTTTCTCTCTCCTATTAGTATTAAAAAAGAAACTAACTGATTGTCTAGGGCTACCAAGGAGAATGATAGAGAGAATGGATAGGTTTTTAGCTTATTTTGACTTTTTAATCATGGATTATCTTCTCAAATTATTTCAATGAGATCCCCATGATATATTTGACCTCCTTTAAATCTGACTTGACTGTACAAGTTTGTACAATCCTAAAAACACATTTAAACTCCCCTTTTCTACATTTTTTTAGGTTAGAGAGTTTGGGAAACCATTGGAGCCAAAAGGATGGAAATCATGATTCAAAAATATTTAGGAATGGAATTTTAAATGTCATTTTTTAATTTTTAGGGGACTTTTATGGTAAATAAATGAAATTTGACCCCTAAAGAGACTTCTTTTTACATATAAAATCATCTTGTTATGATTTGTAATGGTTATGACACCCTTTAAGACTCATAATTTTAATATGAAACATTTTATAAAGGATTTATAACTTAATTTTTAACTCATATTACATGTTTTAAGATCATTTTGATGACTTAGAGGGCTAATTGGAGCTTGAAACAATCTTGACTAAGTAGACCATAGAGGGAAACCTTGGATAAATTATTAGACCTCATGTTAATACCCAAAAATTATTTAGACATATTTTTCATCTTGATGATAAGGTGTATCTCATAATAATTATCTCAAAAAATTATAAAATCAATGAGGATAAGAAACCTTAACTTCTTTGAATACCTTATATTTTGTTAAAATACATTAACTTTGTCAAAAAAGGTATATGCCACCTTTTAGGCTTCAAAAGGTACTTGATAGCCTTCCACTCATCCATGGACATCTCATGAAAACCTAAAACATCATCCATAGACTCAAAACATGATATCACATGAGGATCTCTTCAATCACCCCATAATACATATAGTGAAAGTTTCAACAATGCTAGCAGGCTTTAAAGAGCATTTGAAGATAATGACAAGATTTAGGATGCCTCATGTACTCTTGGAGGGACCTATGACAAAGTTTTATAATATATGGGTTGAAAATTTTTCTAGGATTTCAACTTATCAACATTATTTGTGACTCATAGGGGTTGACTTGCTTTTTGGTCAAGAGAACTTGTTATCTCATCCTTTGAGTAGGGTATTTACACAGTGTTATTATGACTAATATGAGACTTTGATTATGGATAAAATACCCATAAATAAAAATGAATAGATAAATATTTTATAAAACACACAAAACAAATGACAACATACCAAAAAAATTAGAAACAAACACACCACACTTATACTAACAAACACTTATTGGAAACAAGATAAAACAACCTACTACAAATAATTAGCCTAAACATGTTTTACCCCTCCTTGGTCAAATGGGAAGTTTTTTGGATCTCCATGGCACCATTAAATAATATTTCCATATATTTAGTGAATTAAAATTAGTTACTTTCCATAAAATATGAAATTACACCCATATACTGAGATATTGACATGTTTATGGTCTCCTTGAGCAATAACTAGACATTATTGATTCATCTCCTTGTCCATGGATTTACTATATGAGTCAAGGACAAGGTCATAATCATCCCAATATTGGATTATTAGTAAAAAAAAATAATTTTCACCTCATCAATTTGTTTCTCTTAGTTGTCCATGCTCATTTGAAACAATTCTCTTGATAACCCAGTTGGTATGCCTTGCTTTGTGTCTTCATTTTGGTCTATCTAAATTGGTGAATTATATAGGCATTAAAAATATTTTCAAGTGTCCAAACATGAATTCCAAATGTCACCAAGGTTTTCATTATTTTCACCTTGATTATCTTGAGGTACACTAAGCATCAATGTAAGACTATTAACTTGAGGCACTACTACAACCATTTCAACTTTCTCTTCATCAACTTGAGCTTGTTCTTATTTTGAACCAAAATTGACAAGGTCAATGACTAAATCATCCTCAATCTTCCCCATAGGATGTGTAATTCCTTGAAAAGTCACATACTCATTATAAATACTCTAATATTGATTCCCTAGGCTTCCATTATCTTCTTGACTAGTGTCCATGTGATCATGATCAATCTCTAGTGTTTCATTCACTACTATGAGCTCATGTTCCTCAATAAAGTGTCATTAGAAAAATTAAATGATTTTTTAAAATTCAATGAAAATAGGAGTCTCAAAATTAACACATATATCATCTTGGTCAACTAAAATTGCTTGAAGGATATTGATTTATTTTACAACATATTGTTTTTTACCAATTGGTATGCATTATTCTTGGAGATCATCTTTCTCTTAAATTGTTTTTTGGGCATATAGATTATATTTAACTTGATCTTATTAAGTTTCATCTTCTATGGAATTATTTAAGGCTGACCTATGTTTCTCTTCACCAAAAGATGTCCCAATAGTAATCTCTTCCTCAAATTCACTTGAATCACCTTCATCAATGACCACTACAACTTGAATTTATTCATTTTCCTTCCATAATAAAAATTCCTCCTCAAAGAGTGTGGGGGTGGTAGGATCATTAATGTGTTTAATAATTATATTGTAAGTTAAGGTGTCACTCTTTTAGTTTGATAAATTGGGAATAAAAGACTCTTTTAGTAATTCTTGGAGAGAGAGAGAAAAGTTTCATCTTTGTTTTACGTTCTTCATTATCCTCATCTATCTACTTATTATTCTCTAAAATAACTTCACTTTCTCATAGCCTTATTGAGACTCTTTAACAATTGTAACCTTATCTTCAACCTTCTCATATAAATCCTCCTTATTGTTTTGAAAACCTTCTAGGATAGAACTCCAAGATGGGAAATATTTGAATTATTCAAGAGAAGGGATTGTTCTTTGAATAGGATCAAGGTTATATTTGGATTCAATTTAATTGTGTAGATCGAATCATACTTCCTTCCCCAATAATCTACTATTTGGTTCCATGTTTGGAGCCTGAAACCAGGAGCTTCTATTTGAACATGTATTGCAACTTGGGAGGTGAATGAGGGGTTGGGAAAGCTTTTGAATTTCATCACTTCTTCTTGAGATCCCATTTCCTTTCCTATTTTGATATTTTGGAACAACTGGTCATTTATAAGGTCAATCCCTCTAGCTAGATTAGCTTTAAAATCAGGTCTTGTTTTCTCAATGCCTTTTTCATGTAGACCAAAAGGAAGATAATATTGATAAGGCTGATTTAAATCATGTTCAAGAGGTGTATAGGTCTGATTGCAATCTTTCCCAAATTGATGTGAAGGTAGACCAACTTGGTAAGGCTAATAAGGAGGTGAGGGATAAAATGATTCTTGATAACTAAGCTATTAATATGGATAAGTAGATTCATACATATGATAAGACTAACCATAAGTATAATGTGGGTCATAAGGAGGATAAGGATCAACATATTGTTGGTAAGGAACAATATAAGGCTAATATGGGTCAACATAAGGCTAGTAATGAAGTGTAGAACAAATATCTCCTCCATATTCAACCATCAAACATCATGAATAAAAAAAATAACAAGATAAACATCAACATAAGATATTATTACCCTTATATGGAGATATTTTGATGACCCTTAGCATTAACTTGAGTGTTAATCTATCACCAAAATGCTTGTAACTCTTTGAGGTCACCAAATGATGATAGTGAGTGATTCAACCTCCTTGAAATTTGGTCCCACCAAGCATGCCAAAAATGGTTATCAGTCTAGATCACACCCTTGAGGAAAATAATTTTTATATCTACCTCATATATTTGATACAATGGGATCACCTCTAGGTGTGGGTAGACTATTGAGTGATATGAACCTCTAGTTTTGGGTTTAACTCCCCTAATGCATCATTTGAGATTAGTTTCTAAACCTACTTACTTGGTAATGAAAATGGATGTAAGGATACATGAAAAAATTCTAAGATATGGGAGGTGATGAACCAATATGAACATCCTTCACCTACTTATCTTACACTATGAACATGAATGAACCTATTGCACTAAATCATAATATGCCTCTAGGCATAAGTGTTTCAATATGGAGGTGAAGACCAAACCAAGAACCAAGATGGGTGATCAATATGTCTACTAAGAGACACTATTGAATCAACCCCACACTATTCCAATGTAAGTCCATAAACCCACTCCATATGACCTATTAAGATGATAAATCGACCTGAAACTAGGTAAGGAAATGGGACAAATGAATGAGGTTACACACTACCACTAACAATCATCAACCACAAAATGTATACATTATTTTAAATAATATTATTAGGATATAAAAAATATATATTCAATGTTCAAAGGCGAAAATAAGTGTTTAATATGGAAAGCCTTCATCATACTCCACCAAAGGAAACATTACAAGCCAAAAAAGTTTGCATTTATAAAACTTTGAAGGGAAAGAGAGGAAGAATGAAGCATTTAAATGTGGAGGAGAAGCCATGTTGACTATCATTCATTAATAAACTAGTTATAAACATGAATGAGGAGTATAAATATCCCAAAAACTCTTCCCTTGCATTGCCTTGGGGGTATAGTGTTATTGATGATAAGGTGACCTAATCATTGAACCAAGGAATTACAATTCCACCTCTTTAAGTGTCAGTTACAAATAGATTCCTTTGAAATTTTTACATAAATGTTTCCTCCATGACATTCTCTAAATTCTTTATTTTACATCACTTATTTTTCACTTCATCATGAGAACACTTCTTGATTAGTCATATATGTCTATTAGGCAATCGGGCCTAATTATTTGATGGTAGTGATTGGAATAGTAGTAGAATATACATAAGAATATATAATATAAGTTAAAGGGATTATTTCATAACATAAAACCATGTTAGTGTATAACCCATGGCATTCAATTGGTTTAACACTACTATTCCAACTTTCGTAGGTGATTATATCACTTTCTCCCAAGCTTATATGTACTATATTTAGAAATTAGACATGTGAAAGATTTTTAAAAAGCAAAAAATGGGGATATTAAGGTATAATAATATTTAGGGATCTCCAAGCCAACATCCATAATGGTTTCCATCAACTCAAAATGCTTAAAACCCTATTTTCTACTTACAACCCTATAAAAGTATAATTTTTGATGAATTTGTATAGGTGATTGTACCTACAAATTTCATGGTTGGGGTATCCTTGAAGTGAATAATTTCATCTTATATACACTATAAATTGGTCAATAAACACACGTATCATGTCTTTTCATAGTCCTTTCATATGAGACTCTGACCAAAGAATATGAGCTCTGTTCACATTTGGCCATGTCCTTTGTTTTATTCATTTTTGTCTTCTTCTATGCTTAATTTACCTTTTTAAAAATTATAGTTCATCTCAAGCCTTTAATATAGTGATTACACCTCAACCAAGCTAGGTTTTATGTCCTCTTTCCATCCCTTAAGTCCTGAGACTATAATACAAGAGCATTAGGGTTGGACTATATCACTGATGCCACTAGTGTCCATTTTTAGCGCGCTTACCTATGGCCATTTTGAGTCTTAATGGCCAGTTTCCTTCACTTAATGAGTCTTATCTCTTTTATTATATTCATTATTAAGTTTTCCAATGTTGGCTAAATGAAAATAAAGCTCCCAAATTCTAAATAAGGAGTCTTTTATATAAAGGACTACACAAGGCATTTTATTTCTAGCACTTACTACTTTGGCACATTAGACATATTAAAAATTAGTCAATATTATAGCTCAACATGCTGCATTCCACATAGACTTTCATGCTTCATCAAGGAAGGGCCTAGGTGAAATTCATTCTTTCATCTATTATAAATGTTAATTATGCACATTCCTTAAGGGAGAACTACATTTGATTTGAGACCCTAGCTTGAGGGTTAATTTAGGTAGTGATCAGGACAACATGGGTTTTAGATCATATGATCATTCTTTCCCTAGCCCATTCCCCCCCCCCTTTAATTTTGATTCATTTTTTATTTACATGTGTGTAGATAGATACAAGGTTTTGAGATTGAAACAGACCTATAGGAAGCTTTGTTGACTTTTAGAGGTGACTTTTAGCCTCTAAAATTTTATACATAGGCTCACACAAACATATCAAACAAAACTTAAAAATATCAGATCCTTAAGACAATAGCAGTAGATGTATACTATAGCGCTAGTGCCACTACTATCCACTTTTGATGCTGTTGTCTAATCATACAATGCAAGTCATATCCAAATTCAAGACAGTGTCCCAGTCCTACATTTCAATTTCCAGTTTTTGAATCATTCACTTTAGCTTATTTTTAGATAAGTTCATTTCACTTCATCATGTAAATTATGTATTAAAAATCTATATTTTACCATATTAAAATAAAATTTTCCCCTTAATCTACACCCCTTATTATTTAGGAACTAACACACCAAATTCCAAAAATAATAAAACATTTGGTGAACCTAACTTACTTTGAACAAATTTAAAACCCTAGGTACCATTTGGGTTTTTCCTTCATATTTTGGGAACAAATTTAAATTCAATTCTCTTATTTTTGTATTAAATTTTGTACATTTATTCTATTCAAATAATTTTTTTATAATTTAAATTATTTTTATAATATTCAAAAATTCTAAAACCCTATCTAAAAACCTTAGATTTGCAAACTAGGTCCTCAAACCCCAAGCCCTCCTCTCTTGCAAATTTTAGAAATAAAATTTGGAATTTTTGAAAATTATTTACTTTTTCAACAATAACTTCAAATTTTCAATACTAGTAGTTTTCTTGTGCCAAAAATTTAATTTCAAATCTCTAATTTTTGTGCATTTATTTTATTCAAAATTATTTTTAAAATTTAAATTATTAGAATAATTTTTTAAAATTCTAAAACTCTAGATTTTCAAACCAGGTCCTCAAACCCTTAGTTTTCCTCCTTTACAAATTTTAGAAAAATAGTTTGAAATTTTTACAGATTGTCTAAATTCACAAAAATATTTTCAAAATCTCCATGTTCATAGTTATTTTTGATTTTATCTTCTTAATATTAATTTTCAATATTCTCTTTGGTGAAAGAAATAAAATTACCACTAAGGCTTTTCTTCCCTCTCATCCCATAGATCAATTCTTAAAATTTTCTCATAACTATGATAATGAATGGACAAATTTGCAAAATTACACATTAGATAAAAATGTGGAAAATGATTTTATTTACAATGAAGATAATTACTATTATTGTAATGAGTAATATTATGATATACATGATAGTGGTAGTGAATTACAAGTAGATGAATCTTCTTCTCTTAAACCTATCTCTTTTATTCCCTCTTCTAAAGAAAATAATTTTGATAAATGGGAAATGTACTTTTCACCTCATTCTCATATGCACAATACACCAAATGAAAAAATTAGTCATGCACTTCCAAGTGAACCTCTTATCGATCATAATTTACTTCCATGTGAACCCAATCTCTCTCTCTCTCTCTCTCTCTCTCTCTCTCTCTCTCTCTCTCTCTCTCTCTCTCTCTCTCTCTCTCTCTCTCTCTCTCTCTCTCTCTCTCTCTCTACTTCAATGTTCAAATTACAACAATATAAAAGTAATAGAATAAAATTGTCAATGCATAGTTCAAATGATGCATCTCATGTTCCTAAATCTATTATGTCCAAAGAAGATCTAAATGATAAATCTCTTTCTCTTACTTCTCATGAAAATAATACATGTACTCCATCCAAGGATAACATAGATGCACATGATATTCCAATTTCAAATGATAGATTATTTCATATTAGAAAAGAATTAAATTCTTTTTTTACACCTCTCCCTAGTTACACTAAAAGTGATAAAGAGTATGATACTGAACATGCAAATGAATTTTAAAATGAAAATGATTATGAATAATATTCTAATGATTACAATGCATGTAAAAATGATTATTATTATTCACATAGTGATTAATAATATGCATCTCATGTTTCTAACTCTTCTCTCACTCCTCTCAAACATAATGCACTTCTAAATGTTGTCTCTACATATATGCATGATTCTATTTAAAATAGTGCACTTGTTAATGCTCATATCACATATTCTACTCAATTTTAATGTGATACACTAAAACATAAAGATACTAAATAATTTACCAAGCCACCCCTCACTATATTAGAACCTAATTCTCACTCTTCACCTAAAGAGAATAATAGCCCACATCCCTCTAGTAAGGTCCAAGTTACTATTACTCCCAAGGTTCAAGTGAGCACACCCCCTCTTTATGATCTAATTTCTAAATTTAGTATTCCCATGGATAAAATTAATAATCAAATTTAATGATTAAATGAATCTCTACAAGATTGTAATGTACCATCCTAGGAGATTATATCTTTAATGTATGCAGTTGGTGAATTACAATGCCAAGTATATCTCCTTACTTTGGAAAACAAGGCCTATAAGTCTTGGATGGATGCTAATGATGTACATGGTAATCCTCTTCTTAAGACATTTATAAAATATTCATTTCCTAAGAATTTATAGATACCATCATTGCCTCACTTTGATGGAATTGTAGATCATGCATACACCTTCAAGACTTTCAAAAGGCTTTGCCATCTAATGTGAGTCCTTTGATTCTACTTAAGCTATTCTAGTAGACATTAGTGGGGGAAGCATAGAATTGGTTATTTCATCTACTCCCTATTGGTTCCTTGCATAGATATGATGACTTAAAAGAGGCATTTCTTAAATATTACATAGCAAACATGGGGCCCTCATGTTACATATGAGAAACTTTCAACTTCATATTAGAATACTTCAGAGCCAATTAGTGATTATATCCTATGATTTAAGAATCAAATGTTAAGATTGATATACAAACCAACAAAATTTAGAGATTAAACATATCTTTATTAAGGGGCTTTACCAACCTCTACTCAAGCATCTACTATATAAGATATAGTCTTATATTAGGCACTTATGCTATACATTTCTTTCTTTGGAGAAGAAATTGGGATTGATTGAGGTAGATTCAATTCATCAAATTACTCTAGATTTCACATCAATATCAACAAATGCTAGCATCTAACATCCACCATGTCCTAAATAAGATAGGAGACCACAACTAGAAAATCAATTGGTTAAGAACAAAGATCTAGTCTTTAGAGTATAACCTATAATATGTACTACAAAGAAAAACATCAAAGCACCACTATAGTTTGATTCAAAGAAGGATAACCCATGTATCATATTATCAACACTATTAGATAGGAGGTTAATCACATTCCCTTTTACTCATCAATGAGATCCACATCTCCTATAGAAATAGCCACATTGGCCCTTTTATAACTATCATCATATCTATTGACATAGAGATAATGATTATTATGGACTCAGAGATTACATTAATAGACGTGTTGATAATGACATCATAACATTCACACAGGTGGCACTAAGATCTCCTTCATCATATAACCATAGACCTCTTTCATCCATGACTAAGTCATCCTAAGACATTCCTTCATAGGAATCATAAGTCACTCATCATGAGATAAATATTAGTTTTAGGAAAAGATATCCTATTCTACCTATTCAAAAGGTTTTGAAACCTATATAGAAAGATAAACATACATATAGAAGTGTAGTCCAAAGAGGACATAGTACAATTCCATATACATATCCACCAGAGTCATAAGCACCATAAAATAGTACTACTCATGAGAAATATTCACTATGACTAGATTTTATGGGTCCTATCTCATGTAGCAATCCAATATGGTTAAGATTAAATGAACCCACATCATAGAGTACTACTCATGAGAAATATTCACTATGGCCAAATTTTTTGGGTCTTATCTCACATAGAAACCTATTATGGTTAAGAATAAATGATCCCTCATCATAGGTTTCAGCTCTAGCTCGATCTATGGCTCAGTCATACACATCACAATAAAGGAAATAGGGTATACGATTATGGATAGATGAGCCTTATTCATAGCACATAGTTCTAGTTCCATAATCAATAAAGTTACATTTTGTAAAATCTCCACATCTAGCTATAGTTAGTACACAACAGATAGTATCAAATATAAAGCATATCCCTACACAACATGAGCAATATGGGCATTGTTCAATTGGCCAACATGATTTAGATAGTGATATAATATAGAGTGATATGATGCACATTCATACCAACATCAATTCATATCTTCACTTAACAGGGCAATGATGGACCCAAAGGTTTAGCTAGCCTTTGTATTATTGAGCCAGTATCATGGAAGTAATATGCACATCATGCTATCTTACATCCCCACATAATAATAACTAACATTCCTATTTCTAAATAGCTATTAATAACCAAAACCAACTTATCAAAAATCCATATCTTACCAAATCCTAATTTATTAATCTCAAACTAGCTCAATTTATCCCAATCATTTACCAATTGTAAAATAAATAATTTTTTTGCTCACATATAATTACAAACCAAATAAAATTATTTACTTACATACAAATAAAAATACAAACCTAGCATTACAAATGTCAAAACAATCAAATCACATATCCCAAGTACCATTTTACCAAGCATAAACAACCTCAACATCAATACCAAATCAACTACTTCAAAAATAACCATATTCAATAAATATAACAGTCCATTCCAAAATCCAAAACATAATACGCATGAATCCAAAATCAAACCAACATCCATATATATAACCAAGTTTTAAAATACATATACATTGTATCAGGTACAATTAATCATGAATGGGCATCATGCCCTCACTCTCAATCTCACTCTTTCCTCCAGTACTAGTCCCATGTCTAGCCTAACACTAAATGACCCCACACCTCATTAAGATTTTGAATGCCTCTTATGATGACTCTCTCACTCTAGTAACCACCCATGATCCTCACACAAATCTACATACCACCTCTAAAGATCTATGTATTCATCCATAATCCTCATACTCACTAATCCATAATTAGGTGGAGGCATCATATGCCTATGTAGCTCAACCCTTAGCTCATCTCTCTCATGCTGGCCTCACATATGAAACTATAACTATAGTGATCCCTATCAAATAAGTGAATATAAATGCCTGATATAACTATCACTCACTCTATCAAACCCTCCTCCATAACATCACCAGGAACATATCATGTCAGCTCTCAGAGTGTTGACTCAATGATGGTCTCCTAAAACCCATCATCTCCACCTTCTCTACTATCAAGTGCATCATCTTGAGCACCTCCCACTCCACCTACACACAAAATTAAAAATATTAGGTTCACCATACATTTACCAAACATGATAAAATAAGGACAAACTTGTATATAATTCAAATATAATCAATTCTTACCTCTCTTAATCAAGATCAAATCAAGATCATCATACTTAATATTCATCTAACATCATCTACATCAAGAATATCTATACCCATGTCTTGTACATCAAAAGGTAATGGCAATAACTCAAACTCAATAGGTCTCCCATGAGCTTTTACCCTTGCTAGTGCTTGTGCACTCCTCACCCATACCCATGTTATACTGATAACATCCTATGGCACCCCAAAATATCTAGTCACATGATCATATTGAAATCACTTATACACTCTAAATTAATAGTCATGTAACCAATAAATAACCCTCATATACTGCAACTACACTCCATCATTGATCTACCTAGGGAGGGACTCCATATAATATCATGGGCCATTAATCTATCTAAAACTCATCTATATTGATCTAACCTAGGAGATCAGATAGCCAACACACTCATCCACCACTCTCTAAATGGTTATGGAGGTTCCCACCTCTCCCACAATAATCCTATCAGTAACACAAAAACTATGTTCTCATAATCCTAATAATACAATAAAGTATCTACACTAACACCACCATTGAATACCTCCTAATTAAATTGGTAAATATCTCTATAAAAGTGGGCAATCATAGTCCTACCCCATAAGAACACCATGCCATATACCTCTACACTATGCACGATCCTATGCATCTTATATGCAATCAACAACCCACTCCCATCCATAACAACAAATGAATCTAATAATATGACCAACCACTTTCATAAACATGGAACACTCAATTACATAATAACTAAAAATAATACATCACTATCACTACCTCTCCTATTTATGCTTGAAGGCACACCAACAAAATACAAGGATACATGATCAATAACATTGATGCCTATCTCAGCCTATAATGTCACCCATCATCCACTAACTGTTAAATGTAAAATATGATAAACATCCTCTAGATTAATTGTAATCTCTCCAAAAGGAAGCTATAAAGTACTTGTGTCTACATTCCAGCTCTCACATAAGGTGGTAATCAAATATCTATTCCACTACATAGTTCCTAAGTCAAACACATGAACCAACCCTACCCTATCCATAATAACTCTCTCATCCACTGACAAAGGTAACAATCATAGGGTTTCCATCACCTGGCCTCTACAAAACTCCCTTATCCATACCTCACCTTGAACACACACTAAAAAATAGTATCTATGTCACTCAACCATGCCAAGGAAAATAGCTAAGCTACACAACAACAATAAATAACTTAGAAACTCAAAAAACTAGCCCTAATGGACAATAACAGTACAAAAGGACACTAGCACTAGACAATAATGCCAAAACCTAGATAATAGCACTAGAGGAGGGATAATAACACTGAAACTAGTCAAAAAATTTCTAGGCTACTTGAAATAGCTGAAAAGCAAAAAAAACAAGCTTCTAAGTAGGAAAAAATCATGCGTTTCAACTACTTACTAGGGTAATCTCCCCACCAACCTCAATATGGGATACTAACTACTCAAATCAAGTCATGGAAAGTACTCATCTCCTTGACATATCTCCTACTCTAGAGCTACAAATTTCAACCTAGTCAATGTAAAAATGAATTGAAAATCAATCTAATTCTCCTATCTCAAAAAACTTTCTCATTCAAAGAAAAATACCATTTTCCTATAACTTTAACCCTATAGCTCCAATTTGCAAACCATTTTATTCCATGGAATCATAACAATGATACCTTCAACATCACATGAGCCTCACTCTCTTACTACATCATCTACCTACTATGGCACACACATCTCTATACCTATTTTATACCTATGCATTCAACTTGGTCTTAACCAATCAAAAATCACATTCAACTATAAGAGAACTTAGTCTAATCAATCAAATGACTTCTTAAATAGTTCAAACTATACCAACCTTACTTTTATCATTACACCACTAGTCATCACTTTTGGCTCAACCTCCTCTATCACAGATCTCATCTGTCTCCCCAAAAGGGGGCATCATTCCTACTATTATTATTCCTACACTTATCTAGCATGTATATCCACTCTCATAGATGGATACACCATGGTTCATACACCTCTAGTATTCAAATTATTAAATTCAGCTCATACCAATCAAGATATGTAGTGATTCAGATTACATCATATCTTTTAGCATTACTTGGGACATTTAGATGGATACACCTTTAGTTTATAGATACACCATAGTTCACACACATCTAGTATTAAAATTATTAGATTCAAATCAAATTAGTTAAAGTATATAGTGATTCAAATTACATGGGTCACCCAACATTATTTAGGACATTCAGAGGGACATACCTTAAGTTTATAGATACATAAATTAGTCAGATACAATGGTTTAAATTATATGGATTCACAATGACTTTGATATAGATTTAGACTAGATACCAAATTTGGGGGAATATATATTACTACATGTCTCACACATACAAATTTATATAGCATGACACAATTACAAGATGAGATATCAAATTATAGACATAGTGTAGAGCACAACATTTTGATCTCTAGTTTTGCACATGGGGCATGGCACGATATGTCATTTCACATGTGGTTATACAAATTTATAGACTATACATATGCATCACTCACATACCAGATTTTGGGGCATGACATAGATTTTCATGTTGTTTAACATCTAAGATTATATAGATTAAAATGGTAAGGCACGCCATTTTATTCTTCAACATTTAATAGAGTTTTAGATTACACCTAGTTTTACCTAGGTTATTACTAGGTTGGATCATATGATCACTTGTAGTGGCTGGTCTATACCAATACCTAGACCTAAACTATATCAGTTTGTGCAAGATAGAGGACAAACATTGGTTTTAGATCTCTGAGTGCTTAATAGTTTTAGTTTAGATTATTTACAGTGGGGGTTTGACATATTTTGCTCTTCATAGCATACAAATTATATAAACACATTCCAAATTACATGAGTATATGTGGGATAGAGGGTAGACATTAATTTTGGACCTCCAAACATTTCTCATTCTATACAAATTCAGCATAAGGGGCAAGCATTTCCCTCCTTCCCCATGTTATATAGATTTTAATTATATATTTAGTATAAAGAGCATCCATGTTAGGGATTCCTTCTTTCTATAGGAACTATTCATCTCTCCATCCACTTCCCTAGCCAAGAAGTGAGTTGGACTCTTTTTTAGCTCACTTATCTCCATGTAGGTTGGTTTAGGTATGCATTTTCTCTTCTTTATTTTACTCTAGTACTTCATTCTATTACATCACTAAATTAAAATGGAGGAAAATGCATACACCCTAAATTGGTCAAGAAACCACACATATCATGTCTTTTCATAGCCCTTTCTTTTCACTGAAGACTCTAACTGGAGAACATGAGATTTGTTCACATTTAACCATGTCCTTTATTTTATTCATTTTGGTCTTATTTTATGCTCAAGTCACCTTTTTTATTATTCTTAGTCATCTTGAGCCTTTAAAATAGTGATTCCACCTCATCCAAGCCAGGTTTTCTATCCTCTTTCCATCCACATAGGTCCTGAGACTATAGGATAGGAACATTGGGGTTGGACTATAGCACTAGTGCCACTAGTGTCCATTTCTAATGCTCTTGTCTAGGGACATTTTGAGTCCTAACATCCAATTTCCTTTGATTAATGTGTCTTAACCCTTTTATTAACTTCATTATTAAGATTCCCAATGTTAGCCAAATGCAAATAATGCTCCAAAATTTGAAATAAAGAGTCTCTAATATAAAGGACTACATAAGGCATTTTATATCAAGCAATTACTACTTTGACATATTAGACATAATAAAAATTAGTCAATAGTATAGCTCAACATTCTAAATTACACATAGACTTGCATGCTTGATCAAGGAAGGGCCTATGAAAAATTCATTCTTGCATCTATCATGTACATTGATTATGCACATTCCCCAAGGGAGAATGACATTTGATCTAAGACCATTAGCTTGAAGGTTAATGTAGGTAGTGATTAGGATAGTAGGGGTTATATATCATGTGATCATTATTCACCTAACCCAAATTTTCTCCCTTTTTATTTTGATACATTTGTTTTCTATATATGTAGATAGATACAAGGTTTGGAGATTGAAATGGACATATAATGAGCTCTATTAACTTCCAACCTATAAAATTTTGTACACAAGATTACACAGACCTGGTGAACAAAACCCATAAAGCATAGATCCTTAAGATAATAGTGGTATAGGTGGAATATATCACTAGTGCCACTACTATAAAATCATAAAATGAAGGCCAAATCTAGATTCTAGATAGTGTCCTAGTCTTGCATCTCAATTTCTAGTTCTTGGATCATTCATTTCAGCCCATTTTTAGATAAGTTTATTTCTCTTCCTCATGTAAATTACATGATAAAAATATATATTTTACCATATTTAACTATATTTTCCCCTTAATCTAGACCCCTTATTATTTAGAAACTAACACACTAGTTTCCCAAAATAATAAAACACATCCAGATCTAATGCTTTTTGAGCCTTTGGGAGGTCAAAAACCTTCATCATTTTCTTACCAAGGTTTAGCAAGGGTTTTAGGTGGTTAAAATTGTTAGGTATTATCCATAAATAATAGATAACTAACCCTCAAACTAACACTACAAATATTGAGTATGAAAATCTTGATAATCACCTCAATAAGCACCTAGATGCATGCAAATACCCCTAGAAATACCAGTCATAGAACTATACTCTTTCAAACTCTTACATAGTGAAAAATAATGTTTTTTAGGTGGTTGGGTTCTTATTAATGATTCATAAAGTTTAGATACTCAACATGGGAAATAATTCTATAAATCTCAATTATAAAACCCCTCCTCACCTTATCTTATGATCTCAAATTCCCATGTAACATCTCCATATGGATATGAGCATAAGGAGACTAATTTTAACTATTAGGCTAGTTTGAGAGCTCAAGAAGGGTATGATTTATTGAAGAGGTGTGAGAGTCTTTTATTTTAGCTCCAAATGGATCATTAATATATTTTATATGTGTTTTCATTCATTTTTTACCTCTGTCCTTGACTATTCTCCAAGATTAATCATGCTTAGGTTTTTTGAGGCACTAGACTAATCTGACCCTAATGGCAAATTTCTTAGGATTTATAGTCACTTTATTGATTTCAAAATTTAGTATCCTATATTGGGGATATTTTCACTTAATTTCATAACTTTATAATACTCAAAACACTTCCCAAGTATAATTTATCTCTAATTTCCATTTATAGGCTTATGACTACCTATTTAGGTCTAGTAGGCCTAATTATCCTATCAAGGATATTATTTGATTAGTAGGATTAGAGCATTAAATGGAGACTGATAACCTTGTAAAATAACTTAATATACCTCCTTCCCTCTCTTTCACTTCTCTTCCATGCATGGTTCATCATACTCTCCTCTCTTACTTAATGACCTTGCTTATAGGTGCTCCCAAATCTACCTATAGGAAAAGTGCAAACATATACTATTATTTTAAACCTAAGGTGTCATAGAGTGATTTATAAATATTTTAGTAGTATTCTCATCCATTCATTGACATCTGAGTCTCATATTCAAGCCATCCACAACTCAAATTCATTTTCTTTCTCATGGCTGTAGGTGGCAATTATAGTTTCCTAATTATGTGAGTGAGATATTTCCTTCATGAAAATATTATCACCACTTATCAATCTTTCCAATCATTTATATTAGTTTTTTAAATCCAAATTCACTCTATATATATTAAAAACACCCTAAAATAAGACTCTTTGCTCAACTTGTTTTCCATCTACAATCAAGCATGTAGATATTCAATTCTAGGCTCTTGACTATTAGAGATATGAAAACTAAGGTCTCATTATTCATGGAATTTGGGATTTATTATATTATGATATTAATAAGTTTATTCAATTTCTTCTCCACTCCTTTGTACCTACTTAGCTCATCACTCTATTAGTGTTTCTCAGATTGCCAACACAGCCCTGTGTGTGATTAGTTAGTGTCTTGATTGATTTTCTCATCCTTGGATGGCTTAGCCCATTAAATACTAATATTTCAATATTAAATTTTTATTTGAGGTCATTATGACTCCTTTACTCTTTAACACCTTATTCCAATAGTTATAGACCTAAATCTCAAATCATCTAAAGAGGGTTATAGATGCTCAAATGAGAGAATGTCTGTCTCTAAGATTAAGAATGGGTTATATGAGTATGAGGTAGTGAGGATCATGAATAAAATATTAAATATTATTAATATGATATGAATATCATGCATTATTTAATATAACCTTATGGTTCTTTACACATATCACAATGACACCATGTTCACACTTACAAAATAGATTATATTGTGTATGGAAGCCATACTCATGAAAATGGGATGTTTATTTCTCATTTGATGACTTATTTTTGTACTTGTGGAAGATAATATTTTAATTAATTCAAATAAACCTACCATCCAACATTAAATAATTACTCACTTCTAAATTCAGCATTGAAGGCTCTTAAAATATCAAGAAACCATTGCCTTCAACCTATAACTAACCTAGAATGGAGATTCCTTGCTACATTGAGATCACATGAGTGGAATAGTAGTGAATAATAAGGTTTATGGACTATGATAACCCATGGGAGACACATGAAAATAAAACTTTCATCAACCAAGCTAGTAAATTCACTAAAACCCTTAAAAAGATGACCCTATATAGATGCAAAAGATAATTTAGCCTGCTTGAATTCTTCAAATTTTTTCATAAAGAATGGAAAATCAATATGAAAAATAATTATAAATATTGGAATGAAATGATACCCCATTCCTCTATCCAATATATTGGGTCATCATGTTGTCTCTCATGTCTGTACTAAGCAAGAACCTAATTGGTTGTCTAAGGTTGCCAAGGAGTATGATGGAGAGAAGGGATAAAGTTTTAAATTATTTTTACTTATGAATCATGGATTTTGTTCTCTAATGATTCCAATGAGTTTCTCCTAATATATATGACCTCCTCTAATTTTGACTTGATCATACAAGTGCATAGAGTAGGAAAACACCTACAAAACCCCCTTTTCATCATTTTTTAGGTTAGAGACTTCAGGAAACCATTGGGCCACATGGAGGTAAATGAGGAGTCAAAAAATACTTTAAAAATATTTGGTATAAATAGAGGGAATCTTAAATTTCATGTTTCACATGTGTGGGGCCTTTTATGGTAAATAAATTTGACCCCTAAAGATATTTGTTTTTACATATAAAATCATCTTTTCATGAATTAGAATGGTTATGAGACCATTGAATACTCATAATTTCAATGTTACATCTTATCCAAAGGTTTTTTAACTATAATTTTAAATTAGATGACATATTTGAATATCATTTTGATTATCTAAAGGGATAATTGGATATTAAAACAATCTTGACTAAGTGCACCATATAGGGAAACCTTGGATACATTATTATACCTCATGTTAAGACCCAAACATGACTTGGACACCCTTTGAATATTATTTACAAGGCCTCTCCCAAAAGAAGTAGCTCAAAAAATCATAAATGCAATGAGAACAAGAAACCTTAACTTCTACAAATACCTTAATTTATTTCTAAAATACCTTAACTTTGTCAAACAAGGTGTAGGGCACTTTTTAGGATTCAAAAGGTACTTGAGACCATTCCACTCACCTAAGGACATCTCATGACAACATAACACATCATCTAGAGACTCAAAACATGTTATCAGATGAAGATATCTTTAATTAACCCATAGTACATATAGTGAAACTTTGAACAATGATAACAAGCTTTGAAAGACCATTTGAACATCATTACAAGATTTAGGAAGCCTCATGTACTCTTTAAGGGCCCTATGAGAAATTTTTGGACTATATGGGTTGAAATTTGGCCTAAGAGGACAAATTATCAACATAACACTTACCTAGTATCTTCAAAAAATCATAACGTTTCAATTATCATGTCAACTTTACTTAAGGTTATTATGGTCACCCCAAACTCATTGGTAAAATACAACCTAACTACTTAGATTCTAATGACAATGATTTAGATGAGATCATCATCAAGATCAAAACTTTAGATCTTTCCCCTCATCTCATTTCCTATCTTCCATTATCCTTGAAATCACATTCCAATCAACTACTATTGATGATATACCCATGGTCTTAACGAAAGACTCAACATTCTATTCATCATACCTACTAGCACCATTAACCTTCATACACCTGAGTAAGATGATGGGTATACTTTAGACAATCTATTCCTAAGAAGAATTATCTAGGCTATAGATGCCAAGATTATTCAATATCATACTTCTTTAATTCCATCTTTCCATTCATATCATCATATTCCTTCTTGAATAATACATAATTATAGTATTCTTCCTCTATTTTATTGGGTAGATATGGAATGATCACACGGTACACCTCCAATTTTATTAGAGCCTCTTAAGAACATGCTCATAGATCATGCTATGATTGGTCTATATCATTTTTATAGATATCATTATCCTTATAGTTTTATACCCCTAGAGATGTTGGATACTCCTCTTAATACTTTTAAGAATCCAACTTCACCCTTAATTGAGCCTAGTCATGTTCACACTCCCAATGTACCTTTAGCTAAACCTCATCCTATATGTGATTTTCCTACTCCTTAAAATGAGCACAAGAGAATCTCTCCCCCATCCTTACCTTCCCTTGGTAATGGAATTATTCCTTTTTTGTATCCCAATCCCTTGTCTTCCTAATGGGCCAATCAACCATACTATGATATTGACAAAGTTACTAATCATTAGACTAGAGACTACTAATTATACCACCTTCCCCAGCTTCTATTTCTACCTCTTCTATTAGTATACCCCCAAAGTATAATAATAATCATATATGTTTCTTCTATGTCACAAATAATCATTATTCCATTAATTTTAAAAATCTTAGATAATATATCAACACATTGCATACTATCCTTTCCCAACCTAAAGATAAGTCCATACCCATTCCCAAGTTGTTGCCTGAGTGTATTCCAAAATATGGAGAGGTATTTTATCTTTAGAATTATTATGATAACCATCATACTGATCATTTTTATATTCTTTAGAACCATCTTCATGATCACCTTATGATCACTCATATAACCATTATTCCTCCTCCCACAAGTCACCCACATTAGAATGCTCCTCCTTCACCTATAACTCTTATTACATCTACATATTCTCCCCTACCCATGGTTCCTTTTCCACTATTACTTTCATATTCATATCCCATAGATACCATTCTTATTCTAACATCTATTACCCTCATTGGGTATTCTGTGAATGAGAGCCCTCATGATCATGATCCTTAAACTACACCTATATTTTATGTTGAGGATATTTGGCAAGAGATATTTTCAAAGGTTTTCATGAAGATAGATGAGACTCTTATTGCCATTAGGATCTAGCTTCATAGATATATTTCAGATGTTATGGATAATATTTTTGGACATATTTATAAGTAATTATAAACACAACATGGTGTTCTCTCACTTTATTCTTCATTGTGATTTTTTATTGGACTTGTGGTCTACTTTTATCTCTATATTATATCATTTGACTACATCTCAAATTTTTCTTTGCTTATCTATTTTGTATGGATATTTATATATGCACTTTGTGTTGTATATGGTTTCATTTATTTTCATATCTTCTTATGGATTATTTTCATCCTTTCCATGATTACACGCTTAATTTTATGAGTTAATTTATTTTCATGGATGCATTTTTATTTTATCATGTTTGTTTTCTATATTATCTCAATAGTGTTAGTAGTGGTTTGTGTCTTGGGATGAGACACATTTTAAGTTGAGGTGAGTGTTAGTAGAGGTAAAGGGCATCATTATTTAATACTATTTTCCATTATCTATATTAAAAAAGAGAAAATGCATATAAAAAAGAATTCAAATAGTCTTTGGAAAGGAAGAATCATTTGAGAAAATTGAAGAGTCATGTGGAAGCTTTTTATAAGCATTTGTATAAGAAGTGGATATCAGACCATTTTGAGTGAATGGAAATATTAGCTGGGTCTTGTATATAATCAAAAATACATCATGTCCATAAATTAATCCTAGATCAAATAAGATAGAACATACCTACACTTATGATTGGGGAGCATACAATTGTTAAGTAAAAGCATGACCAATGTGATAACCTGCTAGACTTGATTATGGGATCACTTATCACAACACACCATGTGAGATAGGGTTCTAAAGCTATAGTATATCAAAATTTCATAACAACCCTAAAATATTCTTATGATTTAATATTTCACTAATCTAATAAAAGTAAAAGTAAATCTAATCTAGTGCACACCAAATATTGTGGCACAAAGTGGGGGTTAGAAATAAAACAAATAAACAACTATACTAAACATGTATAGAAGAAATATACTCATTTCAATGCATCTAGAATCCTAATACATGGAAGAGAAGAATACAAATGCACTATCTATCTACTCTTACAAAGGAGGAATAAAGTTAGTAATACTTACCTTTGAAGATGAACCTATTGAGCCTTAATCTCCCCCTTGGCCAAGGTCCTTTGTAAGAGATTGTCATGGTATGTAAGGATAACTAAGGTAAATCAGCTCTAGGATACATAACCTATCTAATCATCTAAAAGACTTATCCATAAAATGAGATCATAGTTCCAAAGAAAGTATGAACCCTAAAGCTTTATTTTCCAAATAGAATGGTCAATAGGTAGATGTTCATTCACACTTCTTCACTTAATTCTTCACTCTTATTAAATGGTGGAAAATGACCTTGTATATATAGTAGTATCTTACCCTAAAATATTTTGAAATTACAGTTGTGTTAGGTTGACCTGGTCAATCTAGCATGTTTTTGGGTCTAACTCTCTAGGTCTATGTTAGGTTAGCCAAGAGGTAACAAGCTAAAAGAGAGAACAAGTCCCTAAACTGTGCTAGGTTGACCTAGTCAACCTAGCACAATTGATAGGTCAAAAGGGTGATAAGGCACAAAATTAAGGATAAATCATAATAAATGATAGGAATAGGTATAACTAAGAATAATAATATTGGATTCAATGGTTACAAGAGGCTAGAGTGTGGATGACAAGTGGTAAAAGGGAATATAATCTTACAAAGTACCAATGGTCTACCCACCCCTTTCTTGGTACATCCCTTAAGACATGCACTTAGAAAGAATGAGACTCAATAGGTTCTTGTAAGATATGAAGTGTTAGTAATCAATAAAAGTTAAAAATATTGTGTATATATGCCCCATCTAAAGCTCATAATGTGTCACATAAGTACAACATGGGATGGCGCTTTAAAAGAGAACATGATAACACATAATGCTTATGCTAAGTATAGTGTAGTGGGTATAAAATAAGATAAATAAAATAAATTTATTTAAAAACACATCCTTTAACTTAGCTTAGTACTATAAATAAAGAAGTAGATAGTAATAAATGAAGGTGTCCAATGTAGAGTACACTAGGTGAATCAATAGAAGTTAGTGTAAAAACTAGCCAAAAATTTAAATTTTTGGAAGATATACATATGATAGTGGAAAATAATATATATACCATCATGATTCTAATACATTTTATAGTTTTTAAAATGGATGAGTAGAAACAAAGATAGAGGCAAAATAAGGAATTTGCTTGACCATAAATGAAAGAATTGATTTGTTAAAATGTGGTGTTAAATAGGTGAAAAGAGAATTCATTTAGAATTTTGAATAGTGAAAGAGAGAAAAGAGAGATATGAGACTAAATAAGGCTAGGATGGAAAAGGAATAACATGCTAGATAAGGACACCTAGAGGTGACAACAGGTGTAATATAGGTATGCAACTACGAATCTCAAACCAATTTTTGAAATTTTATTGAATTAAGTGAATTTTTAATAAAATTTTATTTTAATCATTTATATATGTCAAAATTGAGAAAAATCATATTCTAAGGGTATTAAATAGGAATATGAGAAATGGGTTAGAAAGGTTTAGGAAGAAAGTGAGTAAAATGCACATTTTGGGGAAAATGTATTAGGTCAACACACAAAATGTACTATGTCAACTAGGTTGACCTAGTAGGATCAAAAAAGGCAAAATCCAGATGGTCCACCTGGTAGGTATGGGTCAACCTAGTATAATCTATAGGCTGAAAAGCTAGAATGGAGTGAGAAACTAGTCTGTAAGGGCTATAATGAAAAATCAGTACTAGGGAGGGGAAGATAATAGGGTTCACATGGAATTTGAAGTCAACTATTACAAAAATAGGGAAATTTTGGTTAAACTAGGTTAACTAGAGAACTGAAATAAACATGAAAAAACATGCAAAAAGCTGAAAGAGGGCTAGAATCGCCCAAAATGACCAAAAGAGGGCAAGAAGGACTAAGTAAGCTAGAAATAGGATAAAATGAATAAGGTAAAAGCAATTAGGCTTGTTTTTAATTAAAATTATAAAAATGATGTGTAAATAATGTATTGTGATTATACATGACATGGAGGAATGAATATATCCTTTGATGTTTCTTGGTTGTAGAGACGACCAAGATTTTAGAGTTTGGTGGACATGTCTTGGTTGCTAGATTTATTAGATAGATTGATAGATGGAGATTGAGCTAGACTAGTAGCCATGGGTCTAGGAGGTATATCTAAGATGTAAAAGATTCCCCTTAGTGATGACCTATTAGTCATGTTCATGAAATTCTAGGAATGATTGACTAACACCTTCAAATGAGAGGTGGATGGGGATGTGATAGAGGTGGGTATCACATTAGAAGATGTATATGCCATCGTCAGGCTACCTATAGTAGGAGCACTAGTAACAACATGGATACTAGATAACTTATAATAGAGGAGAGCCTTAACCATGTGGGCTACAAGTTTAGAGATGATATTGAGAGGATGGAAAGTTAGTATGGATGATGTGTATATATCATAGATTTTAGACCTCCAAAAAGTGATGATAGGCCTTGCGACATAGTAGGTAATTTATCCCAAGTTAGATGGTAAGGTACCACTATTCATGGTATCCTTGAGCAAGATGATGCTAGAAGAGGGAATAATATACAATATAGGATCTATCATCTGGGTCTAGCTCATACATGATCTATTCAGAGGGTAGAAGACTATGGGACCGATCATACTATTGGTAACATGGATATATGAGAGATTTCCCATGTATCAACCAGTTGGGTTACCCCATATTGTCAATGATGGGTCACCTCAAGTGTGGAGATGGAGGGAGGACTAGGTATCATAGGCCATGCCCCAGATGCCAACATTATAATCAATGAGATGTGTAGACATCATGTGACAACCATATAGGCATATAGTAGCTACATAGACAAGTTGGCACATAGTTACACTAGCACTATAAATGAGAGAAGTGATTAGACACTATACATGGTGGAGAGAACCATATTCAGTGGCATGGGTGCTAGGTTAGATGGGCATACCTCATATAGTGAAACTGATATTAATGCTTAACTAATAGGCTCAACATGTGAGGAAGTCACAAGGGAATAGGGAACTCATACCACTAATAATGAGTTTGACACTAAGGACATGTCAAGAGTGACCATAGATTGGTCAGGTATGATGAGTGATAGAGGAGGAGGTAGATATACTAGATGTACCACTAACAACCTTATAATAAGATGAGAAACAACCATCAAGGATATGGAAGTAATAGAGATAGGAGAGAGTGGAGACTATAGACATATTAGATGATCCCATAGATGAGCCAAAGGAGATGATAGATAGACCACTCAAATGAAGGCTTAGATAGACACGAGCCATGATAGCCAAGTTTGAGCTAAGGAGGTGACCTACCAAAGAGTTACTAGGAGGTCATATAGATGGGGAGACTATGTTAGGTGATCATGCAAAGTATGATATCATAGGATCCAACACATAAATAGGTATGAAGATGGTTGAATTATTTATTAAATTTTTATTTGTTAGTAGAGAGTTATAGATAGAATTTATGAGATATGAAAGTGATCTAATATCCATCTAGTATGATTTTGTAATCATACTTGAGGATGAGGATGAAATATGGGGGTCCTTGGTAAGGGGAACACTCTATGACATCTTATATGAGACTCTATATCCATATGACCCCATGACACTAGAGGATCTGAGTGTACCATCTGCCCTAGATCAGGTGAGCTAGTTTAGATTAAATGGTGAGGCAACAAGGTAGATACAAGTGTAGAGAGAGAGGGTGAAACCACTAGTAGAGATGGGCATAGGTGAGAGATAGGCATGGAAGGCCTTGGTAGATGAGAGATTTTCACATCTAGAGATAGTGACATAGATGATGCAAGCATATACAATGATGTAGAATCAATTGACATAGGCACATATGGCAACACAAGCTAAGTTGGTATAGGCAAAAGTATAGATAACATGCTTATAAAGATAGGTAGAGGGATTGAGATCTTATACTGTATTTTTATAGTGTATCATTTAGAGGAGTTAGACTAAGGCCTCATTTGGTAGCATGGTTAGGCCATGAGATAGATAGGGTGGAGCCCAACCCTAGTGTTGAGGCTTTTGTATATGGTTGTATATGTTGTATTAAACTCATGGTATATATATGATGTATAATTTTGGCTTATTGGTATTGATGGTGTATGTTGTCTTTATGATGGTTGTGTTTGTGGATGCTTTTAGATATATTTATGTCTATCACATGTATTTAGCTTTGTTGTATATGCTATAGGAAATATATGTGGTGTGGTTTCTTTTCTAACATTATGGAATACACATTCATGGTTAAAAAGAAACAAGCAAGAAGGACTTAGAAAAATATAATCAATCAAATAAATGCACTACACATTAGTTCAAATTGGGAAATGTGTAATAACAAAAAAAATGACTAAGTATAAAAATCCAAGAAAATGGAAAATAAGATGGTAAAAGGGGATTTTTTTTAAAAACAAATGTAAAATATTTTTTCATAAAATTAAAACAAGTAAAATCATACTAAATATCACATTGGGAAGTATGACAAAAAATGTAATAAAATGGAAGGTAAGTAAAAGGGAAAAAATGGTAATAAAACCAAATCAAATAAATACAATCATTTATACTATTTCATGATGGGAAGTACAAAAGAAAAACAAAATTCACAAAAAATCAATCTTAAATTTATCATATTAATTCAAGCTGGGAAGTATGAGAAATTCAAGAAATGGTTATAATCTTACATGTAATCAGAAAATAAAAGGTGAAATAAAAATAAATTAAACATAGAACATACTAAATATCAATATGGGAAGCATGTCAATGATGTGTAACCTCATAATCAATCAAATCTTATCTCATATTTGACACATGTAATTTTGGATGGTGACTTTGATTATTGGAAACTTTTGTGAGGAGGGATAAGTCCTATCCATAGTCTTACACTATAAATTGCAAAATAAAAACCCAATGGGTACTAGATCAAGATTGGTAAGTAGAAGGAAAATCATGTTAAATCAAGGATGTGGGTAATAAGATGGGAAAGATGGTGATTTTTGAGGGATGTTAGGTTTTATCCATGGTATTACAAAGTAACTCACAAATGTTATCCCATGGGGAGTGATTAGTAAGAAAAAATATTTCCCAAGAGGAAATATGAAGGAAAAATAATGGAAAAAGGAGTGTAAGAATCAAGAATTTGGTGTCTTATGAGAATATCTTAAGAGGCAAGAGGCATACTAAGGACATGAGAAGACACTAAAGGACTAGTGGTCATCTATGTACAAAGGAAACCTACTTGCTATAGACACAAAGCTTTATAGGCAAATAGGTGTGATACTAAGATTAACTCATGATGGTATATTACTACAAGGAAAATTAAAATAGACCCACCTTCCCACAATGTGTTCCCCACTCTTCAGGACCCCTTATAGATATGCTAGTCTACTACAAATATTATGTACTTATGTGAGAAAGTAGGTAACACTAAATTTATTTTTATTCTCCTCTTATAATCTACTATTCTACCACACCCCAAAGCAGCTAGGCTTTATTGTGAGGCTAATTGTGGAGTTTGAGGTTCTACTAGTAGGAGATGTGCTTTGAATCACATCTTTAAGTGTGATTAGACTTTTAAGAATATACAATATTTTTGCCTTTTGATATCATTGCCTTTTTTTTAAATGATTTAGATTTTAAATTTATTTTTAAGGATTTTTAATATTCCTCCTACATATGGATTTGGAATGATTAATCATGAGAGAGATAGTGATACACATGAATAATCTATAGGCTAAGGCTAAAGGAATCTAAGTGACCCAAAACAAAAGAATTACTAGAACACTTAGGATTGAGAATGAACTGAGCATGTGATCTCAAGTCTTAATCATGTATATGCTTAGTTTATAGAAAAAGGAAGGGAAAAAGGAGATCCAAAGAAGGACCGGTTAAAAGAAATAGTAATGAGAAATATAGCTTATGAAATGATCACATGATAATAAGAAAAAGTAATCAAAGGGAAGAAGGTAAATATAACCAAGTCACCATGATAACTATCTATGAAAAATAAAGCTAAAAGAACAAACAATCATGAAGATACAAGGGAAGAGTTTTGAGAAAAAATTGAAAGGAAAATAAATCAATTATAAGTGAAAAATAGCAATGATAAGGAAAATGCAAGTATATGCAAAATTTAAAATGATAACATAAGCTAACTATAGTACAACAGAAAGGAGAAAATAGGATATAAGATAAGAAAAAATTGACACAATCTCAAATGATATAATTAAATAGAAATAAGATTGGAGCACACATCCAATCCAAATATATATGAGAAAGCATCATGCATGTGCTCATAAATACTGGTAAATCTATCCACACACATTATCCAATACATTAGATAAGTCTCTATGAAGCTATAATCAAACTATTACTAAGGTCTTATTAATATTTAGTGAATATTGAGAAAATACTTCTTTTCTAATCTCCTCAACTAAAAAAGTAGGAATGCTCAAATGATCATGTTGAGGAGAGAATTTAGGTAAAGGTTGGTTAGGATAATGCATGGAAACATGATCTATAAGAGAAGAAGGAATCAAAGGTGGAGAAGGATTCATAGGTGAGGAAAGGTCCAAAGGTGAAGGAATCATAGGTTGAGGCACAAAAGGTGGTGAAGGGACCACATGAGGTGATGGAACCACTAGAGGTGGAGCCATGTGAGAAAAATGGGGAGTCTTATTATGGGAATGACCTATGGGAGGAATGGTATAAGGTCTATAGATGGCTACAATATGATACTTAAGATGTTGTTTGAGAATATGATAATGATCAGTGTGATGCATACCACATAGGTGCCATAGACAATATACCTTACCATACTCAGGCAAATTTTCATAAAGTACCTCTAGGGGAGGTATGGCTTTGTTTGATGATAGGGAAGAATGATGAAAGGTATCAAGGTATTGTCATAACTTATGACAACATGTATAAGAGTGATTGTCTATCTCATGGAAGCAACATATATGCTTGTGAGTGGTTTTAGGATTACTCATGGAAGGAGATGAAATAGGAGTATAATAATTTGAAGAGGACTCATCATCCCATTTTGTGAGAAAAGGAGCTATCTTAGGGAATGGAAGCAAACCATCATCAAGGGAAGGTGATTATGAGGAAGGAGTAGAACTAGGCTCAATAAGAGGATCACTAGGATGAGAATTAGGAAGAGGATCAATGATAGTAGGAGAGGAAATAGGTTCAACTAGCATGGAAAAAAGAACATGCTTAATTATAGCTAGCCCTATTAAAGGAGGGACATTATTTGTAGAAGGTCTAAGGAGGACTTCCCTCGGTGTGGAAAATTGATAATATCTAGTCATAGCATGGTTCTAAGTGGCTCCTCATAAAATGTAAGTATCAAAACCATCTCTACCCTATGATAAAGAGGGAAAATTCAAGAATCAAGAACTATAAATGAAACATAATGATGAGATGCATGAAAAGAATCAAGTAAAAAAGAATGGTAATGAATAATCTTGGAATCATGGACTTAGACAAGGCTACCTAAAATAGGATCATCTAAATAACAGCCATCATCATAATCTAAAGTATGAAAATCAATGACATAGGTTCAAATGACCTTGTCGTCAGAGGAAACTTGGTAAATAGAGTGCCTAGTCTTGGTTAAGACTATGGGAATGTCATGACAAGGAGGCTTGAGAGAATGTAAGATTATAAGGAAGTGGGAATCTATGAGATGAGATGAGGTAATAGATTGTAAGTTTATATTTTTAATTTAATACCATCAAATTCATCATCATCAAAGTCTAAAAGGTTGGGAGGACTGTTACCAATGAGCTCAAGATGCCCATTGTAACTTCTAGTTAAGTTGATAGGAAAGTTGAGATGTTACGACTCATGAAATGGAACACTAGGAAAAAGATCAAGAGTAAGAATCTTAAATAAACCATGATCTTAGAATTGGTCAAAATTCCAAGGGTTAGTGTCTCGTTAAATCCTATAAATGGCTCTATTATGAGGAAATTTTACATATTGGTAGGTAGAATATGCGACAAACAATTTATGATGAGTCCACATCCTAGCAAGAAATATGTTATATGAAAGGGGAAAGTTGAAGATCATCACATTTACATGAATAGTGGTAGGTGGGATAGTAATGGCAAGCCACACACACCCTAAGGGAGGCATTTTACTTCTATCATATCCTTGGCATATACTACACGTAGACTCGAGATTACATTAAAAATACCCAAGAGTCTTAATGAAATCAAGGGAAGTGACATAGGTGATAGAACTTTTGTTGATCAAGGCTTTCTTAACTTAGATATCATCAAATTGGATGCTAATAAATAATGGAGGATCATCTACATGAAAAATAATCTTATTTAGAATTACAAATGTGATAGAAAATCATAAAGAAAGAGAAGTGTCTATAGTTTCATCAATTTTGATGGACATATCTTCATATTGTTATAAGATACTATCTTTAGATCTAAGTAGCCTCCCATCCTAATAAAGGAGGGTGAGGGATATTCATCTCAAATAAGAGTTAATGTGATTTATATGATGTGGGGATGTCTTCATGAGTTCAAGAAAAGGGATCTGAGATGGAAAATTAGTAAGTTCCGCAATGGGATCCCACTCATCATAACCAATGAGGATATTTTTATATATAGGTGAATAATTATTAAGAAGATATTTAGAAGGTAGATCCAAAGAGCATTAAAATTTATGTTGATAAGAATGAGAAGGTTGAGAATAAGGTTGTACATTATTTGGTGATGAAGAATTAGTTGGTTTAGATTGATCTTGAAATTTGGAAGAAGTATTAAAATATATTAGATCATTATTAGTATTAGAAGATGATGGGAGATAAGTAGAAATAATATGAGATTTTTTATCCAAGGGAGAATCATAAATCAAATCATCAAAAGATTAAGATTTTCTTGCCCCAACTCATTTAAATGAGTTGGATAATAATCATGGATAACATGATATATCTTATGGGAAGGAGGAGTATAAATAGGTTATGAATTAATGAAATCTACCACTCTTCACATATTATTCATGTTAACCACATTCTCTTTGGAATTTGGTTCAACAAGACCCTCTACATTATTGGTGGAATATGTGGGATTATCTTGACCTTATTTGAATGGTTGATAATTATGAAAGGGGTCTTTATAGATAGCTAAATGAGTATTTTCTTGATTTAAGGCTTGATTTTTATCATGTGATTTATATTATTTGAAATCAATCTCATAGGCTTGTTGATGCTTACAAATAATGGAATCATGATCAAAATTTGTCCAAGAAAAAAGTACATAGATAAATTGTGAAGATGTCTACAAGTATCATGAGAGTGTCCCCAACTAGCATGAAACAAACAAAAATTATTAAGATCATACCATGATTTCATAGGTTGAGTAGGGTCAAGATCTTGAGGGAGAGGCCTGGGTAGATGTTTAAGTAATTTAGCTGAGGATAAAGGCTTATGGACATTAATGTTATTTTTTTAGAAATGAGGATTAGTGTATTGCTGAGAAGGAGATGGTTCTGAGGAAGGGGTAAGAAAGCTTGAACATTGTGAATGGTGTCATATGAATCAATAACACCATCATTGTTAATATTGTGGTTTTTTTTTTTAAGTAAGAGGTGAAGGCCTACAGAATATTAGGGTAGCTCAAATTGATGCATGATGAAATATTATCTTGTGCTTGAGTGATAACCTCCAAGGTATATGGAGAAAGGGTACAAACTTGATATTGTAATTTAGGAAATAATGTATTTGTAAAGAGATGAAAGAGATTATCATATGACATGTTATGTTCACATTTATTTGATAAAGTATTCTATCTCTTGACAAAGGCTTTGATAATTTCATTTTCATTTTGTTTTTAATTGATGAAATGGGCCAACGTGTTCTTTGAAATATTACTAGTTTGAAATTATTAAACTAAATCATTTACTAAGTCTTCCAAACTAATGATAGCATTTGTTCTAAGTTGATTATATCAATCAAAGGCATCACCCCTGAGGGTTTATGTTAAGATTTTTTACCATCAAAGGTATCTAACTTGACCCAATCCTTTTAAATATTTTCAGATGTCTTAAGGTGAAGGGTAGGATCGGTTGATCCATTGTAAGAAATCATAGGTGTTATACCTTCAATGTCAATGTTAGCAATTTGGGTGGTAAGAGGTTAATTTTGTAAATGCTAGATGAATTTTTTGAGTAATGGAGGTTGAGGAATGAGATTACCTAGAGAATCTCAAAGAAGAGGAGGAACACTTTGGTTGTGTGCCCCAAGCCATTGATTGTGGATGATTGAAGATTAAGAAAGTGGTTTTGAATTCTCATCATTTGAATTATGTTATCATCTTAGAATGTGTTCATTTGATTGAGAGTTTGTAACAATAGTTAATGGTTTTGATTAATGTTATTATAAGTATTATTGGTGTTTGTGTTGGTGTTAGTGGCTTGGGTACCACTATTAGTGTTGATATGAGCTTGAGAAAAGCTATAATAATTTGAGGCACTAGCAAAAAAAAATTCTTATGCAGAAAAAGATGGACTAGTAAATGATTGAGAGGAATAATAACTAGAATCATGGGTGCCTCGGGTATCAAAAAATAGTGGAAAGATTAAGGAGAGTGGATCTTATGAGAGGCCCACTAGATGTAGAATCTACCATGTTAATTTAGATACTAGGCATAGAGGTGGAAGAAGTTAAAGAAGAAGATGTCATGGCATAAGGAGTCAATATTGAAGGAAGAGGTTGTGAATCAAAGAAATTTTTACCCCTAAATCCATTTGAGAAAGTGGGAGTAGGATAACGAGGTTCTTAAACTTGATAGCTAATAATGAGGTTATAGATGGTGGAAAGATCCTTCCCTCTATGTTAAGGGAATTCCATCATAAAGAAAATAATTTCAAGAGTATATTATAACTCAAGATGACCCTATAATAGAAGAGGAGGGCTTTTATACAAAGAGGTATGAGGAGGGGTCCCATAGTTCATCATGCAAGTTGCAATATGAACATTACTAGCATTCATGAAAGGAACCCTACTTTGTCTATGGGAGACCCCATTAGGATTGGTTAATTCCATAATGTATGTTGACTAAACTTTAGTGTTGTAACCAAATAGAAATACATGATAAAATAAAGAGAAGAAAGATGAGAAAGCAAAGGATCAAAAAGTGACTGAAATTAGTAGTAGGTTGACCTAGTTAACCTAGTGCAAAAACATGGATTGTAAAACTATACAAGGCCCATAGGATCGACCTAGTTTAGTGAATAGTGACTAGAAAAAAGAGGTAAAGATGATATAAATAGTACTAGGTCAACTAGGTTGATCTATCACATTGTATAGGGGTTGAAAAAGATACTAGGTTGACAAGGTTGACCTAATACAATAGATAGGGAAGAAAATAAAGTTGATAACAAGTTATGAATTAAATCAAGTTAATTACAAGTAATGTAAGAAAGTAGTAAGTATTTAAAGGGAAATAGAAAATCAATTGAATTGACACTAGCCAATCCAGCTAATGCACATAAAGCAAAATATGTCACTAATATTCGCTAATACAATATTTTACATACACAATTGATCAAAGAACAAGCAAACAAGCTGAAAGTAAAGCTATCTACTTGGTCAACCTAGAATTTTTATTAGATTATTAAGAATGGTTTTAAATGTAAAGGAAAATTAGCTATAATTAAGGTACTAGATAACAATCTAAGGATAGTTTTAGGTAAGTTTAGGATGAAAGGGACTATAGTGGTAATGATATAGGTTTGGTATTGGGGCCTACCCCCTCATTTTACACACCAAAAAAATAAAGGTAATAGGTTCTTAGCCAATATATACCATTAACCATGATTTATACTTGACTAGAGCATTAAGTTAGCTTCCCCCTTGGTGATGAAATCTAAGTAGGTAAACCTGGGTAGTCAAATGTTTAAATTATTGTTGACGTTTATGTGGTTTGGTCATGTGTGCATAAAATATAAATAGTGAAACTAAGTGATTAATTGAAAATCCCATAATTAAAATATGTGAACTATTCTAAGCATGTAAATATTCAAAAAGAAAGATGTGATTAAGATATATTATTTATTCCAACTTTGAAACAAGGTATAGCTGAGAAACTATATGGACAATCATATAGAATAGGGTTGACAAGGTTGAAACTATACTATAGAAGCATAGTCTAAAAGTGGACTAGGTTGGTCAAGTCAACCTAGTTATTTTTGAAAACATAAAACACAGAACTAGGTCCAGAGGGTCAACCTACAAACTATGAAAGGAAAGTACAAAAAAAAAGATATAAAGAAATAAAAACTAACCTGAATGGTTTAGAGATGAAAAGGAGAATATTATTAATCTGAGACCTTGAAGAAAATTGGTAAAAACATACAAACTAGGTCAAACTAGTCAATCAAGAAATATAAGAACTTATTAAAAAAGTGTTTAAAATGCACTAGGTCAACCTGGTCAACCTAATAGGCTAAAAAATAGTATGAAAACCTAAAAAACTAGCATTGGGTTGAGCTAGTTGATCCATTTGTCTAAAAAAAATTCTACAAGTTCTAAAACCTATATTGGGTTGAGTTGGTCGATCTAGTTACCTATTCCTACAAACCTACGTATAGAGATAAATAACTAGGTCGATAGGGTCAATCCAACATTTTAAAGATATGACAAAAATACTGATGAATAAAAATGAAATAAGTGAAATAAATCTTGCAAGGGCTAGTTTCACATTAGGTTCACCAAAATGTATGCTATCATAAATGCATCATGTCAATAAATCAATCCTAGATCAGATGGGATATAGAACACCTACACTTATGATTGGGGAGAATACAATTATTATGTGGGATCATGACTAATGTGAGGATCTGCTAGACCCAATTAGGGGATCACTTGTCATAACACACCATGTGAGATAGGGTTCCAAATCCTATAGTCTAACACAATTGCATAATAACCCTAAAAGAGTCCTGTGGTTTAGTATTTCAATAGTCTAATAACAAGAAAATTAAATCTAATTTAGTGCACACCATATCTTGTGGCACAAAGCGGGGGTTAAAAATAAAATAAATAAATAACTAAACTAAACATGTACAGATGACATATACTCATGTCAAAGTATATAGAATCCTAATACATGGAAAAGAAGAATACAAATTCACTATCTATCTACTCTTTTAAAGGAGGAATAAAGTTAGGAATAATACCTTTGAATATGAATCTGTCAAACCTAAATCTCCCCCTTGGCCAAGGTTATTTTCAAGAGATTCTCATGGTATGTAAGGATAACTAGGATAAATTAGCTCTAGGCTACATAACCTATCCAATCATCTAAAAGACTTATCCATAAGATGTGATCAAAACTCTAAAGAAATATTTAATCTTAAAGCTTTATTTCCCAAGTATAATGGTCAATAAGTAGATGTTCATTCACACTTATTTTCTTAATTATTATCTCTTATGAAATGGTGGTAAATGACCTTGTATATATATATTAGTATTTTACCCTAAAATATTTTAGGAATGTCAGTTGTGCTAGGTCAACCTAGTTGACCTAGCATGTTTTCAAGTCTAACTCTCTAGGTTTGTGCTTGGTCAGCTAAGAGGCTAACAAACCAAAAGAGAGTAAAAGTCCCTAAACTATGCTAGGTTAACCTAGTCTACCTAGCATAATTGATAGGTTAAGAGGGTGTTAAGGCAATAAATGAAGGATAAATCATAGAAAGTGATAGGAATAGGTATAACTAGGAAGAATAAGCTTGGTTTTAATGGTTTTAGGAGGCTAGAGTGTGGATGGGAAGTGTCAAAAGAAACATCAATCGTATAAAGTATTTATGGTCTACCAACCCCTTTCTCGATGCACCCCTTAAGGCATGCACTCAACGAGATAAAGACTCAATAGGTTCTTACAAGATATAAAGTGTCAATAATCAATAAAAGTTAAAAATATTATGTGTATATAGGTCTCATTTAAGGTTCATGTTATTTTTTCCTTTATTTTCATATCATTTAATGTGTTTACTTGCAAATTTGGTTATTCATTTGAGTTTTTTTGTAAATCTATGCAAGTGTTATATTCTTACCTCTATTTTACTGCTAACAATGGTATGGATACTACTCACAATTCAATCTCAATTCTATTTTTGATGCCTTTTTTTAGGATCTCACTCAAGATCTTGATCGATAGCTTGAAAATATTATATATATTGTTGGTGATTATATATTGATGTTTATATTATATGTGGAATATATGATGAGGGAACACATATAATAAGAAACCAGATAGATAAAATTATTTAAGTTCTCAATTTCACGAGCTAAAGAGTTATTTTTATCCATGTTAGAATCATATCTTATTGTAGATAAGATCCAAGTGGTTCAAGTCTTGACATAAATTGGGATACTTGGCATGTTTCTATTTTTATGTCAATGCATTAAATGATAGATAATTTATAATTCTTTGTATGAAAATGTATAAAATCATGAAGCAGTGTTGAGGATAATGTCATGCTTGTCAAGCTTCTATCATTATTCAAAAGATAATTTTGGGCCATTATGGTCTTGCATTCAAATAATGGAATAGACTATGAAGACTATTTTATGTCCCAAGTAAGTCCTTTAAGCTTCTATATTACAATCTATAATTTTGAATGTTTAGGGTCGATGATAAAGGAGAAGAGATAAGAAGGTGGTTTTGCTTTTGGTTTATAATAGTTTATGATTCTTCCTATGTAGATCATGGTTAATATTCTATCAACATAGTGTCACTTGTAGTTGCCTTAAAATCATGCTACAATGATAGTTGGCTAGTGAATAGGATCAAAAAGTGCAGAAGAAAATTTTCCACCATTATCTATATGGTCTACACATGCCTAATAAAAAAATATAGATAGTATAGGATTGTAATTATGATTGGCCAAGTTACATTGAATATTCTATCTAAAATTCCAAAGCAAAGATGAACCAATTTGATTGTCAATCTTGAAATCATGAAAGAAAGTAAAAAATTATGGTAACATCTCAATAAATGCAGTAGGTGGCATGAAGGATTAAAATAAGTATAAATATATAATTGGTGGAAGCTCAATTTTTGGGATGGAAGTAAAGGCTTATGGCCATCCTCATGAAACTCTTTCCTTTTCTTATGTATTCTTGGCATCTCATTTTATTTAGTGGGTAAAAGACAATTTTAGGTAATAGGTCTAAAATAAACTAAAGTCTTTATGAGTTTTGAAAAATTATAAATTTATTTGAAGCTAGAATTATAGAAGTGGATGAGCTCCATCATGTGAGGTAGTGGAGAGTAGGAGTATGCATAGTGTAGGTTCTCAAATATATTTGTAATAGATTGAAGTAGTAAGATTTTAATTATTTAGTGCCTTTTTGTCTTGGGACAAGACATATTTTAAGTTAGGGGGAGTGTTAGTAGGGGTTTTGTGTCTTAGGATGAGACACATTTTAAGTTGAGGTGAGTGTTAGTAGAGGTAAAGGGAAACATTATTTAATAGTATTTTCCATTATTTGTATTAAAAAGGAGAAAATAGGTGTCAAAAATAAGTTAAATAGTCTTTGGAAAGGAAGAGTCATCTAAGGAAATTTCAAGAGTCATGTGGAATTTTTTATAAGCATTTTTATTGGAAAGTGGAGATTAGACCATTTTGAGTGAATGTAAATATTAGTTGGGTATCATTAAGTTTATTGTTAGTCTTTCCTTTATTTTCCCATTATTTAATGTGTTTACTTAAAAAATTGGTTATCTAGTTGAGTTTGTTTGTAAATCTCTACAACTATTATATTTTTGCCACTATTCTACTTCTAACAAACAACATAGATGATTATTATTGTGACTTGGTTATACAAACATTTCTCCCCTTAGTAATTATTCTCTATCATGTGATACATTAGCAAACAAGACATCTCATTGTAATTTTATCTTACCAATCCAATTTGGATCTCATTTTATACCCTTATATCCTTTTGCTTACTAAAAATACACATGATTGACACTTGATATAACATACTAGTTAATAGGTAGAACCTAAGTGTTTAGTTAGTCATATATTTGGATACTCAGTGTATCAATTATATCAATCCTATTGGTTATTAAAAATCTGCATGGAGGAGGAATATTAAAATCCATAAAATTTAAAATCCAAATCATTAAAAAAATGGCAACATATAAATTTCAAAATTCAAATCACACTAACATATGTGATTCATAGCACATATTATTTTTATAATAAAAGATCAAACTCCACATTTGGCCTCATGATAGAGCCAAGGTCCATTGGGGTACATTAGGCTGATAGATTTGGAAAGGAGAATAAAAATGATATTTTAGTGCTACCTACTTTATCACACAAGTACCCAATCTTCAAAGTAGGCCAAAAAATTTGTAAGAGGTCCTAAGGAAATGGTAACATGTTGTGGGAAGGTAGGTCCATTTTACTTTTCTTGTTCATATAACTAGTATGACTCTCTCTTAGTATCTCACTTATTTGCCTATAAATCTTTGTGCTCATTTTGAACCTGTATCCTTTGTATTTTGATGGGTGTTAGACACTTAGTGTATTTCATGTGTACTTAGTGTGCCTCGTGTTTCATAAGGTCTTATCATAGATGCATATGTCATGATTTTTACATTACCTCTTTCATTTAAAACATTCCTAATATTTACCCTTGAGAAATATTTTTTTGTTAATTTATCATTACCCATAGGGTTTCCCTTTATGAGTTATAGTGTAAGACCATGGATAGGACCAGGCCTTCCTCATAAATTACCACATTATAAAAATCCTTTTAAAATCATTCCCATAGTTGTTTCCACCTCATTGGTGTTCATTTTGTGAGTTGCAGTGTAAGACCATGGATAGGACCAAGCCTTCCTCAAATTATTTCAATACCCGAGTCACAAATAAATTACATGTGTCAAATTTGAGGTAAGTAGAGTTTGATTATGATTTACACATCATTGACATACTTCCCATATTGATTTAGTATGTTTTATACTTACTTCATTAATATTTCACCTATTTTTTTGATTTCATGTAATCTTACAACCATTTTCTTAAATTCTTCATATTTCCCATCTTAAATTAATGTGATCAATTTAATTTAATTTTTTAGTTTTATCTTTCTATTTATACTTATCAACATTATGTAGTGTGATTTTTACTTGTTTTAATTGGGTGAAAATATTTTAGATGGTCTATGAACATTTTTTGCCCTTTTTTACCATCTTTGGTTTATTATATTTAGTCATATTTTGTTATTACACATTTCCCATCATGATATAGTGTGTAATACATTTATTTTTTATTACTTATACTTTTCCAAATAATTTTTTCCTTTTTTTTAATTTTTAACCATGGATGTGTATCACATAATGATATAAGAAAACACTCAAGATATATTTATCATATCATATACAACAAAATCTAAATACATGTGCTAGAAAGAAATATATGCATGCATCAACATACACATCCAATTAAAACTCATGAGATCAATATAATTTTAAGACACACAGACACACACACACACACACACACACACAAATATATAGATACATATATATGTGTGTGTGTATTATGTGTTTTATACAAAATTTAAAATACAATATCTACAACTATAAGGATGGGATCCATCCTATTTATCTTATGGCCTAGGAGTGCTACCTATATATACCTAGGACTATCCAATATAAATATTATACTATAATGAGGCATTTTAGGATATCAAACTTTCAATCTATCCCTATAGATTAACTACCTAGGCTTACACTTATCCAAGTTAGATGGTGGTCACCATGTGTGTCACTCTCTCTTGACATAGGTCCTACTAGGCATGTGTCTCTCCCTCTCAAACCCTTGTTAGTGGTTGTATCCCATCCCCACATGCCTAAATATTCCTTTTGGCCTATCCCACCTATCTAACCAACCTACCTTTCCTAGGGAAGATGAAATCATAGGATCATCTAATGTGGTGGGGTTATAAGGTGTTAACACCCCTTCAAAAATGTCATAGTGTGTAGCCATAATTAGGGATCCCCATTTTATTTACCCTATATAAATATCTATAAACATAAAAACAAATAGGCATCATATCACATATATATTTCAAAATAATATGTCTACCATAATCACAATGCAACTAGTGTCATAGATCAAAAACTTAAATCCAATTTAAAACATATCTCACCATTGATGGTGTCACCAATCATCATCACCTCCATCCACTCACCCACTAAGCACCTCCTCTATAGGTTTTCTATGCACTAGATCAAAATGAGGATTCACCACTTGATCATGCAATAATCCTCTCCTCAAGGGTGCCTCTATTGACTGCTTATGTCCTAGAGTAGTTGTTAGGTCCCCTTGTGTTATATCTCATGCATGTATCTCCTTGTGTTAGTGGTTCCTCTATCTTTGATGAGGACATAATGTTCATTTTTACCTCTATTTTGATGTGTATTATGCACCTACATACACATCCATAATATCTCCCCCTATTGGCTCTATTTCCTTTTACTATTATGCTTGACTAATCCATGGTTTATCATGGTAAAACTTGATCATTGGTATCTCCACTAATACCTCTCATCCCCTCCCTCTCAGCTCTCTATCATTTCATGCTGAATAAATAAGCACTATTATATGGGTCACAAAATAAGGGAGTCCAAACTATCTTGACAAGCATGACATTGGATGTGGCTCTACCTAAGATGTGTATTGGCCTATGATCCATACCCATGTTAACCCTATAGTAATAGTCATGTAACTAGGACATACAATAGAAATGTATATATAGGGATATGTTAAGGATCTCCCCTCATGTGAAAATATGTAATTTAGATAAATGGGGAACAACTTTCATTACATGGTCCCATCTTCACCTCATGACCTGAGGCAACCTCTCATCGACCACATGGCATAATCTAACTACTTGATACATGGGGAACCTCTCATTTATATATGCACTTAACAAAACCATAGGCCTTATGATATTATTCCATTTACATAACATCCTATACATATCATGCATGAGATGAACCCTGATGGTATCTCCAAAATCATAGATTACTCATTGATCTACTTTTGACTAATACAAGGCTATCAAATATAGTAGTACCTTGCTTTCTAACTTGTGACATAGTACTCATGTTATCACAAGTCCTATCACTGACTTTGGAATGTCTATAATGGATAAAATATAAATGTGAAATAATCTCAACCTCAACTTTGTATAAATCTTATTTGGGAATGTAGCCTATTTGGCTAGTGCTCCTCTCTCATCCAAATCCTCTAGTGTATCAATGATTACTGATGACCTGCTTATATGAAGTCTAAATAATGCATGGATGCCCTCTATATTGATCTATACATCAATAGTATCCCCATCTACATCCCATTAGAAAGTGTTGGTCAATAATTTACATATTCCTAGTAACATGACAATGAGATCAATACTCAATGGGATATGCCTCATGTCCATGATGCCTCTGAAGCCCAGGGTGACTAATAAATCTCTATCCACATCACTCAAATGATCCATCAAATATAGTAACCATGATGCATCTATTAGGTGCTAATATTTTTGACTTATCTATAAACTATCAAACAAAAAGGATGTATTATATCTCCATGTCATAAATAATCAAAATACATTCTTTAAAATTTACAAATTAAATACTTAATTAGTTAGTTTAACTTAGTTTCTTATGTTTTCTAATTTTCCTACACAATAATCTCGTTTGATACTAAATCATCCTTGTAACCTTCCTATACCAATCATCCCTTTTCCTTTCCAACTAAATCAACCTATTTGATACTAAATTGGCCCTTTTTTAGATCTGGAATACTGTATCTACCCTATAGTACATAATCATCCCTATTTTAAGAAATTTATCAACCCTCTTCTACCAACTTAATTAGTCCTATGGTACATAGTTGACCATATGTTCCTTGCTAACTATGTCAGTCCACTACTATGTAGCCAACCACCCTTAAAGTACTATGTTAGCTCACTACTACATACTCAACCCCTATCTTATACTCACCTTAAAAAATAAGTCAACCAGATTGACTCTATTCTTTCATTGCAATAACATTTTGACCATTTACCATAAATTCCTTAGGCACTTATTGGTCTATCTTCTTCTTGCCTAATATCCCATTATACCCCTAGTCTACCTATAACTTTCCTAGGGTTAATTTTGGTGACTATATTTTCCTATGAAGTCAATTTTATATCAAGATCAATTTCAAATAAAACTACTCAAATAATTTGAAATTCATGATTGCTTACTTGTGTTTCACTTGTTATGACCACTACGCATCCTTCCCATATTAGTTGTCATATCCTCACCATGATAACTCTCTTATCTCAAACTGATTTTCTTAGAGCTTTATTTTCTTACAATATAAAAAATAGGAAATGAATTATTTTCCATCATATTTATATTTTGCGTTTAAAATTATTTACCTATAAAATATTTACCACTAGATTCAATCTTTTGATCATATATTTATATCTAATAGATCTTTTCTTAAACCATAAGATGTTCTAGAATCTTGGAATTGTATAGAATATTTTCACATATTACATGTATATATATATTTTTTTTAAAATTCACTATTTTTTTCTAATTTCTACATATTCACCTAATGTCCCTACATTAGACACCTTAACATTTCTTGCACTTGCTTCATTATCTACAACACTAAGGTAAGTAAAGGTACGTGTTTTTCAATTTTGTCCTTTAGTTCATATTACTTGATTCTAACTACAATTTATTTAGCTTCAATGTTGTGTATTTCTATGTTATTTTCCTAAAGCATCATCCCTTATTACACATATGTGACACAAGATGATATTTGAGTGAGGCATATGTATACACATAGTATTTTCAAACTTTATAAATTAGTGATGCTTTCTATCTTTTAGAAACCCATCGAGTCTTAATATCTCTAAGTGTATGCCTTAAAGGGTGCACTAAGAAAGGGATAGGTAGACCATTGGTGCTTCACAATATTTTTGTCCCTATACTACCACTTGCTATCTACATGACCATCTCCTAAAAACACTTCCCTAAGCCTTGTATCCTCTCTTGCACCCTTATATATCCATTTTTTGCCTTCGTTAGCCCTTCCCTAAGCCTAAACCCCTTTTTTGACAATTTAAGTTACATTGTCAGCCCCATAGACCCTATACTCAAATTGATAAAACTCATTTAGGGTCTAGGTCAGCCTATGGCTAACCTAAAATAATACTTAACTTTTTTTATGAAAAGTGATATATATTAAATTGGACCAAGCCTATCATTAAAACTTTTAGAAAGGTTTAGGGTTAGATTCAGATATATATACCCATTTTTTTCATCATTTATTTAGGAAGAGAAGAAGGTGAATATTATATTATGCATTTACTTATCCATTATTCTACTTGAGGATAATATATTAGGGTTTCAATACTTTATTTAGAGATATGGATCTTATATTATGGAGAAGTCTTTTCAATGCATAAATAGTTTGTGTAACCTAGAGCTAACTTATCCTTGTTATCCTTACATACCACAACAACCTCTTGTAAATCACCTTGGCCAAGGGAGATATTGAGGCTCAATAGGTTCATCTTCAAAAGTAAGTATTCCTAACTTTGTTCCTCCTTTATAAGAGTGGATATATTATCATTTTTACTTCTCTCATGCATTAGGATTTCCTATACATTTACATGAGTATAGATATTCTATGCATGTTATTGTTTTATGTTTATTACCCCCACTTTATGTCACAACCTTTGGTGAGCACAAGATTAGACTTTACTTTCCTTTTAATTATACTTTTTGAACATGAAAACATAGGACCTAGATAAGGTTATTGCATGGTGTTACTTGAGTAGAGGATTTTTAACCCTATATAGTGATGTTATTGTGGTAATATATCCTTTGGTTTGGTCTAATAAATCCATCTTGGTCATGGCCATGGGTATATAATATTTCAATAGTCATAAGTGTACGTAAGATTTATATTCTTTGAGGTGCATTTGATTAATATATCATTTGGATTTCCATTTGTATATAAAGTGTATGTCAAATCTTGATATAAAATAATCTTATGGGGAATACCATAGAATCTAATAATGTCATACATAAAGACCTTTCCCACTAAATTGGCATTATAAGTGGTATTTGTTGGAGAAAAGTGAGCTAATTTGGTTAACTTATCCACTATGACCATGATTTCATCATGATTATAAGTTGAGGTAGGTAAGCCTTCAATAAAATCCATGGAAATAGTGTCCCACTTTCATTCTAAAATCTCATGAGGATACAATAATGCTATTAGATGCTGATGCTTAGACTTTACCCTCTAATGCTCTAGAAAATGAGCTAAAAAATTAGTAATATCATGCCTCAAATTGGCATAATGATATAATTTACTTAATATGACATTCATTTTATTAACTCTAGGTTATTCTTGGTAAGGATTTATTTGAGACTTAGATATAATTATCTCATGCAATCCACCAACTAAAGGAACATAGATACACCCTTTTTAAAATAACAAACCATATGGTTTTAGAGAATAGACATCAAAATTACATTTTAGGCTCATACCATAATCTAACAACTATCTTACTTATTTATAGAGGTTGTCTTATATAAGTTGATTCAAAATATGAATTCTCAAGTTATTTCACAAACTCATTTCTACCAACTCAGGCACTTCTTACTTAAGGCATCATCAAATATGTTTTCCTTTCCTTTGATATACAAAATTTCATAGTCATATTCACACACTAATTCCATCCAACAACTTTGACAAGTCTTAAGGTTAGGATAATTAAATATATGTTGAAAACTAAAATGATCTATGTTTAAAAAATAATTACAACCAAGCAAGAAGTATCAACATCTTTAAAAAAATGAATAATGGATATTGTTTCAAATAATTTTATCTTATATTCCAAGAAAGGAAGAGGAAAGAAACTAGATACATGCATGGTATAAAAATATATTTGGTTATGCATGCTTTGGTCAGATGATTATAGAGATCTCCTCTTTGGCTTGGGAGGAATGACCTATAAATAAGACAATACTAAAGCAAATGGTTGTTTAGATAGATAATTGGGTGGATTGCCTATCACTAGCTATATCTAAAAAGCAAGAACTCCCTAGGAGGTTATCCATCCATGATTTTTAAATAATTAATTTTAGAAATCAAAGATAAATTACTTGAATAAAGAATATAAGATACTAAAATTAAGTACAATAAGTGATTGATAAAGAAATAAATGAAATTGACTAATAATAATAGTAAGTGTGTTAATACTAATGTTAAATATGTTGGGTATTCTTCAAAAAATAGGTCGTAGATCTATGAACAAGTAACGACAAAGAAAGTTAGATTTTGTTGAGAGTACGTGGGTGAAAATAACTTCTTATTATTTTTTTCACACAGTGACCATTGGTGATTAGGGTGACCATCAATGGCCATGGTAACTTAGGGTGGTTGAGGTAATTCTTAGTGGTTAGGGTGACCATCAATGGTTACTATGGGTTGGGTCTAGGTAATAAAAGTTCAAAGGTTCTAGAATTAGATTTTAAGAGATTGACTTGGGTTGGGATGATTTTGAAATACAAATAAAGTGACTGAATAATTAAAAATAAATACTTAGCTTGTTGAAAGTTGATCTGGTAAATGGTTGATGAGGATTGTTGATAAAATAATTGATGGAGTCTGGCATAATCTTGGTAGAGTAATAGTACTTGTATGTTGGCTAATGGATGGTAGCACTTCAGCTCTCTATCATGATACTTGGATTTATATATTTTTGAAATAATGTCCTACAAAATAAACTCTAGATACAAAAAAGATCTTGATAGTTATGGATCTTTTTCACCTCTTGTTCCTATATTCTTATAGGGATGAGGAAGAGGTGGAAGTGTAGGTTTAAACAAGGGGTTGAACTAGATTTTATAATTATAACTTTAACATGTATTAATTTTCACATGGATTTAGAGGAGATGATAATAAATAAGGTATAGTGATGTGATAGTTAAGTGGTTAAGATAGTGTAACTTGATCATTTGTGGTCAAGGTGACCATCGATGGATAGCGTGACCATCAGTGGTTAAAGGACAAGGTCAAGTTAGGTTAAAAAGGTGGGTTTGGCTTGTACATCAATATGACTTAGGTTAGGTTTGGTTTATGGTTGAATGATCAAGGTTGGTCCTAAGGGGGTCCTGAGGTGGTCCAGGGGAGTTACAACATTCAAAACTATCATGTATGGATTTTTGGGGTCTATATTTGGCCCTTTTTATTATGAAATTTATATCATTAATCTATAAAATAAAAATGGATTTTGGGTTTAAGGTTTGGTTTCCTTGAGTATGGGAGGAAGTGTTCCCCATAAAAATGAGAAGTGATGAGGTAAAATAGAAATAGGTATAATTTTGATGAGTGGTGAAGTTTGTTGATAGGTTGGGTGTAGAAATGTAAACATGTACACAAAGTATGACTAAGGTACAATAGTCAAGATCATGCATTAACTAGGTTGTCATAGTTGATAAATATTAATGGTGGTGTTAGAAATACAAGCGACAATTAGACCACATGACTACATTTTGGCATGGTAGTTGGGTACACTCATAAATGCGAGTCTCTTAGGCAAGGTTTATGTGTCATGGGTATCCAAGGTAGGAAGTGCTTTCAAGAAAACACAAATTAGTCTAGTGTAGTTTTGGTTAGCATAAAAGAATATTTTAACATGGTAAATGTTGTTAATGTAGTCAAAATTACCAAGGCAAGGTCATCATCAAATGCATGTTATTTTGGGCTAAAATGGATAGTAGCGAGGTGATGTGGTCAATGGTCAAGGTGGGTAGAGAAGGTAATCTCCATTGGTGGGCATTGAGTTGGGTATATGCAATGTTTTATGAAAAATTATTAGTTTGGTAAGAAAACCTAATATGTTGATCATCAATGGTTAAGGGTCTTGGGGTCGATCACTAGTTATCACCCTAACCATCGATGGTTAGGGAGAAACGCTAAAAAGGTAGAAAAAAAATGTCATCGAGAGTCATTTTCATTCATTTGAAGATCTTAACTTTGGATTTTTGATCCTTGGCCTTTTGTGAGAGAGTGTTGATGATGTTTTTTGTGAGTAGGCTAGTGGTTGTGTTAGATTGAGTTGATTGATTTTTAGAAGGTGGACCTAGCCAAGATTTAGGGTGGATGAGAACATGGTTGGGTAATGGGTCATAGGATTACTCCTCGATGATGGTCGAAGAATGAGGTAGGGGTTGATTTCAATTAATAGCATATTTTTTATTTTAAAAATACATGATAAGTTGAATTTGGTTGTTTTTTCATTATTTAGTGAATGTGGATTGGGTTTGACCTAGTTTTTATGGTTTTTAGTTATTTAGGTGAAATTTTGGGGAAAAATTCAAAATTATAAGGGTAGGCTAAGATTATGAGAGGCTAGAATATGTGTTAGGTAAATTTATGGTCTAGTCATGGTGTTTGGGTATGTTATAGGGTGGACAGGGTTAGGAATATGCCACCAATGATCACACACAGTGACCATTGATGGTCATACCTAACTATTAGTAGTCAATGACCATCATTGATTGGTCATTTAATCATTAGTGGACACCATGATTGTCGATGGTTGACTAGGGTGGAAATGTGTTTAAAAGTGTTTGTATGTTTTAATGTTTTAAATTTTGATCAATGGGATGTCAGGGGTAAACTTTAGATAATAGTTTAAGGCTATATCAATGTATGAGGTCAAAGGTTGAGTTGTAAGATAATAGGTAATGGTTAAATGGGAAAATTAGGGTGACATAGATCACAGGTAAAGTGTTACAATGAAATAAGTTTATTTACTAATGAACCTTGTAGGTACAAGAGTGGATATAGATGTGAAATCAGGTGCCTTAGATCTTTGATGAGATCCACTAAGGTATGATTATTTTTTACTAGGTTCATAGGGAGGAGGTGGGCCTCAATTCTATTATAAATTACCACCATATGTTATGGGATGTGATGATGATAGTGGCCCTCATCAAGAGATGGGATATAGACACTAACATTTTCCTTCTACCTAATGGTGAGATGATGAAGGATGTTCATAGGATTACTTGGCTACCTATATGGGATGATCTAATTTATCACATTAAGAGGGAGGAGAGAGATGACCTCATGGAGATACTATATGGAGATGACCATGACTTGGTGAGATGACACATAGTAGGTTTTAGCTACACTCCACTATACTAGAGGGCCAAAGGTGAGAGGAGGCTACTCATGATGATGATGGTGATATCATGTTTTGTCATGCCAAATTTGATTAGTAGGAGGTTTTCTTATTTACTACTAGGGGTATTAGTTGAGATGTTATTAGGATGCATAGTGTTTAGTTGGATGCATGTGTTGTTAGTTTAGATATATAGGGAGCTATGGGGATTCATATCAAATAGGAGGTATGGTATTGGCATAGGATTTATTCTTCACTATCGGGCTTATGATCACATTTAAGTGTTGAGGTTAATGGGGTTGTTGTGGGATGGGTATGAACATATGATTTTAGAGTTGGATTCATGTGATGGAGAGATGATTGTGCCCTTTTAGGACCAAGTGGAGGGGTTCATGACATTGATTGACTCAGAGGTGCATTGGATGCCTTGGTTGTTGGTGACATGATTTAGAGGCAATACATCAAGTTTCTAGAGTGGGATCATTACAAGAGGCATACATTATCCATATAGAACTATAGGTGAACCTTTGATAAGATAGGGTGAGATAGAGCTCATTTCTTAAGTCTATTCCCAAGGTATAGGTACGAGGATGTAGAGTTTCTACTCCTAGAGCCATAGCTAGTTTAGATTTTTCTTGATCATGAGGAGTTCTTGGTGAGGCTATATATAAATGATGTAGATTTTGTAGATGGGTTCCTAACATGGTAACAAGAACTCTATGTTGTAATTGATTTTGGGGGTGATGATGGTGGGTGATAAGTGATGGATGTTGATCTAGTTAGGAGAGGTGTTTAACAAGCTTAGGTACAAGGGTTCACCCTAGAAGTATATATAGTGACTATAGAGAGATCAACCATGAGTGGCATTAGCCATATAATAGGCTTATATGGTATCACTTTAGGGTTAGTTGGTAGTGGTATAGGGTCAGGTGGCTATAGTCATAGGTGAGAGGGATTCTTTGAGATAGGCTAGAGGGGGAGCTATAACACCTATATGACCACCAAACACTAATCCCATGCAAGAAGAACATAGCTACAATGGAGTAACTCCATTATTATGAGGTGATAGTCTTAAGATGTTATCTTGATGAGCCCTAATGGGGAGAGTACAAAGTTACTATGGCTAGAGGTGCTAGTATGGTGACACTAAGTTAGTGGGCTACATCTATGGGAGGATAGGTAGGGACATCAAGAGGATAAGCACTAGGAGGTAGGTGTGCCCCAAGGGCATAGTCTTGATTATGAGACATTACATATTGTGATGTATATGATTTTGATACTAGATTGTGAGTCAATGCGATAAGATGTACATTTATTTTGAGAGAGGCATGTATATTGTTGTATACATGATGATGTTTATGGTTATAAACTTATGATTTATAGATATGATCCTCATTTATGGTTTTTGGTTGATGTATATGATGTTCATGTTGATTATTTTTTATTATGGCTGTGTTCATGATGATGTGAATGTGACTCACCTAGCTAGGCGTGTGATGATATGTCTCTATATTCATGTTTATGATAATATTTAATTATGAATTTGATGCTAGCTCATATGATTATGATGAAAATGTGATGCTTATTGATGACAAATATGATGTTTATTCCATTTTTTATTATGGTGCTTGATGATGTCATGTATGCATGTGATGATTTAATTTCATGTTTGAGATGATCATGTGTATGATATTGATATTATTATTATGGTCATGAAAAAAATTAATGATTATATGCTTCCTCATTTAGATTTAGACATGTGGTGAAAATGGTTTATTTCTACTTGTTCATGGATGTTATGATGTTTATGGTTATGATTATGTTCATGTATATGGTTTATGTTAATGATGTCTATTTTGTTCATGATATAATGATGATGTTGTGATGTTGGAATTATGATTTTGTCGTGGATTTTGATGATGATAGTATGTGATTTGGTTATGATTATGGTCATTTTGTTTAAAGTGAAGCACATAAAGTAAGTTAAATAATAAAACTTGACGTGAGTAAGAGAATATAATGAAGAGACAAATGCTTAAGTGAATATATCAAATAGTATGAAAGGTTAAAAAGAGGTCACAATGCTTCATCTTTGGCAAGGACTAAAAAAAATAAATTTGGATTATCTTAAGGAATAAAATCCCTTTAAATGCTTCACATTAGTAGTCACTAGTTGGTTAAAAAGGTGTCTTGATCATATAATGTCAAGTAAGCTCAAAATCCCTTACTTACAATGCATATAGGGGAGATGAATGAAAATGGAACCTTCTTATGAGACTATAATGCCTCATTTAAAGGTTACCAAAGATTCAATATAAATAAGTCTATCATATAAGGTATAGATTGATCAATGCGAGAAGTCTACCTATGAGAGCCAATTGTAACTTTCAAAATTGTATTGCTTATGAGAGCTGATTATAACTTTTAAAAATATTTTTCTTTTGATGATGTTTGATCATGGGTCTTTTTATTATTTTGTTGTTGCTTAGGAGGGTTGGGGAAGCTGATCGATATCAAAAGATTCCAATAAATTGCTATGATTTATTAAATTCTTTACTCAAAAATCCTTCAAGGTAGTGGTCTAAGATTTAATGTTTTTGATAGTTGTCCTTAAAGGGAGTAGTCTACCTTATTTTGAGTAATTTTTGATATGTTTTCAATATTTTTCCTTTAAGGGAGTAGTCTACAAATGCTAGGAATGACCCATGATTTTTTTTTGTTATGATTTTTTTTCTTGACATAGACTTGATTATATAGGTTTAAAGGTTATCCTTTTATGAAGGAAAAACCAAAATCATAAGAAGATTGAGCAAGTTTAGGTGACAATGACCATGGGAATCCATTTAGGAAAGGGGTAGAAAGTAACATGAGAATCATGCCATGGGTAGAGTTTTGGTACATATTGTTTAAGACTAGGCTATGATTGTTATGGATAATCACATGATTTAGTTTTAATTAGTTACCCCCTAAAATAGGGAGATGAATGTGGTTGGGAAGAAAGGGATGAGCTTAAGTTAGATAAAAGATGAGTTTGATCCTTTTTAACAAGGAAAAGGATGTAAATGAAAGGCATTGAGGGGCTTAGGCTTTGGGTTTCCCTCAAGATAGGATAACCAGTAAGTTCTTGATCCATACTTATGTATTGTGATATAAGATCCAAGCCAATTGATATCAAATTTACCTTGTTTGCTTTTCTCCATATTGGTGACATGTTGATTTTCCTTTAGGATGATGTCTTTGATATTGAATTCTCACATTTTAAGGTGTTTTTTATAAAATTTTCTGATGCATTATTGATAGACATTAATGTGGGTAAGGGTGGCTAAATGATGCTCATCAAGTATCTCAAGTTGGGATAAATAGTGCTAACAATAATCATCTTAAACAATGATAACCTATAGGGATATGTGGAGTGAAGTAATTTGGAATTTTAGAGGTAAGACATCCTTCACTCCAAAAACTATAGAGAAAGGGGTAGCACCTGTAGGGGTTTAAATGCTAGTACAATATACCCATGATGCAAAAGGGATGTGAAAATGCCAATCTTAACTAGATGCATTGACACATTTTGGTGAGCATGTTATTGATAGTTTGGTTAAAGGATTTCACTTATCCATTTTCTTGAGGGTGATAGGGTCATGAGAATATTAACTTAATATTGAATGCATCACAAAGACCTTAGACTTATTTATTTTTAAAATATTTTCCATTATCAGTGATAATTTTGTGAGGAACATTGAAATGATAGATGATGTGATGGTTGATAAAGTTGACAATATTTTTAGCTTTGTTTAAGACAAGAGGAATAACCTCTACCCATTTGGTAAATTAATCAATGATGGTGATGATATAATGATGTCACTATGAAGAATGAGGTTTAATTTCACCAATAATATCTAGACCCCATTATGAGAAAGGCCAAAAATATGTGTATATGTGAAGACTATGGCTAGGTGAATGATGCAAATTGGCATGTTGCTGACACTTAACACACTTTTTCACATAATCACAATAGTCTTGGATAAGGGTAGGCCAATAATAGCCAAGGTGAAGGATGAATTTAGTGACAACTAGGCCATTAAAGTGTCCCCCATATATCCCATCATACTTTTTTATGATAGCATGAGAGGCCTCATCACTATGTAAGTAGTGGAAGAGGAGACCATAAAATCCATGTTTATAAAGAATTCCCCCTAGAATGGTATAATTTGAGGTACTTTGGATATACACTCTTTAATCGTTCTTGGAAATACTAAAGAGAATGATGGTAAGTTTAAGATACTCAAAGGTTTATTGATACCAAAGATCAGGTTGGGTCTCCTCAACATTAAAGATGGTGGGAGAATCTAGTTTGACATAATAGGTTTGGGTAAGTTTGTGAATAATGATAGATATCTTAGAATGAGAAGGTGTAGATAGGATCTGAGAGGCAAGAGAAGCCATGGTGTTGGAAAACTTATTTATAATTCATGGGGTGGTTTGGATATGGTAATGTTCAAATTATGTTAATAATTCATCAACTAGTTGCTTGTACTATTAAAAAACATTATTACTACACTAGTAAGAGCCGTTGATTTGATTGACCACTAGTTAAGAGTCACCAAAGATATTGATCATTTTGACTACCAAGGCTAACATAGTTTGAAGGCCTATCACTAGGGCTTCATACTCAGCCATATTGTTGGTACATTCAAAATCTAACTTGAAGGATAAAGGAATAGGTTCACTATAAAGGGGAATAAGGATAATACTGGCTCTCCCACCATGTTGACACTTTGACATATTGAAGAACATGGTTACTTGATAGGTGAAGTCTACTTGTGAGAGGGTTATGATGGACTCATCTCAAAACTTAAGAGGAGGAGGTTGGTTGTTTAATAATGCTACTTTAGCCAATTGAGGCCTTTTGATAATTATTGTTCCACTTGAAAAAGACATCCTTCTTTAGGAGGTGATGGAAGGATTGGCATCAGTTTGTGAGCTAAGAGATAAAGTGATGAATGGATTAGATCTTTGCTTGAAAATTGCAAATTTTTTTGAGGTTGATTGGAGGAGGCATATCAAGGATGGCTTTGATTTTTTTAGGACCAAATTTGATTCCTCAAAGAGAGATAATAAATCCAAGGAGTTTTCCTGACAAGACTCTCAAAATGCACTTTTTAGGGTTAAGGCAAACATGGTAATGGATGAGTCACTCAAAGATAATCTTGAGAATGGACAAATGATCGTTATGACATTTAGATTTTCTAAGAATGTCATCTACATAGTCTTCAATGATTTTGTGGATAAGTTCATGGAATATGTAAGTCATATCAAGTTGGTAGGTTACACCAGTGTTCTTTAGTCTAAAAGGCATGACCCATTAGTTAATGTCCACCATGGGGTGTTGAAAGTAGTTTTGTGTTGATCTTAAAGGGAAATTAAGATCTTATTATAGCTTAAAAACTAGCTATAAGAGATAACATCTCATGGGTGGTTATAAGATCAACTAGTTGGTCAATGCTTGGTAGAGGGAAGTCATATTTTGGGCAAGCAAGCTTGAGATCACAAAATTACACACAAATGTGAAGACCCCTTATGGCTTTGGTGATAGGTACAATGTTTTAAATGCATTAGGGATAGTCAATGGGTTAAATGAAATTCATGGATAGGAGACATGAAATATCTTTTTTGATGAGAAGGGATATGTGAGGGTACATTCACCAATGTTTTTGCCTAATGGGATTAGGATCATGGTTGGTGACTATTTTATGGGTAATGATGGAGGGGTTAATTCTTGGCATGTCACTATAAGACCAAGAAAATTCTATACTACAATCTTGAAGGAGGGGAAATCCCAAAGCTCTTTAGAATTCAATGATTGGCCAATTTTGACAATGTGAGGGTTGGTTAGAGTGCTCAAGTTGATATCCATGGTGGATTCATTCCACATGGTTAAAGTCTCAAGAGGAAGAGATTTGTGGATAGAAGAATCTGGTGTACTAAGATAAGTGAGAATAGAATCACCATCCTAACATTAAATGGTATTAATGATAGGAGAGTCATCTCTTATTATCTCAAGATGGGTTAGAGGGATGGTTATGATCATCCCATCCTTTTTGTAATTTAGAGTTCTGAGGCTAATCATGTCGATGAAAAAAAATGTTAGGGGGGATGATGTCAGAATCTTTAGCTATCGATAGTGGAGTGGATGGTGAGGATGTGATTTACTTGTCAATGAGGGTAATGATAGGTGGGTTGGTTTGTTGTTTTAGTGGCATAAAACTAAGGCCATGCTTTTATTGATGTTTTTAGGTTTTGATTAGAAATAACTCATGTGGCCCATGTTCATACCGACCTAGGCTAAATCACTTTCAAACACACTTATAAAGGTATGTTTTGGAAAAATTTGGTTTATCTTGATAAGTGAAGTTGGAGGTGAAAATTTGAGGTGAAAGAGAGGTGGTAGAAGTACTAAGGGGTTTATCAGGTCCCCCATAGATGAGATTGTTTTGACAAGTTAAGGGTCTAAAAGGAATAATAGTTCTCATAGTGGGTTCATAACTAGGTTGGTGGTCAAGTTTCCCATACTCTTGAGGGGTAAGGAAAGTGTCAAGGGTGATAAGGTGATACTCCCCTAATGAAAGACATTGGAAGGTTGATTCCAAAGGGTCCATTATAGGTAATTGGGTGGAAGGGATAGAATAATTGATGGATTCTTCATTGGTAGAAGAAAATGGGTTTTTGTCTTTTTTTGATGAGGGTTGGTTGGATAGGGGAAGGATGACATCATTGGGTTAACACATCATGTTGCATGATGTGAAGGGGCTCAAGTTAACTTGTATTATAATAACTTGACCTTCATGCTCAAATTTGACACACCAATGTAGGGTGGATGGCATACAACCCATGGAATAGATCTAAGGGTATCCCAACAAGATGTTGTACTCACCTACCATGACATAGAATAGCTCAAGAAAGGTGGGGGATCCTAGGGATGTGAAGGATGATAGTTTCTAAAGTCATGGCCATGGTATCATTGAATGATTAGATAGCTATCAATGTTTCAAACATGATGTTTTTTGGAAAGTCAAGTTGGTCATAGGCATGGGAAGAGATGATGGTAATGTTGTCTCCCCCATAAATTATGACCCTTTTGATGTGGGTCTAGGTTATATAGGTGGTAATGAAAATAGGAGGATCTAGGTCATCTATATGGATATAAGGTATTTCCAAATCCTTGAAGGTAACAAGGTTGGAAATGTGAAGGTCTCTAACAAAAGATGCTAAAGGTTGAGGGTCTTCCAGCCTAACCTCTATAGACTACAATGCTTTTATTATTTCTTAGAGATGGTATGGTGAGGTGTTGATTAGTTCATACAAACTCATCTTCACCAAGGTTTGGTGAAGCTATTTCATAACTACTCATTGGATTGATTCAAATGGATTTGGGTGAGAGGGTCCCAAGATAGATACTTTGGGTTTTATCAAATGTGAAGGTTCTTAGTGTTATCTAGGTGGTTAGGTGGTCGAGGAAGGATATGTCTATGGAATGGACACCTTTTTTTTTCCCTTATGTTTTGTTTGAGCCTATGATCACGTGACCACATGGATGGTATGGATCGAGGGAGGAGTTAGGATAGGTGATTACTTTAGTTCCCCTTCACTATGATGTGAGAGTGAGGTGTAAGTAGGTGCTAGTGATTTTTAGTTCTTGGGTTAGTGGTGGGCTTAGAAGAGGTTCATAAAATAATAAGTCATCATTGTGATATAGTTTATCGACTAAGACTTGGAGAGCCTTGTAGTTATTTGTATCATGCCCTTGTGTCTTATGGTATGAACATACTATTTTATCATTATACCAAGATGGTTTAGAAATCTATGGGTTGAATGGTTTGATGGGTGGTAAGGTTAAGTAGGACACTTGAAATAACCTATGAAAGATGGTTGAGTAGGATTTCCATATGGAAGTATTAGGTTTGGTGGTTGGGTTAGAAGCCCTTTTAGGATCAGGTTTGATGGTGGGAGTCTTAGGTGAGAGAGGTTTCTTGGTGGATGCTTTGGGTGTGGATAGCTTGGTAGTGGATGACTTAGAGGTAGAAGGTGTTGGGGTAGAGATCTAAGGGATAGGAATTTTGATTATAAGAAGTGTGGAAAAAATGGGTGAGGATGAAAGTAGGAGTGATGGTGTAACCAAGACTGGTCATTGGGTTTGAGCTCTACATAGGGTAGTTGGTTTCCTTGCTAAGGTAGAGGGGTGAGGTCCTAAAATAGAAGGCAAAGTGGAGAGGGTAGGTAAATTTTTGGCTTATGGGATCTTAGGTGGTTTTGATTTCTTGGTTGATTTGGTTAGGGGTTTCTTGTGTGGGATCAGTGTGTTTAAATCCACCTTTATCAATAGGTGAGTAAGGTTTTGAGTAGGGAACTTACCAAGATTCATGGTAGGCTTGATTGTAATAATTTGGGGTGACTTGGTTACTTTAGGTAGGGTATAACTAGATGATTTGGCAATGGTTATGTTGGTAGAGTCATCTAATGGTTTAGGTGTGATGGAGGTGGGTTTACTAGTAGAGATGATAGGTTGGTTTGATAATGGTGTGATTGGGGGTTTTTACCTAGTTGGGTAATGAAGTTTGAGATGGTGCCAAAGTGTGGCATAATACATGTCAGGTTAGGATAGGTATATTAAGTTTTGGACCATCTAAGAAAAAGGTTTGTAGATAGTTTTGATCCCCTTAGTGTTGCTCTTAAAAGGTAAGCCCACAAGTGGAGAAAGGGGAGTGGACAACTCATCCTTTGTCTCAATCAAAGGTTATAAGGCTTGGGAAGGTAGATCCTTGATAGAAGGAGTAGGAAGAATTATTTCTTAGTTTGGTATGTTTTCTAAAGGGATAATGGACTATTGTATGATAGAATAAAAAGTTGTGGTGGGAATGATTGTTTCCTTTGGTATACCATCCAAATGGATTGATTGCTCCATAGTCCTAACAAATGGAGGAAGGTAAAAAGTTATCTCCTTTATTTTATTTTTCAAAGGAGAGGTTGGTGATTCCACTACCTCAATAAGTGGAAGGGATGGTAGGGTATTTTGGGTAGTGGTCTCTTTAGTAGTGAGTTCAATAAGCACCATGTTAATAGTGTGTACCTTGTGAGAGGATTATACTTTGTTTTCATTATTAGAATATGGAGTGTGCTTGGGAAATGGTTGTTTAAAGATGTCAATTGATTGGTTTAGGGGTGAATTAGGGTTATCTAGTGCAATATCCCCCTTTTCAATGAGATTTTGGACAATACTCTTAGGATGAGAAGAGTTGAATTATCTAATGACACAATGGAAGGTGCATAATTTATTCTCATTATGCCAAGTAGGTGTAGGATGTGAAGAGTTGAATTGTTGTGGATGTTTGATTGGAGGAAGGTGGATAATGTTATATTTTAATAGATTCTCAAAAACTAAAGCATATGACTTCCCTAGTGGAATGAATTATCTTTGATTATTGCAGTTTGGATTCCTGATATTTTGATTGGAGGAATTGAAAGAATTATATTGGTTAATAGTGGGTAGAGGGGTAGTTTTAAGGACAAATACATTTTTGGTGCACTTGTTTCTAGTTGAGTGTTATTTGGTTATTAGGTTTGGAGGATGAATTTTCACATGACTTGAAAGAGGAGTTATTGTTTTCAACTTTAGTTTTCCCTCATCAACGAATCTATTTTCTAGTTTGAAGACTATTGTAAAAGCCTCATCAAAAGTCTTGATGCATTAAACTCATAGAGTAGAGGAAATTTGTTTGGCACAAAATTGGGCAATGAGGTTGTTCAAATCGGGTTGGGGTAGAAAGAAAGATAGTTGGTTGATGATAATTCTCCAATGGGCCATGAAGTTAGCAATAGACTCATCATCAAATTATCATATGGAGTAGAGATCAGTGATGGAGACTTTCTTAGAGATGTTTATAGAAAAGTGATCTAAGAAAATCTAAGGTAGTTGAGCAAAATAAAAGAGGGAGTATTTTATAAGGGCACTATACCAATCTAGTGTCAGTCCTGATAGAGATATGGGGAAGTTATGAAGAAGGAGATCCTCATCAAATGAAATCATATAACATGAATGCCTAAATTTTCTTAGGTATTGTTGATGGTCTTCCTTACTCTAGAACTTCAAAAACTTTGGAATTTCCCATTAAGGAGGATATGGTCAAATGGGGATAGATGGGTGAATTAGTTACAAATTTGTTCATTAATGGATGACTCTAAATTCATCATTTTATCCATTAACATTTTGGCAAGGTCAGTTTGGGTTTGTGCCCTCTTGTAGCTATAAAGTAGTCTATGTTGGGTCTGGGTAGGTGAAACATATGGATAGCTAGTGGGTGGTTGAGAGTTTAACACATACTATTGCATTGTCATGGGTGGTTGAGATGATGCCACATATGAATATGTTTATATAAGTGGTTGAGTGGAAGGTAGAGGTACGTACCCTTATGGGTTAGGGATGTAGCTCAAGTTCTATGAAATGGATAGTTTTTGAGACATTAATGTAGGTTGGGTAGGAGGTATGATTGGGTTAGTAAATAGAGTGTAAGTGGTCACTTTGGTACTGATGGGTGGAAGGGTGGAAGGTATGGGGACCACAAAACTTTGAAATAGAGTGGAGGTAGGTAGATTATAAGTAGAAGGAATGGTGGTGGCTCTAACAGAGGGTAATCCTATAGTACCAATGCCTAAAGGTTGTATTTCTCCTATACTAGGAGTGTTATTAGTTGGGGAAAAAGGTGGTTGGGTGTTGCCTAGTTGTGTGGGTTAGTTTTGAATGGTAGTATCGATGGGATTATTGTAGGAGGATGATGCCTAGGTGACTAGAGGTTGGGTGGAGATGGTGGCAACATAAGTGTCACCCATTAGGTGGGATTACATGTCATAGGGCTAGTCAACAAGTAGAACTAAGGTATGGGTATAGTAAGATATGGTGTTAAGGTAATGTTGAAGGGCTAAAAGGTTATTATCCAAGAAGGCAACAAAATTTGCATCTCCTTAGAAAACTATCTAAGTGATCTTAGGACTACCATAAGGGTGGGGGGAACCATCTACATCTAAGATGTAATCCATGGATGAAGAGGAAGAGGAATATGGATGGGTAGGAGGTAGATCCTAGTTTGCTTAGTTCCTTAGTTGTTGCCTTGTTAAAACCATACAGAGAAGGGAAAGAAAAATATATAAGCAATCTCACAACTCAAATAGAGAAAATATAACAAAAAATAAAGGAAAAGAAAAACACACTAAGGTACATTAATTATAATATTTCTTTTAGTCTCTATTTTGGCTTATACCTTAAGCTTTAAGAACTATGTGACTAAAATTGGCTTGTAGAGTGGGTACTAGAAAATAAGTCTATGGTTAATTTTAGGTTGTGTTTAGGCTCTCAAAGAGATCTATATTGGAAATTAGTACATGGCTTGATATTGAGGCCTACCCCCTTACTTCACACACCATAGAAATACCAAAATATATTAATTTCCAAGGTTTATACTTAACCAAAGGGCTGAGTTGATTCTCCCTTGGTGATGAAATCCAATAAGGATAGCTAAGAAATTTGACCATTAGGTAATGAAATCCTAGTCAGGACTTATGCCAATGTGTGATGCTTGTTTAGATATGAGTGATTTGGTCTTGTGTGTGTGACAAGAGTAAATCTATAATTGAATTACTTTTCATTAATTTAAATTGTGTGAGCTAACATTGCAAGTAACTAATGTATGCAGTTAATTTTAATCCTAAAATAAAATTTTGATTTCATTGAATGAGCAAAGATATAATAATAAGAAAGCACCTAGATGTAACTATAAACCTAAGAAAAGACTCAAGGTCCCCATCAGGCATGCCGAAATGTTTTAGAGAATTTCAACTTATATTCCAAGAAAAGAAGAAGAAAGAAACTAGATACGGGTGTGGTAGAAAAGCTTATTTGGTTGTGCACACCTTGATCAGATGATTATAGAGAAATCCTCTTTGCCTTGGGAGGAATGAACTATAGATAAGACATCACTAAACAAAATGGTTGTTTAGATAGATAGTTGGGTGGATTGTTTAGTGCTGGCTAGATCAGATAAACAAGAGCTCCCTGTGATGTTGTCAATCCACACTTTTTAAATAATTAATTTCAAAAATTGAAATAATAAGTAATTACATAAATCACAAAAGATACTAAAATTAAGTACAATAAGTGATTGATAAATAAATATATGAAATTGACTAATTATAATAATAAGCATGTCAATACTAATGCTAAATAGGTTGGGTATGCTTCAAAAAATAGGTTGGGTCTATATGAATAGGCAAAGACAAATAAATTTGGATTTGGTTGAGTGTAAGTAGGTGAAAATAGCTTATTTTTATTTTGTCACAAAGTAACCATCAGTAGTTAGGGTGACCATCAGTGGTTATGGTAAAAATTGGTAGTTGAGGTAACCATCTATAGTTGGGACATACCATCAGTGGTTATTGTGGGTTGGGTCTAGGTAATAAAAGGTTAGAGGTTTTAGAATGAGATTTTGGGAGATTGACTTGTGTTGGGTTGATTGAAAAATACAAAGAAAGTGACTAAATAATTAAAAATGATACTCAACTTGCTGACAGTTGATCCAGTGAACAGTTGATGAGAATTTATAATAAAATCATTGATGGATTCTAAAAAAATTGATAGATTAATGGTACTTGGTTATTTGTTGATAGATAATAGCACTTCAGCTCTCTATCATGATGGATGGATCAATGGATTGTTAGAATAATGGTCTACAAAAGAAAATCTAGATACAAAAAATCTTTTGATAGTCATGGATCCTTTTCACCTCCTAATCCTCTCTTCTTATAGGTGTAATGAAGAGGTGGAAGTATAGGTTCAAACAAGGGGTTGAACTATATTTTATAATCTAACTCAAACATGCACTAATTTGCACATAGATTTAGACAAACTAATTATAAATATTCAAGGTGGAATGATGTGGTAGTTAAGTGGTTGAGATGGTGGAACCTAACCATATAAATTTAGGGTGACCATCGATGGTTAGGGTGATCATCCATGATCAAGGGTCAAGGTCAAGTTAGGTTAAAAATGTGGGTTTATCCAGTAGGTCAATCTGATCTGGGCTAGGTCTATTTTATAGTTAAATGATCTAGGTTGGTCCTAATGGGGTCCTAAAGTGGTCTACGAGAGTTGAGACAATTGAAACCATTACGTGTAGATTTATGGTGTCTATAGATACAAATTCCATATCATGCATGGGGTATCTCATCTAGTAATCCTTGAGTTTCTAAGATTCATATGTAATAACTCTACCTTCTAGATGATTACAACTAATGATCCTTCCTTTTATGCATCAGTGAAAATAATGAATTATCCTATAGGATTAGGCACAACCAAAATTGGTGCACTAGTAAGTTGTTCTTTAGGTATCTAAAAATATTCCTCACACCTTGTTGTACAAAAAAAACATCTATAATATCATACCAATCTCATGAAGTTGTTAAATTCTACGATATTAGAGGGTACCAGTCATTCCATAATGGCATGAATCTTTGTAGGATCCATAAAGATTCCTTCTCTTGAAATAATGTGCCCAAGATATTTTACCTTAGACTATGTAAATGTGCACTTCTCCAAGTTACCAAACAATCATTTTTATCTTAAAACATGTAGGACCTATCTCAAATGCTCCTCATGTTCCTCTTCATTTTGTGAATACATTATAATATCATTAAAAAACCAACATGAATCAATAAGAAAAGAATGAAACACTCCATTCATCAAACTCATGAATACTTCTAGAGCATTAACTAACCCAAATGGTATAACTGTAAATTCATAATTCCCATACCTTATTTGAAATGTAGTCTTATGAATATTAGGCTCTATGATATGCAACTAATTTTATATATATATATTTCAAATCAATCTTGGAGAACACTTTGGTTCCTCACATTTGATCAAAAAAATCATCAATTCTAAGTAAGGGATAATGATTTTTAATCGTTACCTTACTAAATTAGTGATAGTCCATGCACAATCAAAGGGATCCATCCTTCTCTATAAAGATGAACTATTCTCAACATGGGTATACATTAGGATGAATCAATATTTTTATTGAGGAGTTAATCAAGATAAAAATTGATTTTACACAACTCGGGGGTAGTCTTTCTATATGATGATTTTGATATGGGATAAAACCCATATATTAAGTCAATTTTAAAATCAAATTCCCACAAAGGATACATACCGAACAATCCATGTATAAACACATCAATAAATTTACACAAATTAGGATGGTCATCCATAGAAATCTTCTATATATTATCTGATATATCAATTACCATGATAAAAACTAATTGATAGATTTTCTTTACACTCTTTTTTAGTTTCATATTAGTGATCATGTGGAGGTAAATAGGTCTCTTGACTCCATACATGATCATAATCATCCCAAGGTAATTTTCACCTTTGATAACCCTGTCATGAAATTCTAACTTACCTTTATCAACTGCAAGCCAATCCATACCTAGGATAATATTGTATGTAACTAAGGTAATAATATGAAAGTCCATTTTAGTGGATATGACACCATGGTATAATATGCAACTAATCACTAGGGATATAATAAAAATCTTATCCCCAAAGGCTAACTCAACTTCCTAGCTTTCCAACTACTTAATAGCAATAATCCATAATAGTCAATGATAGAAGGAGAAATAAATGAGTCTAACACTCCTAAATTAAACAAATCAACAGTTATAATTTATATTATCTTATCTATGGTTTCTATTACCATTTCATAGTTCTCAACTTGGTGATAATCCTTTACTGCATAAATCCTATATCCTCGACCCAAATCACCCACTATCTATTCTGATAGTAGGGCCTTCTACCTATTGGTAGTTGAAATTCAAAGTGGACAATCTCATGTAAAATGATTAGGAGATATAAAATTGAAACAAACACCCTTCCATTGGTCTCACCCTAATAGGGATCTATTTGTACTAGGTCCAAAAGAAGCAATTCAACCAGATGTTCTTACCTACTTAAACTGTTAATATTGTGTAATCCCAGCCTAGTAAATGTTCTAAGTCCTATACTCACCTCATCTTTGAATGTCTTTCTCCAACTAGTTCCTACTCTGATTAGGGCCTACATATTTACCTCCAAATTTTTATTGTCGAGGGGACCTAAATTTGAATTGATTTACTTTGTAACCTCCCTTAAGTATAGTTTGTGCACCTTACAACCTTGATTTGTATTAAGATTATAATGTGCTAAGAAATTTTTCATGGGCATCTTGATTCTTTCCACAAAACTCCTCTACCAAGTAGGCCTTTTCAATAGATACTTCTAAGTTTGTGAGAGATAGAATGTGTATTACATCAACTAGCTCAAAATTTAATCCTCTAATGAATTTGTTCAGTTAGATTGTCTCATCTGTGTAACCTTGCACATATATGATTAAGTCTAGAAAATATCACTCATACTTAGCAATAGTGACACTCCCTTATCAAATGTTTTGAAATTCATCCACCTTCTTCTAAACATAATGAAGGGATAGGTGGTGTTCTTTGAAATGCTTCTCAAGCAATTCCCTAGTGAGGGAAGTTAGTGTTAAGTGGATTTCCTACTCATCTCCTTTCCACCACATCTTAGCTACATATTTAATAAGGTGAGTTCCTAATAATTCCTTCCCATTTAAGTTAAAATCATATAAATTAAGGCATCAACCCATTCTATCTAACCATGATTTTTCTATGAATCCTTCCTAAATACTATCAAATGTAGGAGGATGTAGTCTGATGAAGTCCTTCACTAAAAATCTAGGTACATGTCTAGAAGTATGGTCTATGTCTCATCTATCTTATCACTCAATATGTAAATTAAATTCACCTCTATCATCATTATAATGGTGATGGGGAGGATTCCTAGACCTATTTATTTCAACTAATCTTTGATTGTCCTAAGAATGTAGTGGAGAGTGCCTTTCAACCTCATGTTATACTTTTTAGTCAAAATTAGGCCATCATAAATGGGAGTCATTCAAAACTTTGATGCATGTGAGATTAACATTGCTGATATCCATATTAAAATTATTTACATGGTCATTAATGATTTAGGATGATAGATAGGGTGACTTATCTATAATCTTACAAGTCATTTAGTATGGTCTAGTGAGTATTAAGTTCAAGTCACTTGGTCTTGTCATCAAAACTCACCCTTTGTAAGTTTATCATTGTTTAAGGTATGTTTAGAAAATTAATTTTAAATTAAAATAAATACCATGAAGTATCATGCTCAAGGAGACAAGGTGGGAAACCCTCAAAGAACAAAAATGGTCTAAAGTTGATCAAAATTATCAAAAAGGTAAAACTAGTAAGTGAATCACATTGTTTTTAAACAAATTTGGAGACTTTAAGGTAGTTTTGAGAAGATTGAGGTATGATATTGATTTCGTATTTTTTATTATTTCAATGTGGAGATGACACATAATAGCCAATAGAAAATATGAATGTTTATTTCTTGGATATAGGTCTTTTTTAAGCCATCTAAAATCTAAATGATGACATCATGTTTGTATGGTCTATACAGCTTCCCCAAATTATTTTATAACTAGTTTTTTTATGTTGGAAGTCCATTTTTGTAACTTATATTCATCACTTTCAATTGCCAAAGGATTTATTGTAATAATTATAAGAAAAATAAGGTGGAAAATATTTTTACACACAATCTCATTTCTGTACAAGTTAGATGAAGTTGAAGAGTCACTTGGTTAATCTTCTCCATTAGTTTTAAAGTTAAGAATATTCATATTTTAGAAGATAACAAGAATTTGGAAGATATTTTTAGGAGGTTTCAATTATATGACAATGTACACACTATTAAAAATTTCCCTATGACTTTATAAATTCTATATCCATATAAGATGTGGAGTTTTAGAGCCAAAAATTGAAAAAAACTACTCCTTTCCTCCATTAACTTTCTTGGTACACCAAAATAATCAATAAATTTTTACTTGGAATTCTAAAAAAAGTGAAATTTGGGATATTAGATCTTATTGATAGTATGGTAACCTAATTCCCTTATACTTTGTGACATTTTTTTTGGTTAAGCTCCTTAACTTTATGAATAATTGTTAAGAAGTTAAGGAGCATAAAAGAGACTCAAAATCCCACCATGGGTTAGTTTTCCTCAAGTGTAGAGTTATAAGATAAAATGTAAATATGATAATTATTTTAAATTGTCTCTTAAACATTACTTGACCCTTGACATAACATTCTATCTCATGTTTATTCATTTTCAATTTTGAGGTATTGTCAAATAGTCTTGTTTTGATAATTGGTTCAAGACAGTCTGGTTGTAGGGTTTATGAATTATCTTAAATATATTAAATGAATGTAATGAAATGTTAAATAGTTTTAAAAACCTCCTTAATAATTAAAAATCATATTAAGACACCATTAATTCAATGATAATTGAGTGAGAGATATTTTTCATACACAATTAGACTATGTGAGTTTGCATACATAGTCGAGAGATGTCTTGTCAAGTAGGGTTTTATTTTAATTTTCCACATTATTGAATTGATTAGGTCATCCTAATATAATAGTAAATATAATATTCATGGGTGACAATATTTAGAGGCTAATTTTAATAGTTCTCCTTCTTCAATCCTAATCCAAAGGAGGTCTATGAGCCTATGGTTCTATATACCTATAGGTCACTTTTAGTGGAATATTTTTTTAATGAAGAGTGCATGTAAATATTGAAATATATGATTATGTACTCCCTCTTTTTTCAATCAGTCTCTAAAAAAATGGTGTTTTAACTTCTTCAGTTTCATGAGAAGTAAATGAGCTCTTAGGCAACACCAAGTTGTGTGATCAATCATAGTCGTGTCTCTATAAGAAGGTGATATTCATGACACTTTGTTGGTATTAAAAATCATAATATTAAGCTATTACAAGATTATTAAAATCCCATATCTAGCCTATGAAAACTTATTTCTCAGTCTACCTTACATTCAAAGGGGTTGTAACCTAAGGAGGACTATGTAGCTTAAGGTCATTATGCTTTAAAGGGTAGATAGTGATAATTCAAAGTGTTTATCCAAAAGATATAAACCAAATAAAATTAAAAGAGTGTCTTAAAATAAATTATCAACCTAAAAACATGATTCATCATCATTTTATTGAGATAAATGGGGAACTAATGAGTGGAGAATCAATATTTTTTGTAAATGGCCACCTATAGGCCCTAAAATGGAGTGGGGTCACTGGTCATCTTGGTGATGGGTGATATAAGTTTTGGGGATGAAATATGTCATGACCAAACATTATTTATATGTTTTTAAAATCCAAAATTCATCAAATTCAACTTTGGCCTATGGAGTTAAGGTTTGGCAAAATCACAGTCAGTCAGACCTAAACAAACACCTACATGCCTACTTATAGAAGGATGCATTTATGTGCTAAATGAAGACTTGGAGGTAAATTTAGTGATTAAGGAGTATAATTGTGAATATTTAATTTATTTATAAAGTATAAATGGGTTGATAAACAATAAAATAAGAATCATAAATACAAACATTCAAGTAGACCCTAAACAAGCACCTATAGGTGTACCATGAGAAAATGGAGAAAAAGAGGTGTATGTGAAGTAAAAAAGGGTATAAAAATTTATTATAGGGTTTAATAAACATATATATCATGTTATAATAATTTAATAATCATCAAAGCGCCAATTAAGAGGTTTATATTTATACTCCATATAGACAGGCTTGATTAACACCTATAGTTAAGGTTCTAGTGATTTTAAGACAACATGTCAGGCATGGTTGTAAACCCTAAGTATGGATGGTGAAATTAGTTTTCACAAGTGAATAATAATTTAAGATAAGTTTTAATTTAATTTTAAAGTGATTTGGAATAGTGAAAGGACTCAAGAAGATTAATTAGACCTATAAGGCCTAAATGAGTGTGTACATACATGTGTATAAGAACCATGAATAAACATAAATGTTTTAAATATTTATACATTTTAGGAGTAATAAGGGATGAATATTAGGATTTATAATAATTCCATTAATTTTGGAATAATCAAGAAAGGAAAAGTTTGGGAAAGGGCCTTTTAGGGTTAAGCATGAAGGATTTTGTAAACCCTAATATAGGGATGAAGGTAGATTTCATTGGTTTGAGAAGATAATATTTTTAAGAGAGAACTTTAAAATATAAAATAATGTGTCATATACCTATTTTAGGTGTATCCAACCCAAAAACAAACATACTCATCTCCATTCCTTGTCAATTAATCTCTTCAAACACACAGTCAGAATTGCATCACTCAAAGAGGGCAACTTTGGTACATGTGAGCTTGTATGAAGATATGCATGGGATAATGAACCCATATAATAAGAATGAGGGGGTTTCATACTAAATATTCTTGGATTTTTTTTAGTATTATGTCCCTTAAATCAATGAACTATCCTTAAGACCTAAATTACACTTAAACCTTACTAAAACCTTGAAGGTGACATGATAAGAGTAAAAAAGATTTAAAACACTCAAAATGGATTTGAATGAAATAAAAATAAATTTTATGACCTTATTATATCTTTAAATCATGTGACTAAGTAAAATTTTGACATGTTTCAACTTGTTTTGTATGGAATAAGTCTTGGAAATCTCCCTTTTATGTTTATGTGTAGGGTTTTGAACTAGATAAAACTTCCTAATTAGTTGAAGGTATCTCAGGTAGTAATGAAGTGTTTTCATCATGTTTTGAACATTTATGAGAATTTTAAGTCCTAATTCAAGTTAAAAGTTGATATCTAAGATTTAATGAAGAGACATTACCCATCTTGTATCAAGGGAGTAAAAGGCAAACATGTTGTAAAGACTTCAGCTCAATGGAATTTCAGAACATCTTTAAGATTATCTAGTATTAACTATGTGGAGTCTTAGAGGTCATAAAAATAGATATAATCCATTCTCACCCATCAAATTCACTTGAAACATCAATACATGAATGTCTCTTATCATCCCTTATCAATCAAGTATAAGACAACATTTGCACAGTGAATTCTAGTGGTAGAATAGAGGTTCTATGACCTAATGCAATATCTAAAATGAACTACACATTGTGAGAGAAGTATCTAAGACACAAAATCAGGTCTTGGTGGCAAGAGATAATTAATATGAGTCATTATTGTAAACAAGTGCAAATTCCATGTGACAAAGAATGATTTTAAAGAGAGAGTGGGCATAAAAGATTCCCAATCTTACCAAATGTCAAGAAGATGGTTTGTAACTACCTTCAAGAAATAGATGTTTAACTCTTTAAAGATAAGTTAGGAAAAATAAATAGTATAAACTACCATGAATTTTCTTATGACACTATTATGAAGAGTTACTCTAACACATGTCTAAAAGGACTAAGAAGGAAGGTGAAAACACATTATTTACGAAATTGGTGTCATTATTTCTCTATTTTGTAAATAATATGATCATGATAGGCCTCTAATGAGTTTATTTTCTTGTCATACTCTTCTCTCTTCTTCCAATTCAGCTATAAATAAAGCCTTGAGAGTTATTCAATGTATCCTCAAATTGGTGATGGTGAATCCCTATAAAAATTAAGACTTAAAATGGCCTATTGAAATCAATTCAACCTAAATATTTCTATCTTTGTCTTGTATACAAAGATCTGGAATGAGTTAATGATGAATGTTTTGTGATGGTGAGTGTACTTAATTGCATATGTCCTTTTCTTTCATGCATTTATGTGAGTTTATCTTCCTTTCACAAGTCATATAGAGTATAACACATGGTTTTATGAGTTTGAGAACTGATGTGACATTAGTATCTATTATTAGTTCCTTTTAGTGATCATCTTAATCCCTTGTAATTACCATAACCTTCTTATTGAAACACTAGTGTGATAGGGACTGACTTAGAGTAGTATATCAGATTTTAACACTTTGTTTCATATTAAAAACCTTATTAAGCATAGGAGATCATGTTTGGTGCATCACATCCAAGTTTTCTTATTAATCTTAGCCTTCCTTGTATCCATTTTCTATGTAAATAAGTAGTGTATTTGTTAGTATAGTGTTGTACTTGGGAACTATCCCAAAATCTATATGTTTAGTCTACTTAGAGGCCACCCACAACCTAAGACTAATAAAATTATATAGGTCAAGTGAGAGGGCCTAAAGACACCCTCTCAATGATGAAAATTTGAGATATAATAATACTATAAGCAATCTCTCTTGAAAAACATCCCTTATATGTTGCACAACCAACATGAGTTGGGGTCTAATTTCATTTAGTCCCAACTTATTGGGAGGTTCATACTCACCAATGGAATTGACACCATGACACACTCAACATCCTCCTTTCATTCAAAATACCAATAGGTAAGACATTACAATAAATGTAAAAACTAGAAATCCAAAGGCAATTAAATTTCCTAGAGCTCCAAGTATTGTAACATAGGCTTTGATACCAAAATGTCATGCCCATTTTTCTTAAAAATAAGAGACATGACATAAAAAATTCAATGATAAACCCATGAAACACCTATGAACATGAATATAAAACTGAATCCAATACACACACAAAACATTACATGGAGAATATTGTTATTGCTAATATACCTAATTAGAGCATGACATAAATCTAAAGGTCATAGTCTCAATTAATATTGCCAACAATCAAAATTCCTCACAATCTCACACCTAATGATAATTTTTCATATGATATTTATATGGATGTCAATTTAATCCTAGTTTAAAACTAATGTAACCAATATACATGTGGAAGCTTTAGTAGTTTGAAGGTCATTCTAGCTTCTCTTACTGCTCCCAAAGACCTTTCTTACCTTGTCGCATACTGTCAGTTACTGGCTAGTCTAAAAGGCATTCACATTTCACCTATAACCTTAGGAATATAGACCATTAGGATGATTCCACATAGAAACATATTGATATCCCACTATCCTAAAAACTTTTCTATCATGACAAACTTTGATAATACTACAAACCATCATGATAACATTCCTCTATCCTAGAAGCAAACTCATTAAATAGTCAACTCTAAGATCATGGGTCATCAGGTTGATTCCATGTGGAGACATCCCACTTGCCTAATATCTTGGAGGTATGATTATTATAAATTCATCTCTAGGATTATAGGTACTATGATTATGCCACATGGAAACATCCTAGTCATATTCTAGCCTAGAGGCTTCACATTTTTTACAGTATTCTTTGGGATTATGGGTTACTAGGATAATGCCATATGAAAACATCTTGATCATTTACTAGCCTAACACCAACCTTATGTTAGACCACATGGACATCACTCTCAAGTTAGTGGGATGCCAACATGTGGATTCCTCCAAACCATTCATCAAAAGTCATGAAATTAACTAAGGCAAAAATGAAAGGAAAATACAAGGTAATAAATTGCCTAAGGCAAAAGATAAAGTAAAAACATAGGTCTTTGGGATTACTACTCACATCTTACCTCTGACCGAATCATGGTAAACTCTTTGACACCTTCCACTGATGGCCTAGTCAAATACTTTCATGAACTTTTCCTAAAAGGTCCAAGCTGTCAGACCTTGTGTTTGTGAAAATTATTTTGATGAGTCATAATAATTATTATATCATCTAAGTAGTGAAAGTGAAAACTCTAAGTATTTATAAATTTTATTTAGAATAAAAGTTTATACTAATTATATTCACACACAAATTTAAGCTTGATTCATGCATAACTTATGAATAACTTATTCTAAAATATTCAAAGATAATTTTACTTGGAAAAATACACTAAGTAAGATACATAGCCTTTTTTTTGAACTTGAAAAAAAAAATCATAGATTCAAATAATTTAATCAAGTTAAAAGGTTGGCTTTGAATCAGCTAAGCCATAAAATCCTTATACCAAACTAAGGTTGAAATTTATTTTGATCAACACATAAGGTCTAGGCTTACTAAAACTTCCTCAATTTTATTAAACTACCTAGTTGTTGGGAAGGCATATAATAAGTAGCAAGCTCAATTGTAGAAACCTAAGGGATCCTATCATAACACATCCTTTAAATTTGAAACCACACCAAGTATTCAAAAAATTATCTCTATTGCTATTACAAATAAAAATACATAGATGCATAAATTTATTAAACTCGTCCTCTCCCATTCTTGATTTAATGAATAAATCATAACTAATTAAAAAGGAGAGACACATGCATCATCAATAAAATGTTCTCCACATATATATAATCAAATAAGTCATTCTTTTGTTATAAGGGTCATAAGGCCAAAGCTCTTTATTTATAAAATGAATCCTTCCCAAGGTTTTGAATATAAATGGTCATAATCAGATATGACTCATTTTATTAAAAGGTTCAACATAAAAATAATATAAGTCTTTATTCATGATTGGGATAATAATACCAAAAAACATCAATGTTTAATTCATTTTAACAAGCTGATTTTTTATTCCTATAACAATATAATAGCTATTTATCTAAGTTTCACTTATTTTATATAACTTTAATTCCATTAACTCTTCTCATTCAAATAAACATAAATTCATAATGCTTAAAAGACAAATCACTCATGATAAATATATAAGGAAGGAAATCAATTTTTTTATTTACCTAAAGTGCCTCAATAGCTAAAGAATTTGATCCATATAGGACTCTTCCCAAGATCCTATAAATCAAAATTCATAAAAAAAATTACATCTCAGATTGACTTTGAGGTTTTAGTAAATAGAAGTAATTGTCTTATAAAAGTAGGCTAACTAATAAATCATTCATAATACATAATAATTCATCCATTTATATATATAAGAAAGAGGCACATCTCATTACTTCATAGATAATTGAGGACTAGTTAGTCTTTAATTATTCTTTTCATCTAATCCCAAGCATCTACTGGCTATAAGAAGGAAGGCTCACTACCTAACTCAAGCTCATCATTAAGCTAATTCTCTAGACACTCTCAAGACTGAGACTCATAAATATAATCATGCTTACATCATTTGGTAAAGAAAAGAGTGGATATCTAAGGGTGTTTGGCACAAGGGAGAGACCATGAACCACCTATAGTATTATTCTTAGTTCTTACCCAAAGAGACTCTACTCTTAAATACAAAGAAAAAAAAATTCAAATGATCATAGAAGTGAAGCTAATATTTCAAAAATATAAAACTAATAGGAATTATTTCACATCATAATAAGGCTTGTCAAAATATTCAAATAACACTCTATTGCTTCCTACCAATAGTCATAGGAGATTTGAATAACCTAACACCATGCCCAACATATACAGACTTCAAATTCTACCACTATGATTTAAAATTAAGCATCAAACAACCTTCCACCATTATCATCATAGGAGGACTTTGGCACGTTACTATCAAGATATTTATGGGAGAATTAAACAACCTTCCACTATGCTCAATAGATTAAGACTTTGATATGCTACCAAAATGAGTATGTTTTTCAAACAACACCATCACTTAATATAAAAACACCATAAATGTATTTAAATAATAAATAATAAATCATTTCATTCAAATAAGGAGGAACAACCTCTCTAAGTCCATCAAAGAAGAAAGCACTACATGGTATCAAATCATAACCATGGGCAAACCATAAAATAGGAATAATAAACCAAATGGTCTTCTTCTCCTAAATACAAAAAAATAAACAATGAATAAAATAATTTCATTCCAAATGAATGGTACAAAAAACAAGTTATTAGGAATCCCATTAATCTACCTCTAGTCCACCTAAGTGATAGCCTCTAGTTTTCTAGACTTGGCTCTCCTAACATGTTGTTTCTATATCTTACTTCTCTTTTTCTTATGTTAAGTCTAAATTTCCTTCTAATTTATCAAAGTTCTAAAATAAGGTGGCTATGATCCTACATATATACATATAATAATTATATAACCACTCATCCATTTCTAACCCATGCTTCATTAAGGGACTTTTTTTCCATCTTCAATTAAGTTATATGGCAGATTCTCAGGCTTCTAAAGTTGCTTCAAACACTTAAGTAACTATTTTACCACTTGATATTAGTACTAAGAAAATAAATGGAAAATATACCAATCATATAATATACATTATATATGTTGGCTAGAATATATTTAGGTCAAGTGACAACAAGTTTCACCAACCAAGCCTAAAGGTTGTCCATCTAATCAAACATTATGCCTACTAGGTGGAAAACTAGGCAACCAAATATTAATCATGGTTTTAAGGAGGTTTAAAACTAGTTAGTGATATAACCATTATTGGTGTAGTATCCTTCCTTAATTATCCCTTTTTCTATTCTTTCACATTTAATGCACCCATCAAATTCCTCTAACCTAATAGTTAAAGCTATATAATTTAATCAAACAAGGTAATTTAAATCAATTAATCATGTCTAATCATTCATGAAATATGATTATACATGTTGATAGTTTCATATGATTTAATACAAAAGTAATTTCCATTTCATAATCTTAGAATCAATGATTCAACATGATTTAAGTCAATATATCTCATAGAAATAATCAAAGTTATAAATAGCCATTACATATATAAATGTAAGAATCATTATTTCATTATTAAACAATCAAGAAAAATTAATAATAAGTCCTTCCCTTGGTTCCCATGACAATAAAAGCCTTCATAAATCCTTTTATGTCTCACTTGTACATGACTTAATAATATAATTCAATAATCAGAACATATAAGTCATAATTTTATATTTGTCTTTGTCAAAGATAAGTACTATGAAAAATAGGGACTTACATAAACCATAACAAAATTAAAAAAACTACTATAGTAGATTAGCTTAATATAGTTGTTAAGAGTCCAACATAATGGGTGATGATAGTCCATAGAATATTTTGAAATCCAAAAGCTTATTCAATTTTGAAAATTTTAAGTTCTCTTTGCATAACTTATGCACTTTAGATATGTCTCATACTTAAAATGAGTATAAAAATGACACCAGTGTATATAATCTTATTAAAAATATGTATTTGAATCATATAACTATTAAATTTGGCTATTTTTTAAAGTTTATAAGTGTGGATAACATGCTTTTGAATCATACCTCCATAATCTAAAATTGAGAATTGGTGTAAGTGTGAAGATGTTTCCATAACATGCCCTACTATCTATATAAAACTAAGACTAGTATTAGTGTTGATAACATGTTATATAACATGCCCACATTGAACATCTAAATATATGAATAATGTGGAATTCATACCTCTATGTCATTCCTCCACTAATTTTCCCCCCTTTTGAGGTGAGGTGAAGCAAAAATTGGTAGTTATCTGACATCAAAAGGATAAGATAACCATGCAAATTGTGTATGTAATATGTAGATTATAGAAGAAACATATGTAAGTAGATATATCATTAAAGCATACAAAATGTGATAACATCAAGTCTTAATATGCATGAAGTAAATCATGGAAACATATATAAACACACCCACACATAGTAGCAATAAAATCTCAAGAAGCAATCAAGTACACACATAGGAGCACTCAAAATCAACTAAAAATACAATGGTCATGTTTAATCATAATTTCAATAAAATGCTAGCCTACCTGGATAAAAAAAGTTAATTATATAGAGATGAAAGGGAACAAGGGTGCATATCAGATTGACAAAGGCCAATTAATATGCTAAACTTAGTTGTACCATATACTAAATTTATAAAATTAAGACAGGTTATTAAAGTATAGTTATGTTTGATATGTAAATGACATAAAATAAGTAATTAGTTATTTTTATGCTAATATAGTGTTGGATCTTATACAAAAAGAGATTTTTTTATTAGTCATCAAATTATATGTCTAGTGCCTCTGGCTCTATGGACACTTGCATCATCTAGGTATAGTTACATCAATGGTAGTGTCTAAGTTTGATGCTATTGTCTTATATGGAATATATTATTAAAAAATATGCAACCACTTAGATGATTGTAGGTTTGGCTTCACCTTCAATCTAGTCCATTTAGATCTAGGTCATGGACTATCACTCCTAGTGAAATGGTAAAAACCTATCTTTACATATTTAATGTGACATTGGGAAAAAATGGGTTATTATGCACATGGTGTCGAGCTATCTTGAAATGACCTTGATATCAAATGGAATTACCTACCTAGACAATACTCCATAAGAGGGCCTCAGACTCATATCATTATCCCTTACATGTTGTCTTTTATTTAAATCATGTAATGTGTGAATCAAGTACAATAGTGACCTAACTTGTAAGTTGGAAAATATGACCTTATTATTGCTCTTTTATTACTAAATAAATATATTTTTCCTATTCCTTTGATTGATATTAGAATAGGTAAGAATAAGAAATGTTTTTTTAACTTGATTTCTTCTTGAATTCACTTTTAGTCTGATTATTAGGTATTCATATGTGATGAATGAATGGGGGATGATATTATATTTACACCAATCCTATCAAGAGATAACTACATAAAATCACTTAGGATGACCATTTTAATATGTTTTATTTTCACATTGGATGATTTTAGGTCACTACATAGTTGCATCAATATAAGATAGTAATGTCGATGTTACTATCTATTCTATATGTTAGTGTCTAAGGAGAATGAGAGTAGGGATAGGCTCAAACCTTGTATAGGTGTAATATAAGTACATTTTAATCATTATAGTCAAGATGGGATTATTTTGTCATCAAAATAAGGTTATTCTGAATAAGACATAGGCCAACGGGCACAAGATGGAGAAAATGTAAGGATTGCATAAGCACAACATGTGAAGAAATAAGAGGAGTAAATAAGGTCTGAGAATACCAAGTGTACAATATTGAGGTGATATATAATCATTAAATATCATCCAAAATCCCCCAATTTAATCTAATAATGAAATTTCTAGTGTAAATTAAAAGAATAAGTACCTAGGTGTGTGTACACACTTTGTATTTACTTAATTTGACTTTGAGTTCTTTTCTAGAGCTAGATTTGAGTTTTATATTGGTAACTAACCTACAAACAAGAGCATGTTATAGTGTATAATCAATGCATAAAATTTGGGTCAACAATATTATAAATATATTGAAATTAAAATATCAAGGTTTATGAGTACACTTGCATCTCAATGTAACCACCTTGCCTATTGGAATTTTTTTATATCAAAATATGTATCATTTTAAGGATCTAAAACTAAGAATAGGATAAATATAGATAAATATTTAAAGTGAATATATCCAAGGATATAAAGAGAGGTTATAAGTCACATGCCCCTAAATTTGAATCAAAATCTAGTTACCATTTGGAAGTTGAGATTAGGTCAACCATGAAACCCAATGATACTCATAACCTAGTGAGTTTGGATGATCAAGTCCAAACTATAAAATTGTTAAGATTGAGTTATTTTATCACCCCAACCATGACAAAATTTTAACCAACTACTATAATATATTGGCTTGCTAAAGTTTGTAAAAGTCCACCGGGTATCATTACGTGAAATAGTTTTGGAATCAAAATTTGATTTGGATTTTATAATATTAGGCACATTTTTCAAAGCACATTCACCTTAGATTTGTATCATGTTTAAACTATGTGTAAAATTAGTACCATGCATATAATTTTTCCACAAATGTGTTTCAAAATCATATAACTTTATGCTTTGGTTAATTCTAAAAATTGCATAAGTGTGTAGGATATAATTTCAAAGTGTGCTCCCAATATATATGGTGAAATATGAAACTAATATAAGTAGTAATGTGGAGGAAATGTTTCAAAAACATGCCCCCACTATGAACTAGAGATGTTGAATATTGAGTAGGTATGGAGAGCATGCTTCCAAGGCATGCCCTTATTAAATCTATGAATGATAAGTACCATATTGAATGAATGTGGAGAACATGTTTCAAAAGTATGCCCCAACTATAAATAAAAACTATAAATGTGTGGAATCCATGTCATCATGACATTCCCCCACTAAAACTTCAAACTTGTGTAAGTACCATATACTATGTAAGTGTGGATAACATGATTCCAAAGCATGCCCCCATCAAATTTCAAAACTATGAAATTGTGTAATTCATGTCACCATGTTCCCCACTAATATGTTCACCATTTGGAGGTGAGACAAAAATAGTACCTAGTAGTTAGCTCACCTTAAAAGGGTAAGATAATTATATATAATTATCTTACCCTTATATATATATATATATATATATATATATATATATATGTAACCATGTAGTATATACAAGAAATCATGCCTAGGTAAATGTATCATTAAAACACATAGAAATAATGTGATCACATGTAAGCATAATATTAATAATAAATATAATGGTAACATCTAGATAGTAATAGTACGAGATCAGAAAGTAAATAAGCACACATATAAGAGAACTCAAATTCAAGTCAAAAGGTAATGATATAGGAAATTTAAAACAAGGGGAATGTTCCAATTCTACAAAATCAAATGGACATGAATTAGTTAAATGTCCACAAAATATAGGAATGCGATATTAAAATGTCTATATAAAAACAAATTAAATATTTAAATGTCTAAGAGGCTACAGGGGCCACATACAATATAGCATATTCAAATGCTTAAAAAATTGAGATAATAACAAGGAAAAACACTCAAAAAAGTCTGTAAAGTAAAATCTAAAATAATGAGAATAAATATGTCAGAGTAGCCCATGGATTGAATGTGTTAGAAAAAATTTCAAGTGCATAGAATATCAAGTACCCTGTGTAATTTATAATCATGGATAAGCCATGTGTAGGTACATATGTAAGATTAAACATGATAGTTTAGAGTGATCATTGAATCATATAACATGTGTATATCAAGATCATAAAAGATGGATTCCCCCAAAATCTTAGTGATGTGAGTAGAGGGAAGGTCCAACACCCATAAGTTTATCATGTATCTTTCTATGCCTATTTATGTGTATGTAGAAGTATATGATAGGCTATTCCTCAACATATAACCAACACATATATTTCAAGTATCTAATATATCATTCATGTACCAATTTTTTTTTAATATTTTTGAATGTTTTTTGATATTTTTGGGCATTTTTGGAAATTTTGATGATGAGGAAAGATCATCATATGATTCCATCTAATGGATGGTCATAGTTGTCTCCCCCCATTATGAACCTTAAAACCTCAAGTTATATATTTTTCATTTTTTGCATCATGACTGGCTAGGTTGAAAAGGGACATAACATGTTCTTCCTTACATGTTACATGTGTATAAGAATATGTAATGATATCAATTGAAATATGTATTAAGTTTCCTTCATGAGGAAAATAAATGCTTCATTATTTTGGTCAATTTTCTCTTTCATTTGGTATATCCAAAGATTTACAAGTGTAAATACATATGGAGATATGGTAGACATAATCCAAACTCATGTTTAAATTAGTTTAGGACCATAAATAATAGGTATAATTATGTTTCCCAAGGAGTCTTTCCAACCTCCTTTGTTTTGTAAGTTTGTTAAATTTAAGCCCATTTATTACAAAAAATATTACAAGTAGTTTTTCTTGTGTAGGATCAACATGCTTATGCCAAAAATAAGATCCACCCATGTATAATTTAATTATTAAATCTTGTTGGATTGGGAAATTGTTGTTTGTTCATTTTAAGATTATTTTATGGGACATGAAACTTAGATTCGTCCCATTTTAAGTAACATTTATAAATTGGTCATATAGAGATTAGTAATGCCACATTTTTACTCATAATGTTCTTTAGGCAATTGGTCTCCTTTCTTGATTTAAGGGATAAAACTTTGGTACTTGGAAGGATAAATGTTAAGCTTCATTGGATGAGTAAGTATGAATGAAGCATATCTAGATACATCGACATGTAAGAGTGAAGGACACATATTTTTAATGCAATGCTCTTTCATTTAAGGGGGAAGAAAGTATTTACTAAATACAAATTGTAGTTTCAAATCTGAGGGTCTAGATGTTAGCTCATATGATGTACTTTTAAATCAAATAGTATAATCTTGAAGGGACTCATCATCAAATTATTTGAAATTGTGAAAATGTTCTAATGTAATTTTTGTCACCTTGTTAATTTTTAAATCCATGAAGAAATAATCTTTAAATTTTGAAAATTTTGTTAAGGAACCCTTTGATAAGATATAGAACCGATTGTGACCCTCATCATAAATGTTCATATGGAATAATTTTAATATTTTTTTATAATAATTTTTTCATTGACCAAAAAAATGTAAATAATCTATCATGTGCTCAATTTTATTCTTATGGTGCTTAAATATAGGTAAATGTGGTAATTCAAAACCAAGTTGATAATGATATTCAAGTATAAATTATGCAAGAGGTTTATTATTGAATGAGGTAACATGTGCATTTTCATTATGTAAATCTATTTTCATTTGAAGTATATAAACCTATTTTTTAATGTCCCAAATATTTCTCATCATATACATAAGATAAAAAATGGGGATGGTGCTATTTGACATAAGTGTTATCATTGGTTCTAAACTTCCATGTCTTTTGAATCGAGGCATATGAGTTTCACCATCCTCATGTACAATAAGTGAAATTTATTAATCATTTAATTTTAGATACTTTGATAATTGTAATGGGTATTTTAATTTTGGTACCCTTGATGTATTATTAAAATAATTTGGAATGTATTTAGAACTTGATCGATGCTCCTTTTGTAAATATATAGCAAGTGTAGCTTGAGGAATCATTAGTAAAGGCACCTATTTTGTTGTGGGAGGAACCACATTTGGTTAAGACACATTAATTAACATTATTTATTGTTTTTTGTTTGGAAAATTAATATTATTTTGTTTTATGAGTGCAGGATATTTCCTTTTACTTGATGGATTAATATGACTTGATAAAGATGCCATAATTTCTTGGTTAACTTTTTGAAAAAAATTAATATCAAATGAAGGCTAAGAAACATTATCACCCTTAATAAGTGGAATATTTTTTATAAATGTAGGAATAGGATGGGTATTGATCAATTAACTTGAAGAAACATCCCTTTTATTATTGATTTACAAATCCTCCATAATTTCCTTATGGAGTTGATGAAAATTGTCATGATCAATTGAAAGTACCTTTATCACCATGGGGGATAAATTTTGGCATAAAAGATGAGGGAACATGATTTGGATCCTCTTTGAGATGGATAAAATCATGTATTAAAAGGATGAGAGAATAGACTTGATTAGAGGGATAGTAGCTACCACCATTCAAAGTTTTTATATTGTTTTCCTTAGCACTTAGAGGAATGCAAGAGTAATGGATTTTGATCCCTATTTAGAGAGATAGTTGAAGTTTTTAATAGTCATAATAATTAAATTAATCAATGTCATACATGATAAAAGATAAAGAGAACACAAAGATTAGGACAAGGAAAGATATAAGCATCTAAAAGAGAATCCTTATGCAACATTGATGTTCAAAGATCAGGTTCACTAAATGTTTAACCATAATTTAGATAAGAAGATATCATAATTATGTAAAAAGGGTTAAGAATATAAAAATGATATGGCACAAGGTTGAATATATGATATATAACAAGCCAATTAATATGATAAACTTAAATGTGCCATATAATAAATTTATAAAAATGAGATAATCTATTAACAAAAAGTATAAATATGGTATATATATATATGACATAAAATAAATGACTTAGCTAATTATGATGTTAATATAATTCTAGATATGGTACAAGGAAGAATTTGGTAGGAAGATAGTTTTATATCAGTCCTCAAATTATGGATCTAGTGCCTCTATCTCTTTTGACACTTATGCCATCCTGGGATAGTTACATTGATGCTAGTATCTGAGTTCAGTGCTAGTGTCCTATATGGAATATCTACTCAAACAAGATGTGTCCACCTACATTATTTTGGGTTTGGTTGTGGCTTTAATCTAGTGCATTCAAATTTGGGTCATGGACTATTAGTCCTATTGAAATGGAAAAACCCTATATTTGCATATTCAATATGACCTTAGGCTAAAATGGGTTGGTTGAAACATGGTGTCAAGATAACCTGTAATTATCCCATTGTTAGAATGTTTTCCCTAGATAGCCAATACTCTATAAGATGGACTTAGACTCATATAGCTATCCCCTATGTGTTATCTTGTTTGTGAATAATGTAATATGTAAAGTACAACAATAGATTAGATTTTATCTTGGAAAATATGACCTTATTACTACTCTTTTAGTACTTTAAACAAGTAGTTATTTTATTCCTTTGACTGATATCATAATAGGGTATAATAGGAAAGCTTTTGGTAACATGAGTGCTTCTTGAATGCTCTTTTGTTATGATTAATAGGTGTTCTTACGTGAACAATGAATGAGGGTTAATATTATATGTATACCAATCCTATCTAGAGATAACTCACATTAAAAAACTTAGGCTGACTATTGTAATACATTTCATTTTAAAATTGGATGACTTTAGGGTACTAGACACTTGCATTAGGATATGAAATTAACATAAACACTATTATCTATCATAGACATTAATGTCTAGGTAGAACGAGAGCATACACATGCTCAAAACTTGAATAAGCGTAAGATAAGTACATTTTAAGCATTCTAGGTAAGATGGCATGTCTGTGTCATCAATATAAGGTTGTTTAGACTAAGAAATAGGCCAAGTAGCAAAAGATAGAGTAGATGAAAGGCTAATGAAATCAAGGCATGTGTATAACTAAGAGGAACAACCAAGGTCTGATTTTTCCAAGTGTACATGATTGGGGTGATACATAATCACAAAATATCATTTACATGTCCAAGGAAATATCAAAAAAAGAGCATGTTGAAATGCCACACAATCGAAAGGACATGATTTAGTTAAATTTCCCCAAAATAAATAATGACATATTTGAATGTTAACATACAAAAAATGACATATCAAAATGTCAAAGAGGAAGTAAAGTCATTGGGACCACACATAATGGATCATATTCAAATGATAAAACAAGAAAAAATCAATACACTTAAGGAAGTACATAAGGGAAAAAGTATAAGAAACTAGTATAAGCACATCATATTAGTCCCTAGATATATGAGTAAGAAAAAAATGTTAAGTACATAACATATCAAGTATATTGTGAAATATATAAGCATGGATAAAGGCATATGTAAGTACATAAGCTCAAACATGAAAATGTAAATTGATAGTATAATGATCTAACCTAGACAAAATGTGATCAAAGATGCAGATGCCCCTATTGTCCTATTACATGAGTAAAGGGAAGGTCTAAAATATGGAAGTGCATATATCACATATATGTGCATGCCTGAATCACACTCAAAAGATGCATGAAACACATGTATATAGAAATAAATTACATGTTAGCTACCAATATGAAACCAATAACATATATGACAAGTAGTTAATAAAGCATGAAAATTCTCATCACATTTTTGAATTTTTTATTATTATTAATATTTTTGGAATATGTAAAATTTGATAAACTATTTCAATTAGAGGAAGAAAATATCTGAGTAGTGGTAGATGTAAAACCTATATTGAGCTAGATGCACCATATGTGTGCATAGTATAATTAGAAAATGCGTCATGTTATTATATCAAGGGGATGAATTGATTAATATATTATGTCTCTTGTTATCTAGTGATGTTATATTTTTAAAAATGTTATTCTAAGATGCCTTTGGTTCTTATTTTTCAATATGTTTTATACCCTTTGATTTTATTGATATGTCATTGATTTGTTATTTTTGGGAATAATGGAGTTTTATTCATATTAAATAAATAGGTATGAGTAGGATAAATTATTAAATAATATTCCTAAATAAAGCTACTAATTTGTGAAATTAAATTATAATTAGACCTTTTCTAAAAATAACAATGAGAGAGAAAATTTAAACTTAGCTTATTTTGGACTATATCAATTGAGACAAGGTCTGAAAATTTTTGTGAAGTACTAAGACACTATCACAAACAGGAACCTAGACTTTGTTTTTTCATTGGACAAGAGCACTAGAAGTAGAAACCCTATGTTTTGGAACTTTATTATTTCTATAACATTGTTGTCCTAAGGATTTAAGGTTTATGTGTTTTGTTCACTTACTTGGTATGAGCTTTGTGTACCAATTTTTAGATCCTCTCTATTAATAGAGCTCTCTATATAGTTGATTATTTATTTACTTTCATCTTTTATGCAATTGAAATAAACTTTGGCAAATGGAGAAAAGGGATTAGTGTGTGTAATATGCATTGTAAGTGCTTCACACCCCATGTATGGGTAGTTTACTTACATACCAATACTCTAAAGAGGGATTAATCCATATGTATTTCTCCCTTTAAGAGTGCTTGGTGCAATAGTGAATGAAAGATAAGAAATTCTAAAATTGGGTATGGTTGAGATGACTAGGGGCTAGTGTAAGGACTTAAATTGGATTAAAAGTGTATAGGTTGGTTGTATGTAGAGAATAGGGAAGATTTATTGAGTGGTATTTCTTGTATTCTTTCTTTCTTGAATGATATTTGCCAAACCTTTCCAAATGATATTTGAATGGGATTTTATAAGGATCTATTAGTCATGGGTTAGATGAAACTAGACTAGGCTGACATTATGAATAAGAGGAATTGGGGGAAAATGGTAATTTGGGATCAAATTATGATTGGATAAGAGCATTGAAAAGGGGATACCCTAGGGTCCAGTACTCTAGTCTAAATTTGGTGTTATTGTCCTAAGTAGATGGGACCTAGGGGGATAGATTAGTCATGTAGAAAGGGTCTTAGCTCAGATGGGGTCAAGTCTAAAAGGCCATGGATGATTGGGAATTAGTGAAAGTAAGCCTAAGAGGGTTATGAGAGAAAACAAGAGGGACCTAAGGTTTGGGTGTCTTTAGCCATGATCAAGTTACCATTTTTTGCATTTTATATGACTACATTTTCCCCTCATTTTATTCTAGTGATGTATCAAAGTGAAATACTAGGATAAAGGAAAATAAAAAGCATACCTAAACCTACCTACAAAGGTGAAGCCTATGAAACTTGTAATTTTGAGTAGTGATGGATAATACATATAGATCACATCATGTAACTGTGAATCTATAAAATTTAAACAAAGAACAACTCAATTCTTACTATATACAATATAAATCAAGAACTTACAAAGCTAGGTAAGAGAGAGGAAGAGAGGAATGAATACACCTCACTAGGTATGCAAACCAATACAAAACCTATTTTGATACTGAGTATGGATGAGTAATGCTAGATGTGTTAGATGATGTTGTCCAAAAATTTATATCATGAATGGAATTAAGTGCTCAATTCCCCATAAAGTGTCTTAAGAATGCAAAGGCTAGCCCTTTGGCTCCATCGTCACCTACTAAATGCAATCTACCCCCAATCACGGGTGTCTAAAACATGGATTTTGATTTGGAAGTTATACCAACTACTATATCTAAAATTGGAAGTGGAACCAATCATTCCACACATGATGCCCCATATGTCTAGATTATTTGAGAAAACTATATTGAAAACTACTAATTTGAACTAGTCTAATTATGCAAAATTGTAGCTAAACTTACCTTTCTACCTACTTCTAAAAAACCTAGTTTTTTTGGTTTAGACAAGAGTGCCAAAAATGAACACCATGTTGTCTAGCATTGTATTCCAACCTAAACATTGTTGCCTTAGGCTGAAATTGATCACTATTCTAGAATGTTGACTGTCTGCCTAGTTTGTTCTGAGTGGTTTGATGACCGGTTACTCTAATTATTATAAAAGTAGATTTTTTGACCAATAGGGGCTATAATATCTATAGCAAAACCCTTGTTTCTTTCCCCCTCTTTTGAGGGTAGGAATATGTACCGTATAATTATTTCCTTCAAAATAAGAATCCCTACAAGTGTGTTAAGATAGAAATATACATGATATAGTAATGATAATCAACAAGGTATCTCAAGATATAACATGGTTTGATTTAAGAGATTGTTATATCAATAAGGGTATGCCCAGATAGATGTAATAATGTAATAGCATGTGAAATGTACTGAATTATAACTAAAAGTGTTAGTTTTTAGTTTTTTAGTTAGAGGGATGGAACATGATGTCCATCATGACATCCAAGAGAATAGGAAAAAATGCATGATAAGGATCATGGCATTGCAACAATCAAAGACACAATCAAGAAAAAAAGCACTCAAAGCAATAAGCAAGAAACATATAAGGGTGGTTAAAGGTCCATGTAAACAAGGGATATGGGCACACGTCACTTAAAATGGAAATTAAACATACAAGGCATGTTTAAATACCACATACACATACAAGTGAAACAAGTAATGTTAGCACAAGGGCCACAAGATCATAGAAGAGTATAGGCAAGGGACATTGGTAATTGTCCAAAGTAACACACATTAATAGAAGCAAAAGACATTAGAAAATGTCATAAGGCACATACAAGAGACAATTAGGAACTAGAAATACAATCCAACAAGCTATGTTAATAAAGAAGAGAAAGCATGTAAAGACTAGAAAGACACAATCACATCTAACTTAATCAAATCAAGAGGAAAATTATGTAAGACATGTTTAGTATAATACTAGGTATATGCTAAGAAATACATAAGTGCTAGATACTAGTGAAATTTTGATATAGTAATCTATATAATCTAGTAAGTAATGTATTTTTGCATGATAACTTGGAGTGTGTAGTGTAGGAATGACATAACCTAGATGGTGTAGTCATGTAGAATATGCCCCTGTTGGTTATGTATATCAAAGTGTGTCTCAAATGCAGAAGTAGGATGTCCCCTCAATGGGTAGAGTGAACAAATCAAGTAGCTGGATGTCTCTACACACACTCAAAGAAGATCAATTAAAGCATGGTAATATAGATAAAGCAACATATAATAACATGAAATAGAAAATGTAAGTCCTAGCATAATATTAGCAATGTAAAACATGGATGATGCAAAAAATCAAAATGCTTTTGGTGTTTTGACATTTTTGGATTTTGAAATGTTATATTGTCTTTTGTATTCTAGCATATTTGAACTATGTACAATCAAGTAGAAAATATTATGTATGCACAATGCTAAAAATAGATTATGTACAAAGAAATGTGTAAAATAACATACTATACATGTAATCTACATAGATGGAGAATGTTCATTGGATTTTTAAGTTTCTTTCCTTTGAGTGAGGTTAGATGATACACTTTAGGGATAATATTTTTGGTAATGATGTATGGACTTAACCAATTTGGTTTGAATTTTCCTTTGATTTATTCTTTGGCATTAACATTACAGAGATTTTATTTGAGAATGAGATCATTCATTTCAAATTCTTTGGTGTGAACTCATTTATTGTAAGAGCATTATATACATTTATAGTATATTTTGAAATGTTCTACTGCTTGAATGTGTGTATGGTCGAATTGTTCAAGCTGGTGTAAACAATTTTCATGATATTGATCATTAGTGAGAATACATTTAAGAGAGACACAAAGAGATGGGATTTATAATTCTAGTGGTAAAACTACTTTTGTGCCATAAACAAGTGAATAAAGAGTGGTTCTTATGGGTGTACAAAGACTTGTGTAGTAAGCCCATAATGTAAAGACTAATTGATTATGTCAATCATCTTTGAATTTGATCACTATTTTACTCAAAATGTTGTTGATTGTTTTATTAGTGGATTTTTCTTGATCATTTCCTTGTGGGTAGTATGGAATGGAGAATTTGTGTTTAATCTTATATTTTGTGAAGGATTTATTGACAATTTTGTTCTTGAATGATGTTCCATTATCAAAAATGATAGATGCAAGTAAGTTGAAGCATGAAATAATGTGGGTCATGAGGAAGCTACAAATATCCTCCCCCATAGTATATTGAAGTGGATCTACTTCCACCCATTTAGTAAAGTATTTGATATATTTGATGATGGACTTGTGCCCACCAACAGATTTAGGGTTAATTTCTCCAATAAGATCAAATCCCCATAACATGAATGGCCATGGAAAAATAATAGGTTATAATTATTATGAAGATGCATGCTTCAATTTTTTATGTCATTGACATTTATCACATAGTTTTGTATATTTTAAACATTCTTATTCCATAGTGGGCCAGTAGAAACCTTGTCAAACTAATTTGTGTGATATGGCCTTTCCACTAAATTGACCACCACACTCACTATCATGTATCTATGTAAGATTAATTTTGGCTTCTGATGAAGTTAAGCATTTAAGTAAGTGTCCATCAAAGGATCACTTAAAGAGGTCCCTGCTAATGATGACATAATAGAGTGCTTGTTTGTGTAGCTTGTGCTTGCCATTTTATGAGAAATTATCTAGTGTAATAGATTTGTTTAATAAATTATAGATGTCAGAGAACGATTATGGAGTTACAAATCTATGTGTAGTTGCTAAGATGAATAGTGAAATTAGATCTATGTTGTATATTGATGGTGCTTGTCATCATTTAATTATGAAAATAACTTTATCATCATTGATTTTGATAAGGATTAGAGATGCATCACTTACCATTTCATATGTGTGTCGATTATCTTTTCTTGGTATAATTTCTATATAAAATTAATCAAATTATGATGATAAACATTGTACCATGTTATGATATGGGATAATATGTTCCTCTTTTGTCTAATAGACATCATTGACTTGGTTGACCACTAGTTGGAAATCATTGAAGATTTGATTTTGAGGGACTGGGCCACAAATAGACCTAATATAAGTTCTTTATATTCTATAGTGTTTTTGGTGTAGGAAAATCTTAGTTAGTATGTTATAGGAACTATGTGACTAGAAAGATTAATAAAGACAATGCCTACTCTTATATCAGATTCACATTAAGAGCCATCGAAGAACATGGTCCAGGTATCTAAATAAGTAGAATAGGTATTAAAATCATCTTTGAATGTGTCACTAAAAGGGTTGGTATCCAAGAGTGGTTCTATTACCAAATGGTCTGCAATGATTTGGCCCTTTATTGATTTTTGGAGGACTATTTTTAAGTCCAATTCTATTAACAACATAACACATTTTATGATGTGACCAAAAAAATGTGGTTTTGCCATTAATAACTTCAAGGGTTATACTTTTGTAATGATTTAAGTCTCATTATTGACCATGTAATGTCAAAGTTTTTATGTATCAAAAAATAATGCTAGACATAGTTTTTTGATTATGGAATAATTTTTTCCATAATCAACTAGTGTGCCACTAATGTAATAAACTGATCACTCAATATGTTGATCATCATGTTGTGTTAGGAGTGATCCTAGTGCATGATATATTGTTAAGATATATAAAAGGCAAGGCTTATTAGAGATATATGGTACTAAAATAGGTGGATTAAGAAGGTATTGCTTGATTGTATCGAAGCTTTCTTAACAAACTTGGTCCCATACAAATTTTCTATCTTTCTTTCATAATTGAGTGAATGACTAAGTTTTATCAGCAAGTTGTGCTACAAAATGATGGATTACCTAGATCTTTCCTTTTAGCGATTGAAAGTGTTTTATGTTTATAGGATTTGGCATATCAATAATTGCTTTAACTTTCTTAGGGTCAACATCTATGCCATGTTGAGAAATAATGAAGCCTAAGAGTTTGTGTGATGTAACTCCAAACACACATTTATTTGGGTTTAATCAAACATCATATTGCCTGAGTCATTGAAAGATCATTCATAAGTCAAGATCATGATATTATCATTATTTGGATTTATCTAATATATCATCTATGTAATCCTTGACTGTATGGTGAATCAAGTCATGAAATATGTTCATCCTAGTACTCTAATATGTGGCATCAACATTATTTAATTTGAAATGCATGATAATGTAACAAAACATACCCTAAGGTATTGAAAAGGATGTTTTTTCTTGATCTTTTTTAGAAATTTTGGTTTGGTTGTAACCAACAAAACCATCCATAAATGATAGCATTTAATATCTGGTTGTTGAATCTATGATCATGTTGATGTTTGGTAAATGGAAATCATCTTTAGGGCATGCTTTATTTAAATCTAAAGAATCAAAAAAACATCAAATTTGTCCATTAGTTTTTATTATAGGAACTATATTGTAAATCCATTCAGAATGTGATACTGGTCAAATGAAACCAACATCTAAGAGGCATTGGATTTAATCTTTGACTAGGAAAACCACCTTATGATGCATTTTTTGAATATTTTGCTTAATTGCTTTAACATCAGGGTATAAATGAATCCAATAGAATGTTATAGATATATGAATTCTTGGCATATATAAATAAGAAAAAACAAAGAGTTCTAGAAAATTTGTTAAAGTTTGATGAATATCTATATCCTCTTCCTTTCATACAGCAATGGCTAATAAGACAATACGAGGATCCTTGTCTATTAAAAAATTGAAATTTATTGTTTCCTTATTAATAAATGTGAAATGATTGATTTATATGGAGTTGTAGGAATAGTATAATCTAAGTCAACTAGTATATCTAGGGAAAATTCTAGATTTTATTTGAAGTACATGTGGGCATTTGTGTGATTTGGAAATCTATTTTTATGATAGAAGAATGGGAGGACCTCATACACTCCAAGGAATTATAAGTTGGATTCATCATTAGAGAATTCATCTAATGTATACATGTCAGGTGAAACTATATTATCAATAAGATTAAGATAGATTAATGATAATGTAGAGGTATGATTAACTGTATTGTTAGTACATGTAATGGGTGGACAAAATTTAATGTGTTTTGAAAGGGTGGGAAAAGATTTATCATGATTAATACTAAATTGATATTCAAGCCCTTTCATTATATGTTGTGTGGATGCTTTGATAGTATTGATTATTCCTTGTTCATGCTTTCTATGTCCTTTACCTTGGTAGCCCATCTTATTAAGATATTTAAGTGAAAAAGGTGAAGTAGATTGGCGATTTGGTTTTGGTGCTACAATATAAATTGGAATTATCTGATGTGGTGTATGTTTTAAGGGTACATTATGAGTAATGGGTTGTATAGGTATACTACTAAGATTAAAGTATAGAATATAATTCTATGGAGATTCAACAACTTGTCAGCATTTGAAAGGTTCATTGTTTATTTGGCATGTGTATATGTAACCTTTGTGACCAAATTTTTAGACAAGTATGGAGTGTAGAAGGGATTACATGCATATCATGAATTCATGGTCGACCAAGTAATAAATTATAATTGAGATCATTTGGCATGACTTGGCAAGTATTTGGTAGTGTCTTAGGTCCTAAGGTAAGATTGAGTTTTATTTAACCGATTACTTTCTATGGAATATTATCGAAGCCTCTAATTTTCATATTGTAATGGTCTAGATCTTGAAGTTGTATGTTAAGATGTTTAAGAAAAGATGTGTTACAAAATTTAAGTCCTGAACCACTATCAATTATCACTCTTTTGACCACCACATCATTAATTCTCATTTGAATATAAAAAGGTAGATGTTTTTCAATGATGTGTTTTGGGGTAAATCCTCTTTCTCAAAAGAAATATGCTCTTCAATCCATTTCATTGTGTAAAGGATAGATGCAACATAAGCTGGTTTAGCTAAAATAGAAATTTTAGTATTGTGAAAGGATACATACAATACATATTTGTAGACATACAATCATTTAAGGAGATTGAAAATAGAAACTATATTTTAAGGGGTGCTATCTGAAGTGATAAAACTATAGCCATGGGTGTAATCAACATACCTATCTTCATAAACTTAGGTGATAGCATGGACTGCATGACCTACTATAGGCATAGAGCTAGTAGTAGATGTGGGATAAGAGCTAGATGTAACAAGTTCAAAGGGAGGAGGGATAGATACAACTGCTAATGTTTATTTGTGTCTAGTAGTGGTAGGAAGATACTTAAAAGTATATAATGAGTTATATGCATTTAGGCAGAAAGCATGAATGTGAAGTGAAATGCATGAATTTTGAGTGTTGATTTGTATAATAATATGTTTATGAAGAGTAGTCCATATTAAGCAAAGGATAGAAGGTATGTATTTTTGCATAAAGGAATAGAAAATTTTGACATATAACATAGCATTTTGAATGCATTTGACATGATAAATTTGAACAATTTTCCACATGAGGAATAAAAAGCAAAGGATAGATAACATGATTTTTTTCATAAAGGCATATAAATTTTTGACATGCAACATAACATTTCAAATGCATTTAACATGATAAATTTTAACAATTTTCCACATAAGGAATATAAATCAAAGGATGAAGAATGTGAATTTTTGCATAAGGGAATATAATTTTTTAATATGCAACATAACATTTTGAATGTAGTTAGCAAAATGGAGTTGGTAATTATTTTGTATGACCAAAAAAGAATATGCAAAAATAATTTTAAAGTCTTGTGAATTTTTTGCAATGAAGTTTGCAATATCATCCCATATAATGAAACATAAACATGAAATACAAAGGATGAAGCTTTGTACTAACATATGATATACTTCATTATTCATATACATGATAGGGCTATTACGGTTTCCTTGTTATTTTCAATAAATGTAAGAAAAAATTGTACATAAGTGAGAATCATTTTTACAATTTGATTATAGATGTAAGGTGATACCTCAAGAAGCAAAATAGGAGGTAGTACATGTAACTAAGTATTTTTCAAAAATATTTTTGAAAAATACTATGAATTTTGAAATTAAAATTAAATTTTTTAGTTAAGTATTCAAGAAAAAAAATTAGAAATTTATGGTAAAGTGCTTGATTTAATGGGACCTAGTAGATGCAACTAGGGTTTTGAGAAACATATTTTTTTTTTAAAAATTACTATGAATTTTTAAAATTTGAAGTGATTTTATTATTTTAATATGCAACTAAAAATTTAGAAAATGGTTGGAAAATTACTAAAAAGTTACTAGGACGTAGTGTATGCAACTAGGGTTTGAAATAAATTTATTTTAAAATTTACAACAAAATTTAAAAATTTGAGATAAATTTTTAATGTATATGTGCAAGAAAAAATCAAGAAATTATTGGGTTAATGCTAGAAAATTACTAGGACCTAGTATATGTAACAAGGGTTTGAAATAAAATCTCTGGAGGGGCCAAGCAAGAGGACCAGACAGAGCTCAAGAAAGAAAGCACAACAAGAAGCTGCTACTTTGGCTACAATATCCATACAGGATACAAAAATGGTTGGAAATGAGACTGTGAAGATGATCTTGGAACTAGAAGATTAAGGTCCTCTTCATTGTTTTTTTTTGTTTTGGTCCTATCTGCTAGATGTTTTTACTGGTTTTGAAAGTTGGATCTAGGTTTTATAAACTTTTTTTGAGTTTCCAGGTCTCTGTAAAACCTGTGATCTTTCTTAAGGTTATAGGCTATGGTTTTAGGTCCCTGTAAAACCTAATTTTGATACTATTTTTTAGTTTGTTTTAGGGTTTCTATTCCTATTGGGCATCATCGTATCATCTTTCTATCTTTGTTAAAGGGTTTTGGGGTCCCTTCAAAACTTGCTTTTACCTTAATCTAAAAAAACAAGGGTTTGAAATAAATTTATTTTAAAATTTACAACAAAATTTGAAAATTTGAGAGGAATTATTATTTAAATATTGAAGAATAAATTCAAAAATTAATGGGAAAAATCAACTAGGAATGTACCCTAGGGTTTTTAGGGTTTTTATGCAAAATTTGAAGTAAGTCAGGTTCACCAAATGATTTGATTTTTAAGGAATAATGGAGTTTTATTCCTATTAAATAAATAGGTTTGAGTAGGAGAAATTAGTGAATAATATTCCTAATTAAAGATAATCATTTATGAAATTAAATTACAATTAGACCTTTTCTAAAAATAGCAGTGATAGAGAGAAAATTAAAATTAACTTATTCTAAACTATTGTGACTAAGATAGGGTCTATAAATTTGTGTACAAGACTAGGACAATGTCACAAACAAGACCCTAGACTACATTTTTGATTGGATAGGAGCACCAAAACTAGATAACCTAGGCTCTGGTGTTGTAGTCCTTCTTTGTTGATATTGTCCTAAGGATTTAAGCTTTTTGGGTTTTGTTCACCTACTTGGTGTGAGCCTATGTATCAATTTTTAGGTCTTCACTATCAATAGAGCTATCTATATATCTGATTCTTTGTGTACTTTTATCTTTTATGCAATTGAAATAAACTTTATCAAATGGGGAAAAAGGGTTAGTGTGTGTAAGATAGACTAGATGTGATTCATACCCCATGTGTGGGCATGCTACCTACATACCAATACTCTAAAGAGGGATCAAGCCATATGTAATTCTCCCTTTAAGAGAGCTTAGTATAATAGTGAATGAAATCTAAGAAATGCTAAAAATGGGTATGCTTGAGATGAGTAGGGGCTAGTGTAAGGACTTGAATTGGCTTGAAAGTGTATAGGTTGGATGTATGTAGAGAATAGGGAAGATTGCTTTAGTGGTATTACTTGTATTCTTTCTTGCTTAAATGATATTTTCTAACCCTTTCCAAATAATCTTTGAATGGGCATTTATATGGATCTATTGGTCATGGGTTAGATGAAACCAGACTAGGCTGACATAATAAATAAGAGGAATTGCAGAAAAATGGTAATTTGGGATCAAATTATGATTGGATAGGAGCATTGAAAAGGGGACATCCTAGGGTCCAATGCTATAGTCCAACTTTGGCACTATTTTCCTGAGTAGACGAGACCTAGGGGGATGGATTAGTCATGAAGAAAGGGTCCTAGCTCAATTAGGGTCAAGTTTGGAAGGCCATAGATAATTGGGAATTAGTGAAAGAAAGCTTAAGAGGGTCACGAGAGAAAGAAATAGGGAACTAAGGGTTGGGTGTCTTTATCCATGTTCAAGTTACCATTTTTTGCATTTTATATGACTATAGTCATTACTTGCATTTCTTTTTATGGTATCCAAGGTTATATTTCCTTTTTTGGAAAAGGCTTTTAAGATTGTCTTAATGATCAAATGATATGTAACTATTTTTTATATCAACCATTACTCCTATTGAGTGTAACCATGATTTTACAAGCACAATGTTGTAATCATTTGGATTATAAATATCTTGATAAGTAACAAGAAATTATTTTATATCAAATTAAACTCTTAGCTAAATTGATACCATAGTTGTAATTTCATTAGTTTCATCCATAGGTAGAAAATTATTTTCAAAAGAGATAAAAGATTACATAGAATAATTTTTTTTATTTTGATATTTCATAACCTTGACATATGTAAATCACTTTTCCTCTACACAATCAATGATAGTGTAGGGGTCTTGATATAAGAAAAGGCTTGTGATTTCCCCCTTTGTAACTAGATTTGGAACTTTAGATTTTTCATATTAATATTTTTTTAACATATCTTGTTATATCTTTGTCATTTGAATATTTAATTATTGAATTTGTAGGTGTTTTTGTTTTTAATTATCCTTTAGTGTTGACATTTTCTATTTTGGTACTTTAGATTTAGGAGAGGTACTCATAATGTGAGTGGTATTCTTGTTTGATGTATCAATGATATAATCACCTCTACATTTGTGAGTTTGCATTTTTATCTTCAATGAAAAATAATATTCTATATGATGCCTTTACATTCTATGGTATGCATAATAATGTTTGGATCTCCTTATAGGATGTATAGGAGGTAATTTAATCACTTTGTCTCAATTAATTTATCTTTAGATTTCAATTGGAATCTTAGTATCCTTTTGGTCACTTTTTGAACAACTTGTTATATATGTATTATTTTTAAAAAAACTAATTTTACAAGATTCATTCTTTTTCCCAACATTGGTAGATAAAGATGCAAATACATGATTAACAATAGAATGTTTTGGATTTTTCACATATGTAATTTGATTTTAAAATAATGTGATATTTGAATTGAAGTATTTATTTTTATATATTAAGTCTTATATTACTTTGATCATAAGGATGATTTGATCCTTTAGGTATTTACAAGAACAAACCCTAGGTGATTTACATTGAACATTCATATATATACCATCTATCTTATCCCTTAAAGGAGTGATAGCAAGGGCCTGGTTAGAGGGATGTTTGATATCATACTTCTTAGGGATAAGAGGAAGAATAGGTTCCCTTTATCCATTTTAGATGTTTTTAAAACTAATAAGAGTGTAAGAAAGAACAGACATACAAATATTAACATTCCAACATGATACAATAAGGATATAGAAAATTTGAATAATATTGGCTTATTTTTTTGAAAATCTAAGATAGATTTTTTTATAAAAATATGAAATGAGATGAACCCAAAAAAAATTTGGGAAAACAAAAGTACAGTGTATAGCTTTTACGTCTAAATTTACTAAAAATAGTAAAAATTTAAATTTACAAGTCCATGTAATATTTTGTAAAAAAAAATATTTTATGTTATATAAACATAATTATGAAAAAAAATTGAGGAATCTAAAATTTTGTCTATTATGAATCGAAAATATGTCAAATAATGTTGATTGCTTTGCAAGGAAAACCTAGAATATTCCAAATAAAGAATATTAAATTTTGATAAAACATGAATTTATTTTCAAGATATAAGACTTTCTTAAATAAAATATTATTTTTCATGAAACTCATAAATTGATTTCAATAAGTACACCATTCACATTATATGTCAATATTTACTAAAAATAATAAATTACAAAAGTTAAAAAATTGTACATTTTGTCAACCAAAAAGAGGTTTTTAAATATACCAACTTGAGTAGAAAATACCTCAAGAAATTTAAAAATAATTCATTTGGAGTTAAAAATGTGCCAATTATGGAATAATAAATTTTCAAGTGTATGCACATGAAGCCCTTATAACAAGAGGAGTGTAAAAACTCAGGCTAGCATTTTAGATCTAATAACTAATTTTGGTAAGTTGAAACTTTAGAAGTTTGAAACCCTTGATTATGTTAGGTTTCTAATGGAAGACTTAGATATAGGGTTTACTAAAATTTTAACCCTAAAATATAGATTGGGGAATTTAGAGTTGAAGGAGTGAATATAGTCTAGGGCATAATGATGGTAGACTATATCTAAAGTAGGCTATTTAATTATAGAGCTTAGATAAACATATATTAAATGTATTTATGTTAAGATATGCTAAAAATATAAAGTAAAAGTATGTTTCATATTGAAATGATAATGAAAACAAGATACTTAGATGGTTTCGATGCTAATATATATCTAGATATAGAAAAGAAAGAAAGAAAACTAGATATAAATTGTAGATCAATTATATGATTCCATAAATTATACCTTTATAGATAAAAACACTTGCATTAACATAACATGGTTTCATAAATGCTTCTATATGGCTTGGACATAGGTGTTAGTATGAAATATTTGTAAAATAGATTTGACCACCTGGATGCTTATGGGTTTCATGTTGCCTTCACTCTAGTGTACTCAGATATAGGTTATGGACTATTTATCCTTGTAAAATGATAAAACCCTAGTTCTTCATTATCATATTAGATATGAAAAAAATGGGTTAGTGTGCACATTATTTTGAGATACGTTAAAGACCCCTTTGTCAATGAGCACTACCTAAATATCCAATACTTTGAAGAGTGCCTCAAACTTATGTAGTTATCTCTTACATGTTGGCTTGTGTGTGTATCATGAAATGTGTGATAATCAAGTATAATAATTACCTAGTTGTAACTTAGAAAATTTAGCTCATGGAATGTACCTTATGTACTTCAAACCTATAGATGTGTTATCCCCATAACTAATATGGAAATAGTAGTAAATAGATAAACTTTTATCACTTTAACTCTTCAATGAATGCTTTTGGTAAGTTTCTTTGTAATTGGGTAAGAAGTTGTCAGGTGAAGAATGAATGAGCATTAATATTTTATATCAATCCCTTTGGATAATATGTTGAATAAAACACTTAATTAAACATGCAACTATATTTAATTTATAAATTTAATGACTTTAGGGAACTGGAAACTTGTGTTGGGGTGGGAACACTTACATCGACATAGGCATATGACTAGGATGTAAGTGTCTAGGCAACTAGAAAATAGGCACAAGTCTAAAACTTATAAATATATATGATAATAATTTCTATAGAATTATAATAATTATATAAGTTTTGAGTCATCAAAACAACACTGGTATGACTAAGAGATAATCAATATGAACAAAGATAGTGTATATGACCCTTTCATTAGTGGGAAGGGTCTATAAGTTTAAAGTACATCCATGATATGTATTTTTTGATTGTACAAGACTGAGGTGCTATATAATTCATAAATAATGTCTATAGTGGGATATAATACTCAATAAAATAAATTAATCAAAGGAAAATAGAATAGGTGAATCACTAAAAGAAATAAAATATGATTTAATTTGACTATAGGATTAATATTTTTGGGTTACAATTTTTAGAATTATTGTGTCCTTATATTATAAGACATGCAAAAACATTTTAAAAGTTTTATGCTTTAGATTAGAAAACCAAATAGCTAGACTATTGATATACTAGATATCCTTGTGGAGAATGACAAGACTTAGACTTGAGAGTTTGACTATTTTTTCAATTCCGATCTCAAATCATTATTGATTATATTGTAACTCTAACATTGGACAAGTTTTGATTCAAAATATTTAAAACAAATTGGATGGTCCACAAGGAATGTTTTTAAATGAGTTTCACTCCTTATTTGCAAGTTATTGGTATACATGGTATTTATCAATGAAGGAAAATACTTCAATTAGGGAGTTAGGAACCTAAAGAGTGAAATGCATAAATAGGGGGAATATGATAATATATGACTCATATACACCTAATTTGTTTCACTTTATCATTTTATCAATGGTTTATATCATAGGATCTTATCAGCACATAAATATTCCCAATGTACATTATAAAACATGCATGTGGAATGGGTTATGTTCATCTCTACATAATTTGAGAGATGTTTTCATGATATTATGTCATATCTTAATTAATACCATTATGACCTCCTCTTATTCTCTTTCCATCTTATCTCTCTATCTAATTTTTATTTAGTTTCACTAACCATCCTATATTCCTATTATATTAGTTAGGGTGATACTATTTGTTTCATACTTGTCTCATCATGTACTCTATCATCTTGGTCGATAAAATTTTGAGTCTATATTCTATCATTTTTAATTCATCAACTTTGATAATATAGTAGTATTATAGCTAACATATTTCAAACTACATCAACCTAGCTAATACCATTGACTTAGATTTTAGGGTTAGTTTTATTTATTTGAGCCATATAAACAAGGGTCATATGTCATTATTAAACCATATAATATACTCATTTACTCTACTTAGACTCTCATTTATTATCTTATGTAGTAAAAGGAAGAGTTATAGGTTAAATTATTATATTTGAGGTCAAATCTTGATTATGATTTTTAAATATCAATAGGAGTCATATCAAGGAGGTGTCATAGTATTTATAGTTCTAACTAATGATATGTAGGTTTTCTTCTTGGCATTTATAGTCTTAAACCTAAATCATCTATTTAAAATTTTCACCTTTGAAAAATGGGATATTGAGGTACCAACTATTCCACCAAAAGGTAAGTATCTAAATCCACACTCGCTCTCATTTATTTACTTATCTGATAGATATTTATTTCTTATTTTTTTGGTAGATTGTAATCACTTAAAAGTGGTATTTAGTGCTAAAAATTATACTTGATACAACCTATCCCTAGCTTAGACCTAGATCTATCCTAGATCCTTTTATCACACATTTGTAGCCTTTATAAAGACCACAAGTGTCCCTAATTAGATAAAACATAGTCTTAGACCCTCATTTCTAGATCATGGCCCTTCATGCCTAGCATCTTGGAAGTTAGACATTATTGTCACAATAAGGACACTAGATCCATGTGGTGTTAGTGTCCCCAAAATGGAACTAATGTTCTTTACCTTAACTTTCTAAAACATATATATTTTCAAAATTAAAACCCTCCTAAGATCAGCCTAAACATATTTTACTATGCACAAAAGCTATATAACACTATAAATACATGAATTTTAGACCTCTATCCACTAGATGGAAATTAGATCCAAAATACATATTAAAACATGAAACAAGTTGAGTAAAATCAAGGATATTAATCCCTATTCTACCATACTTTTTTATACTAGCATCTACAACTACCCTACAACTACCCTAAGCTTAGATTTTCTAGATTTCCAATATCAAGAACACTCATTACATTTAATACCACTATCATTTTAGCATCACTTGCACTTACAACATCACTTAGGTGGGATAACTACATTGAGCTTAATCCCTCCTTAGAGTATTGGTATGTAGTCAACACTCTTCATGGCTAGGTTTTGAGGATGCCTATCCTATCCTACTAATGAACACACTTTTTAGGCCATGCCTTAATTTTAAGGAGGATTATTGTTTGCATCATAAATCATCTATTACAAACACAATACAAAGTTTCAAGCTTTGTGCATGTAGGAATAAAACCCAAAAACATAGGTGCATGTACACCTAAAATTTAGGAGAAATATTTCTTAGAGGACACAAGCACCATTTTTAGGACACTAGAGCCACATGATGCTACTTTACAAGTGTGGTGATACTATCAAAGAGAGGATCTGACATAGGGATTAAGTTGATAACACTCAGACCTATTCTTATCTCAATTTCTAGCACTTAGATCTTCTATATTGAGTGTTTTCTAGATAATCCTATATTTACATATATTTATTACTATTTTTAGAAAGTAAAATCAAGTCCAAATTTATAAAAAAAATCAATGGTTATATATTACATATTATTTCATGAAATTAGACTACTCATCCCTATAATAAATATAGGATTTACATAGCTAAACCTTATAAGGTTAAAGTATATGGTAAACCTAACTTACTTAAAATATTGCTTAAAACCTTAATTATACATAGGGTTTACCCTATCCTAATTTTTGTGCACTAAATTAGGGTTAAAAACTCCTATTTTTATAATTTTTGGCATAATCTATATCATTTAATCAATCCCACATTAGGGTTTCATTTATTTAAATATAGTTTAAAATTTTTTACAATACAACCATAATCCAAAACCCTAGCCCTAACTAACCCTAGGGTTTACATTTTTAGAATTCATATTTTAGATTCATATATCTTCTAATTTTTATAATCCTAATAATAATGATACATGAAATTAATCACTTTTTGTTGTAAAGTTTAATACTTTAATTTCCATGCTTATTTATTTTAATTCAAAATAAAATCTGAAATGGCATAGATACATGTATACATGATGCTTCAAATCAATTAAAATGCCTTTCATGTTTCAATATTTCTTTCCCATGTTATTTTTATCTTGTGTGGAATGAAATTAATACATTGATCTTTAATCACATAGATAACTTATTACATCACATAATAGCTATACTTCCTAAAATCAACAAGTCTCCCTTAGATGAATTTTTCTCTTTGTTCCATCTTGATTCATTCCCTATCATTCTTAGACATATGGAAACATTATTGGTATCACTTATCCCTCCTTATCAATCACAAATGTCTAACCACCATACTACCTTTACTATTAGACCTACACTTTTAGTAGACCCTATGGTCCAAGTTATGATGTCATCATGTGGTTATGAAGCTTAGTAGGTTTGTAACACCCATGTTTATAGATTTATTGATAAGAATGGTACTTATTCAATTACAATTTTCATTTTATATCTTTTAAAACATTTTGACACATATAAATATATTTTTTATGTGACATTTTGTGATACTTAGGTACCTCAAACATATGAGCCTTCCTATGTTGCTTCCATATTTAATATTATAAAAAAGATAGAAGAACATATTTATTTTTATAGGGAGGATATCCCACATTAGGACATCATATATTTACATATACCTCTCTACATTGATTTGTGAATTAATGAGGTAGGTGTCAAATGAGCTCTAGTTGATAATGGATCAATATTGAACATTTGCAACATCTCTTTTATATGACTTGTTAATATACATGATACATATTTGGATCATTATGATATGAACATCTAAGGGTTTGATAATATTCCATGCAAATTTTTAGGTCAAATCACATTAAACCTTACACTGGGGCCTAAAACACTACCTACAGCATGCTAAGTTATGCCTAATGATCTTAATTATAATCTCTTTATTGGGATACCATGGATTCATGTTATGCATGTAGTTCTATCTAATTTACATGAATTTTAAAAATTTATATATAAAGGTCATATATATACATGTCTTATGGATAAATATCATTCAATTACTATCAACATATGTAGCCTTCACACAATTATATTCCTCACATGGATTTCACTACAACACTCTAGTATATAATTCAAAGTATGAATACAACTCCCCTAATTATTTATAATACATAGGATAATAAGTTCACTTCACCTTTTAGATTACGATATTTCTAGAATATGGGATACACAAGATAGGTCCTTGGCAAACATGAGCAAGGAATTGTTAATCCCATTTAAGCATAAGATCAATAGGGAATATAAGGACTTGGATATAGAAATAATACATATAATTCTAGATCCTCTCATCATGATTCTCAACATATCATTTTTTGTCCACCTATTCCATGGGTAGTCGATATAGTAAACCATTTTTATATATTCTCAATTATTTACCCTAATCTTTTCACTAATGATGAGGCTCTCTTAGAGATCCAATGTGCATATGAGGATCTCCCTTTCTTCTATCATAATAATGGATTTCCTCATTCCACAAGTGCATAGCCATACTTTGGTGAGCTTTCAAATAACTTAGATGATATGTTACCTAACAAAGATGATACCATCCATAAAGGACCATACACTTTGGATTCATCTACATTACTTAATGAATAAATAGTGGAATTCAATTATAACAGTAAGATTTATCCTCATATCATATTATTGGTTATTGCCTTACATAAATCACAAGACATGGATATTCATCATATTTTAAGATGTTTTCTTGAAGTATTTACTTGGTCTTATTTTGATATGTCTAACATTGATCCCTCAATATCAGTACACATAATTACATTATAACCTGATGCTAAGCTAGTTAAAAAACATATTCACAAAATAAATCCTAAATTTACTCTTCTTGTTAAGGATGAGATCCAATGATTTTTATATCTTGGTTTCATTCAAACAGTTGCTCATCCATAATGGGTTTTTAATATTGTTACTATTTTAAAAACCTAATGGCTAAAGTTGATGTTATTACGATTCTATAAACCTTAAAAAATCATGGACCAAAGATTACTTTCCTTTACCAAACATTGATATAATGGTCGATTCCATAAATAGCTATGAGATGCTCTCATTTATGGATAGTTTCATTAGGTACAATCAAATTAAGATCACTAAAAAAGATCAATAAAATTCTTATTTCACTACACCATAGGGCATTATCTTCTATATTTTCATGTCATTTGGATTAAAGAACACATGTGAAACTTACCAATGGACTATGACACATATATTTCATGAACTCATTCATAAGATAGTCAAATATTACATCAATGATTTGTTGGAAAAATCAAAAGAGTGAAACATCATGTAATATATTTGTGACAAATTTTTTAAAGACTTAGATAATATAATGTGTGATTCAACCCTAATAAATGTGTCTTTGGAGTTTCCTCGGGGAAAATTTTGGGATTCATTATATCTCAACATGACATAGAATTTGACCCTAATAAGGTCAAAGTAAACATGGATATGCCTCCTTCTACCAATATAAAACAAAATTTCTCCTTCCAAGGAAAAATTCAATAAATTCATTTCTTTGTGGCACAACTCATAAATAAAACCCAATAATTCACTAGAATACTTTAAAAATATGTGAAATTTGAGTGGGACATCACATGTTAAGAGAACATTGATAAACTTAAGAAATACTTACTCAACCCTCTTATTTTGGTCCCACCCATACCTGGTAAGCCACTTCTACTTTACCTTTCAATGATAGATCATGCACTGGGATCATTCCTATTGTAACAAAATGATCAACATAAAGAAAGAGCCATTTACTAAATCAATCATATAATAATTAAATATGAGTGAAATTATCCATCAATTGAAAAAATTTGCTTAGCACATGTATTTGTCACTAAAAACTCTACCATTATATGATTAACAACAAGACATAGATAATTACAAAAGTTGATCTTTTAAAATTCCTCATGTCAAAACCACATCTTTTGGGTCATATTACAAAATGGGTTATGTTACTTCAAAATCATTTTACCAAAATTGATATAAGGCCAAATAATTTTATATCAATTAGCATTAGCTTCATTACTCAATAAAAATTCTATTAATGATGATTTCAGAGATGAATTCACAACATATAATACCACTTTAGATACATGGATAATTTCCTTTGATGATTATAGATGTGCATCTAGTTTTAGTGCCAAATGTTTTTCATTGATCCCCTGGGACACACAATACCTCTCACATGCTGACTTAGTTTTTCATGCACTAACAATATCATAAAATATGAAGCTCCTATCTTAGGCCTTCAAGCATCCCATGCTCTCAAGATTAAATCAATAAAAGTTTATAGGGACTCGCAATAAATTTTTATTCAATTTTCATATGTCTACCAAATAAAATAAGAGCACTTGATTCCTTATTAGAGTATGGTTCAATGTCTATAGGCTTAGGTTGATTATTTCTCTATTGTGAAAATCCCATGCAAATACAACATTCATGTTGATGCAATGAGAAGTGCCACATGATTAATAATCATTGATATAGATGCAAACCAAGATATTTTTACTATCAAATGATTTAAATCTCCATTAGTTTCTAATGTAAACCTTATTTCTCTAACAATCCTAGTTAACACACATATTAAGACACCTATAAATGGTTCTCTAACATATACAATTTTTTTAATAAATCTATTACACCTAATACTTCTAAAAATAATGAAAAGTGTAAATTATAGTGAAGCTTTCTTCGATATGTCATCATTGGTGGCAATTTATTTATGATAAATTTTGATAGATATTTACTCCAATTCTTAATAGCTAATGAAGCTAAATTGGATATTTTACAAATACATGAAAATGAATGTGGTGGTCATTTTAGTGGTAAAGAAATGTCACACAAGTTACTCAGATAAGGTTACTATTGGACAACCATGAAATAAGAATGCCAAGAATATGCCAAATTATGTGACAAACGTCAATTCCATGATAGCTTGCACCATGTAATTTACATCACCTTTAATGTATCATATCCTTTGTCCATTCATGCTATATGGGGCTTTGATCTAATAGGTAAGATAAACCTATAATCTATAGGAGGTCACAAATTCATTATCACAATTTTAGAATATTTTACAAAATGGGTAGAAGCCATCCCATTAAAATCAACAAAGGGGAAGGATATTTGCTATTTTCTAATGATCAATATTAATTCATGCTTTACATTCCAAACAACCATAACTATAGATAATGAAACCTCTTTCAGGAAAAAAATAATGAAAATGTTTTGTGCCAAATAAAAAATTTGACACACATTCTCTACCCCATATTACTCATAAGGCAATAGTTAAGCAGAAACAACAAATAAGATAATCAACAATATTCGTAATAAAATAGTTACCAAATTTGGCAATGAATGAAATGATAAAATCATCTATCCACTATAAGATTCCTACACCAACATACATACACCAAGAAGAGTTACTCCTTGTTCACTATTATGTGGCATATAATATCTCATCCCAGTGGAATTAGAAATCCCCTTTTTATGAGTATCTTTAAAATAGATAATCACAAATGATAAGTTTAGAGAAAGACATCTCCATGAATTAGAATAGTTTCATCACACAATATCCAAGTTGTAGATCATTTAATAGATTATAAAAAATGAATTTAGAGGACCTACAATAACTATGTCCATACTAAGGAATTTGAAATCAATGATTTGTTGTTAAAATAAAATCTCAGAAATGTCAATGCCAAGGAAGAGAACAAAGGAAAGTTTAAACTTGATTGACTTGGACCATACATCATCATACAAAATATTAGCTCAAAATTATACTGTTTAACTTCACTTGATGGAAAGGCAATAAAAATACATTAAACAACATGCATCTCAGGAGATTTTACATATAAATAATGAACTATTCATTTTCATTTTCTTGTACATAGCTTATATCCAAAAAACATAAAAATATTCAAATATTACATAGAAAACATAAAATTTATAGATTGTATGCATTTATATGTTTACATTTATTTTATTTTCTAGATACTACATAGGATATTTATCTTAGTATAGTTAGTTTTATCATACGTACATGCTTCACTTCTTCTTGTCAAGTGCTTGTGGATTACTTACAAAACTCATGTTCACTACATTGATCCAGACTTGTTATCATCTACACATTGGGGCATAGACACTAATTAAAGATTATTAATGTGACACATCTAACCATTTTGGGGCATCTTATACATATTTTATATTAACAGGTTCTATCTATACATTCTATACATTATAGTTTTAGCATTTTTATATCTTGATATTGATAATTGCTACTCATACTCATATTTTTTGTCAGTTGTTAGTAATTTAGACTCGACATATGTACACCCTCAATCTTACATATATTTTTACTAAATTAATGCATGCTTTCATTTATAGATTTACTAGTTTAACCTTGATTTTTTCTATGCTTCTTCTATTTGATGGCATTTGAATATGACATTGCTCTTTGGCTCTATGCCAATTCTATTTATGTATGCCTTGGACATGTGTTGATATACCTTTTATGTGTTTTCTTGATTATTTATGTGGATATTTTAACATGTCCTTATTTGTATATCTAATCCAACTTTATTATTTCTTACATATGTGGACATTTGAACATGTCCTTGTATGTATTATTCTCTTATATTTAGTGACATGTTACCATGTCTCTTGTATTGTGTCTCCTTGGCCTAGTTTTCATGCCTAATTTATTTTAGATATATGTTTTATTATATTAATGTTATTACACATTAGCTTTTGATGCCATGAGGGACTTCATGCATCCACCCTTCCTAATTGGGTGTCATTATGGACATCATGCCCCATACCCCTAGGTAACTACTCTAATTTGATATTATATACATTTATTACATCTATCTTGACACCTTTTTATAATTTTATACATGACATACATCTTACATTACATACTTATGCTCAAATTATCTTACATTTTGATGTTATGTTTGTAAATTATATTGGTTTATCACATAGCTATCATATATACACTGGATAACACATATTTTATAGATCTATTTATTTTGAGAATAATAATTACACGAGTTCAAAAACTACCCTCAAAAGAGGGTGAATTTAGAGTGGGTCATCTTAGAGATTAGGATCCTCTATTTTATTCACAAAACATTTTTCATCACATAGGGTTAGTTTAATAAAATTAGACACAGGTAAAACATAAGAAAAAATAGGGAATCAAAAATCAATACAGTGACTTAGATTTTAGACCAAGTAGATATTAGCACCCAAAGAGGGAGAATAGAAAAACATAGTCCTACTATCCCATATGTGGTGTTACTATCTAGTATCCTTAGTTTAGGATAGTTTAGATTAGCTATAATATTATACTAAGTACCTTACAAATTTACACATATACAACTATAAGTTTAATAGTTATGCTTATATTTTTCTTAGATTCACATTACCCCAACTTATATTCATATAAATTTCTTAGATTAGGGGCATCATGCATGGCATTCTCATTCCCACATTTACTTTAGATACTCAAATACTATCATTACATCTCATTATAGAATCAATATACTCAAATATTAGATTGGGGTCATGTGTATGACACATTATTTTCATATGCTCAATTACACACTACTTGATCATATGGAATGGTAACCTCCATGTAATTATCTAGGATATAAACACTTTAAATCATATTATAGGTTGTCACCATTTTTATTCCTTACTCCATATATAGTTTTTGGAATTCTTGAGTGGCCTAGTGTCACCTAATGTACATGAGTTGCCATGGATCTAACATACACAATTAGATATACCCAATTAGATATTTACAACACTTTTCATAGTTTAATTTCAAATTCATCTACTACACATAGGTGGGAAATGGAATCAAAACCTACTTGAGTTTTTTAGCCACCCTACATGAGAGGGTTAGACACACTTCCAATCTAATCCAAGCTATTCATATGTCATGATTTACCAATTAAGGGTGGGAAATGATGGAGTCAAAACCAAATTGAGTTCTTGATCCACCCACACATGAGGATCAAGAAAGCTATTAGCTTAGTCCAAGATATTCAATGATTTTATGAATATGTACATACACACATTTTTTCACTAGGTTCATGAATTTGTTAGCATACCCAATGAGGTGTATTCATTCCTTTCCTCTATCCCATCTATTTACTCAGCTTTACTTAATTATTTATTTAGCATAATATATTGCTTTTGATATTTCTTAAGTAAGGATTTTTGTATGCACATTTAATTATAGGCCATGCTTTGGATCATGATTAACATACGTAAACCTGGTTTCATATACTTAGACTCAACTACATGGGCTTCACTTCCTAGGTAAGTCTATGTACGCTTCTTTTTCCTTTACACTAATCATTTCACATTGATGCATTTTTAGAATAAAGGGGGGAATATAATCACCTAAAACTAGTATCTGAGTGTTAAGAGTTCTAATTGAGACAACCTATCCCTATATTATCATTGAACCTATCTTAGATCCTTTGATCACACATTTATAGCTTTTGTGCATAGCACATGCATACCTAGCTAGCTAAAACATAGTCTCAGGTACTCATTCCTAGATCATGGACATTTGTGCCTAGCAACATGCCAATTGAACATTAGTGCGACATTAAGGACACTAGAGCCACATGGTGCTAGTGTCCCCAAAATGTCACTAATGTTTATTACCCTAACTTTATCTAATGGATATATTTTCAAAATTAAAACCCTCTTAAAGTTTGCCTAGGCATATTTTATTATCTGCATAAGCTACAAAACACTATAAATACATGAATTCTATACCTATATCCACTTGATAAACATTATATGTGAAGTACCTATTCAAACATGAAACAAGCTGAGCAAAATCAAGGTTATCAATCCCTATTCTTTCCTACTCCTACATACTACCATCTACATTTACCCTAAGCTCAAATTTTCTAGATGGCCAATCTTGAGTACACTAAAGGCATTCAATACCACTATCAATCTATCATCACTTACACTTGCACTAGCACTTAGGTGGGGAGAACTACATCGAGCTTAATCTATCCTCATATTATTGGTATGTAGGAAACTCTATTCACATTAGGGTGTTGAGGATGTCTAACATATCCTACTAATGAAAACACTTTTCATCTTAGGCCTTAATTATAAGGATGATTAGGGTTTGTATCATAAGTCAACTATTATAGGCACAACGCAAAGTTTTAGATTTTGTGTGTGTAATAATATAACCTAAAAACATAGGTACAAGTGCACCCAAAATTTAGGAGCAATCCTACACATAAGACACGAGTGCCTTTTTTAGGACACTAGAGCCACATGGTAGTACTATCCAAGTGTGGTAATACTATCTAGGAGAGGATCTAACATAAGGATTAGGTTGACAACACTCAGACCTCTTCATATCTTAGCTTTTAACAATAAGATCTTATGCATCAGGTGTTTTCCATATATATTTTTATTTGCATATATTTATTATTATTTTTATAAATTCAAATCAAGTCAAAATATGTAACAAGTTAGTATTTATTTATTGCATATTAATTCACTAATTTAGACTACTCATCCCTTTAATCAAACATAAGATTTACATAGCTAAACACAAAAAATGTTAAAACATAGATGTGTTTTTATATTTAGTTGTTATCCTCATTATAATAAATTATTTTTTATAGGTATTGGGTTGTTTAGGATTCTCATTTATTACCTTAAGTTATATAGACTACCCATTGGTTGACCATTACACCATTTACATTTTTATTAGTTTATTACTTATGGATATCTTAGATCTAATTTACCTTTGTTTATCAGTTCCTTACATATGATATTATCATTATATCATTGATACACCCATTTACAATAACTCTTACAACCTATCTATACTGAGCACTAGTGAGAGTTATGTTGCATGTCATAGGCATATACTTTTGAAACCTTTACTATTGAGAATTAAGTATAGTCTACCCTCTCCTAGTTATGTATATATTATATATCTTTACCTAATTTTTTAAGTATGTAGAGGATCTATTATATGACCTTATTTTTACCCTAACTTATTGAGAGAAAGAGGATTGTTATAGGTTATCCTAGCTTGTGAATACATTTTACTAAACCTAGTGTGAATATTATCCCACCTTTGACTAGATCATCTTAATGTTTATTTTTTATTCTTAGTTTCATCTTTGCATCAAAATACATTTTAGTAAATATTTTATTCCAACTATATTGGCTTGTCTAATACAACTTTATTATGTCCACAACTACATCAACCAACATGTTATAGCTATATACTTTAACCAACTGTATCATTTATCATGATATAATTTTATCTTTCCATTTTGTATCAACAAACCCAAAACATTTTTGTGTCCTCATATATTTCAAAAATCTTGATAAAGTTAACTTTTCCAATAATAACATATCACTAGCCCAATATAGTATATTTATAGCATTAATGTGTACCTAACTCTATCAGCTAGCTCTATACAATTATGATTTACTCTTTAAAAATGAAACATACTTTGGAATATTTCAAATAAAAAACCCACAAGGATTTCAAAGGATTATATGAAAATAATAGTAATTCTTATTAAACTAACTTATACCAATATATTATCCAAAAACATTTCCATGCCTTATCATCTTCCTATCTCTCAATATCATTTTTCTATCAATTTAAGTATGGATTCTAATAGATATATACATTATGATCCATATAAAAGGTCGGAAAATCAAATACCATGAGATTAAAATGAAATTTAATATAGAATATATGGACAAAATAATTTTTTTATCCAAGATCATCTCAATCATATGGGAAAGAACCCTTCAGTTTTATATTGCATCATGATGGAGCCCCATGTGGAATGTCCTCTTACGCTACTTAAAATTTTTATATAGGACATGGAGAAAATCCATTTACGAGTTGCCTCTTTCCTTTTTCATCCACCATGCCTAGTATAGCTACTAACTTGGAATATATTTACTTCTATGGACCTTCCCAATGTGATTATGTTAATACCAACATTTATGCTACATGTAATGCATCCTAAAATGTCACTCAAGCCTATAATTAAACCCAAAATGCTTCCAATATTAATTAGATAATCTTACAAGCAATAACCTAAATGGAGATCATACAAGCTATTAATATTTCTCAAATTATGAAAACATAAAAATAAATCATGAAAAAGTAATCTATGCCTAAAAAGGTTCAAAAGGGAGTGCCAAATCAAAATTACATCAAAATCATAAAACACCTTAAAATAATCCTTTAATACCTCAAATATTGGTGGAATTACTACTAGATTATCCTATAATGGATCTAGTAATCCCTCTCTATATCTAAATGGCTTTTGTAATCTTTGTAAAGAATGGATTAAAATCAACATCTTGTAGCTACCATACTAAAAGTTAAACATTTTCCTAGTGATGCTTTAGAATGGTATAATCAAATATGGTCTAAATTTATTTCTATATTTTAATACATAGTTAATTCTTTGGTCCCTTGTTTTTGATCCAATGACTTACTTAAAAATATTGTTAACTTTATTGACTATAAACAAGTAGAAAATGAGACTACTCAAAACATCATTAAACATTGGAAAGACTTATCCATTGAAGTTGAGCATAGTATGAGAAAATAAAATATCTTCCACCTATACAACATTAAATTTCAAATTAAAATACATGTTTTTAAAATCTTGATCTAAAATAATTAAATTAATCCTTAGATTAATCTAAATGACAAGACTATTTCCTAAGACAATTCAAGGATTCCCCACTGAAGCATAAAACACAAGTTCTTATGAGACCTTAAAATAAGCATGAAACTAATGATGTCATATTTGATACTTATTAATATAATAAAAAAATCCATGCTATTATTCTAGGAATATATAGTGAGGGTACTCTCTCCAAGCCTATAAGAGTAAATTCCTTCTAACTTCCTCCCCATTCCACACAAGTTCACAATAGTGGGGTCCATCAATGTATTACCCTTTATGAGATTAAAACACACATTCCTAGATAATAACCTATATATCTTTATCCTTGTCATCCTGATATCCATTTTCATGTACCACAATGAATTTATTAGTTTAATGGTAATTGGGGTCATTCTAAGGAATATTATAGTAAAATTAAACACAACCTTTTAGTTTTCACTTGGTCCAAACTTTGATTATTAAGCCATGATTAGAGAGCATAAAAAATAATAGGATAAGGTAGATAAGGTTCATGGTTTTAAGGTCAATCATGTATCAATTCACTAAGATAATGTTAACCTTACCATATATTCTATCCCACTTACATATCATACTCAAAATTAGTAAACTACCAATAAATTTTAAGCATCACCCTAACTAACAATGAATGTTATTGAAACCATAGTTAACCCTCATTATTATAATGACATTATTTTTTTAACATGAATAATATAAATTATGATATTTCCTATATTGATCCATATAATTCCAAAATTTATGTTCCTCCTCAAGATTATAGAATAGTTTAGGCTTGTTCACCACATAATTTTTTAGTTGTTAGATCTAAAGAAATGATTACTTTTGTGCTTTCAAATATCCCAATTATATGGTTAAACTTAATACTATCATCTAAATTTATAAAATTTCATATACTTTAAACTATATCATGTAATTTGATATAGCCTTTTCTTTCTAATCTTGTTTCAAATTTATTGGCCATCCTGATTCAATCATTCATTTCTATATCAAGTTTAGCTATATTTGCTAGCTCAAAAAAAAAATATATTTGACCAATTCCATATTAAATGTATCAATGATCTTAGTAAATTACTATTTCACTTCTTATTTACAAACTACAATGGTTAATCTAATATATAAATAATTAATACATAGTTATAATTATATAATATTGGTTAGCCTGATACAATCTATTTTTAAGAATTGTGGTTTAACAACTACATCAACTAGGCCAATATAATTTCCTAAGCCTAACTCTATTGTTTGGGAAGTGTTAATACTATAAATTTTAGTTTGTAATAATATCTACTTAGGTTTATCTTCATTTACAAGTCAACCTAATCAGTTTCTAAACTTAGTTCCTTTTTTGTATTCTTGTTTAGACACTAAATTTGAATTATATAGCACCTTAGTCTTGTATACTTTGACAATACTTCTCATGGATGTACCCTTTAATAATAATACATTATTACCTTTAAAAGGCTAACATCCATTATGTCTTATTCCTATTTTTTATCTCTTAGTCTGATTGTATGTTATTCTAATGAATAAACCTTTTTTACTATGAAAATGATATAAACCTACTTATTATCATCCTATACAAGTTTTGAATAGGTAATTATTTTCTATCTTCATGAACACTTACATCCCAATTAGATGCCTATGTCGACGCTAGTCTTTTGTGATAGAATAAGTGTCAAATAGCCTAAACTCATCAAATTTTACAATGAAATGTATCTTAAAGGTCATCCTAAGTGAGTTAATGAGATATATTTCTAAAATGGATTGGTATATATACATGATAAACCCTAATTTATTTTTCACCTATCATAGACCTAAAAACTCATAAGACAACTTACCAAAATCATTCAATCAAGAACTCAAGTGAGAAAATATTTCATATTATTTATTATTTCAATATAAATCATAGGGACATCCCATTTATAGTTTTTATGTATTGAAGGAACACTCTGTGAGCCATATTTTCAAAGTTACAAGCAAGGTTACCCTATGTACTTTCTTATCACATATTACATCTTTATACACACACAATCCAACATGTAGGGGAGAAATACATAGTTATGAGTCCCTATTCTACGTATTGGATATTTAAGTAGTTCCCATTGATAGAGGGGTCATTGTGTAAGCTTGCTACTATGTGTCCACTAACCCATTTTTCCCCATTCATTCCAATGGTGAGAAAGTTAGGGTTTTGATCATTTTAAAAAGAGAGATAACCCTCACATGAGATATGAACATGCTAAAGTAAAGGAAATATAAAAATCCAAAAGTTTATAGGTGGTCACACCTATATCTATTTAATATTTTATACTAGACACATGTATCCAAGTCAGATAATAACATCAACATAATCATCTAGATCTGATGCAAGTATCAAAGGCCCTAAAATGAGAATATCTAGAATCTAATGATTTATCTAGGAGCCTGATACAATATAATTCTACCCTATTTTATCCTAGATTAATATGTATACATTTAACCATATAAGTACTATTGTTCTCCATTTATTACAATATTAATCAATAACTATACTTTTTATTTTAACATATCTCAATATTATAAAATCAAAACATTATTAATTTGGTTTGAAAATTAATTGGCTTAGTATACATTTTTTATCACCCTTATGATTATTAATTTATATATTATTTATCCTATACTAAATTGAACCATCATTATTTAGGGTTAAACATTTAGCAAACCCAACCGTTGGCTATAAAACACTAGCTGGTTTTCTATTTTCCCTACACATTTTAATTTTAATTTTGTTTTCAAAATATGCACAGTTTTTTTCACATTTCCTTTTTAAGTCATGTTTAATATGGATATATCTATTATTTATTTAATTTTATAGTACATAATGGTAGTTTTTACTTGTTATGTTTCAAGAATGATAAAATCCCTCAAATCTCTAAAGGATTCTAAACATAGTCACTTCATGTAAAATGCATCTTATTATTGTAATGTTTACAATAAAATTCTACATGTTACTACAAAACACCAAAGGTAGTGTATAAAATAGTTTGGTTCTTCATATCATACTACAAACTTATCCAATGATGTCATTACTAACACTTCATTTTTAGACTTACTACATCTTTTGGCCCATTACAAGGATGTTATTTTAGATGTATTACACATTCCAATCCTATAAATTAATGTGAAAACTCCATATATCCTCTATGATAAATTCCATAAAATTAACTAAACATAATATATCCTTTAATGATCCAAAAATGGGCATAACAAAATTGACTCAGTTTCCTCCAAAATTCAAATACTTTATAAATTTATCAATTTATCATCATTTAATTTGAAAATTGGCATAGTAATTACAAATTATTTTTAAAAAATAATAATAGTAATAAAATGATAAAAATGAGATAAATTCACACCATATTGATAATAGTGTTCATTCTTGATGGACTACATCTCTGAGTTTGTTTAATAGATGAATTATTTCATTAATTCTCCTTTACAAAGGGCTATTAATCCCATTATGTAGCTCTAATTTTTTTATCCCAATAAGGTGATGAAAATAATATTCCAAGAATGAGGTTGATTATCCCAATAAGGGGTTACATCTTCTCCCAAAATGGGGCTTACCAAGTTCTCTCAATAAAGAGGTTATCTCCTTCACAAAGGGCTATAAATGGATAAACAATAGCGTTCTAATAAAAATTCAACATATTGATAATGTTTTGGGTCCCCTATTCTATTGGTCAGAATCTTATCATTTATTCAAAGTGTTAGGGGTTAAAATCTTAATATAAAAAAATAAAATGATTTGTATATTGAATGTACCTTGAAAATCAAAGGACAAATATAATATCTTAGATCTCTCTTACCAAAGAGAGGCATAACTAAGTTAGTATAGACTTTGATAAGGTATATGGGGTCATTGGTTCAAATCCCACTTCCAAAACCTAAGCCATTTGGAAAGGCTTTTGATATGAATTTAACCTAAATTTTAAGCATAAAATAAAATATCCTTTGATTTTTTGTCAAAGTAAGGACGTAACTGAATTGGTAGGAACCAAAAATGACTTTTATGCAGTTAAGAGTTTGAATCATATGTTTATATTTTTATTTAATAAGGATAAAATGATTTACAATATCCCACATTTTTGGGGTTTAAAATAACTAAATTATTTATATATCCCTCTATTATACTTTTGATTCAGTCATAAAGACCATTCTTTTATCCTTCATTAAGTGGGTCATACATCATAATAATATTTAAAAATAATAATTATTTACCCTTTGAAGTGGTTTTGGGACCATTTACACCTTATAATTGGAAGACATGACCTTAGTTGGTGATTTATATGTTAGAAGCTTCAAGGGTCTATAAAGAGCCCATTTTTTAGGTTGTGAAGATGCCATGTGGTGTTTGGTAAGCCATCCACTTAGATTGAAAACTAATTACTTTCAATCCTGTAAGATTTTTGTCCTAGATTCGCTAGGTGGTAATGTGCACAAAGGTTTATATGCAAAACTATCACTATAGTATAATAAAGCTAGTGGCAGGGTCCTCCACATAAAAAGAGGACCTCAATAGCCAAAACACTCATAATAGATAAAAAGTGTGGGCCTCAAAAATAGGTACATGCTTTTCAAATACCATAGGCATAAACCAATAAACCTCTTTATTTTTCTCTATCATGTTTCATCACATTATTGGCCCACATGCTAAGATCAGATTGTTATATTATATGCCATGTGTCAAACATTGATTAGGCCACTTGGTAGGCCATACAATTCTATTCATTGTTGAATCAACATTGTATGATGTGCATTTTTCCTTTTCGTCACAAACTTTAACAAGCCATAACTTTTGCACATGATGTCCATTTGACCTCGTTAAAATTATGTATGAAATATATTGATTAACTCTTCATTATATAAATAGTTTTGGGAAGTTTTGAGATCATATGATTTGGTATCTAATGTAATTCATCCTATATCACACCTTCCCACTAAAATGTTTTGGGTCCACCAAAAGTCTTCTCTCTTTTGTCAAGAAAAACTTTTTCATATAAATATATAAAAAATGCCATTTTAAAAAGAGAGTTACAAAGTGTACAAGGTATTTTTTATTGTTAAATTCTCTTATCCACTACACTTCACTCCTTATAGACTGAGTTGAAGTTATCCAATTAATAAATGCTTCTTGTATTATCTTTACTGCTAAATATTCTCAATAAAGGCAAAAATATATGTTGCATATTAAGTGATGTTATAAAATTTCATCACTTCTACAATTTACCCTTATTGGGGTCTTAAATTCAACATACATGTATTATAAACATTTACAAATATTACCTAATCTAGGGTCTTACGAAATGTGCATACATACAATTTCACATGCATTGATTGAAAGAAACATATTCCAGTGAAATAAAATCAAATGCTAACATACATCCATATAACAATAGTACTTTAATTAAGTGATACTCACCATGAAAGCACCTTTCATGTTGATTCCACTTCATCTCCCTCTTGGAATAGCACCTCATATCATGTGCATTCTAATGATGCTTATTAGCATGTCTACTATTGTCATACCCAAAATGTAACTTGGAGAAACTTTACATGGAGTTATCTTTCAATGCAGTATGTCTCTACCATATTGATAAATGTTGTAAGAAGTGGTAAGAAAAATAAACATGAGAATTTAAAATAAATAATGATACAACATCTCATAATGGTTTTCTCATGATGTGCTTTTCATCTTAGATGGTTGATCTAATTTCAATCTCAATGAGTGATCTACCTCAACACTTTCTCATAAAAACAATATTAGTTTCCTTAATGTTTATTCAACAATGGAAAATTAGAAACTATTTTTGAGGTGATTTAAGCATGCTAGATAAAACTTAGCTATATAAATATGTTATCCATTTATTACCAATCCAATATAATAGATGTTCCTCTGGGTGGCTTCCTCTCTATAAGATCTTCTTTGGATAGGTGGGTTTCTTCATGGTCTACCTCTTAGACTATTGGTGCTTGACCAATTTTTTATTTTACTACCTCTTTATTTGTGGGTGATTGCACAACTTCCTTCTTGATTATGCATGCTTATTCCTTTTTGGAGTGCTCCTTACAAAGATTTGGATGGAGTTAGTAATAGAGTTTATAACATTTATCAACCAAATGGATACTCATGTTGTAATAGGTACAATAGTTCTTGTCCATTTTATTAGACAAACAACCCTTCTTAGCAGTCTACACATTTTGACTTGGGAGTGGTATTCAAAATTTCTTTCCTTCTTCTTGAAAGAACATGATCTTTTTATGTATGGACTTTATCTTCAAATACATGGCCACACAATGGTTATTCAATTCAAAAACATACATGGATAAATTACCACAATGTTTGTGTTTCAAAGCCAATCTCCTCATTATTTAATAAAATATTGGTGTGATTACACTTACCATACCTTTTAGGGATGTTATTTGTTAAAGTGTTATGAGAGTAAAATATTTTAATTCCTCCTTTTGGATGTTCATCTCTCTTTGGAGATGCTTTTCACTCTTTTTAGATGTTTTTCCCTTGATTGAAAGGTTGTCCCCTTCCTTATTCTAACTTTTACTTACTCTCACCATCATGAAGAGGTTATTTCTATAGTGGCTTGGGATATTCTCTTGAATATTATCTTACTTCATCTATTTTGGAGTATGATCCAACTTCTCCTTTGACATTAACATATACTAAACCTACATAATGAGGCATTTAATCAACCTATATGGGATTAGTCATTCCTTAGCCATGTAAGCCAAGGTACTTTACATCAAAACCCATCACGATTAGAAACATAGATCCAATACCATGATTATTCTTCTTAAATTGACCAAAGTAAGAATATACATATTGATGGGAAGACAAGTAATCAAAAATTTTATTTTGTTTCATCAAAGGAAGAGTTATAATGTTTAGAAGGAGATGGATGAGGTTTATAAGGTTCATCTCATTTAACCTTACCATTGGTGATGGGTTATTTCTCTTGTTTACATTTATTTTCTCCTTAAATCCTCATTTTACTTTCATGATACAACTCTTCCATCATGATATTCATCTCAAGAAAGAATTGACAAAAAGCCATCTCTAATTTAAATTCTTTCTAGAGAGATCCCATTGCTTGAATTTCATGCTTTGAACCAACTTATTAGTTATAGTCTTCAATCAATCCTTCACCATGCTTGTTTTTAAACCTAGTTAACATGCAAAATATAAACTTGAAAATCCAAAAACCATGTTTAAATATCCCCAATAAACTGATTTGATACCAAACTTGATCAAAAAAGGGGCATAACAAAAGTAACTTAGTTTTCTACAAAATTTAGATACTTTATAAATTTCTCAATTTATTTTCATTTAATTTGAAAATTGATATAATAATTAAAATCAACATTAAAAATGATAATAAACATCAAACTAATGATTAAGTTATAAAAATTCACACTATATAGTTCATCCCTAATGGACTACATCTCCAGCTCCATTTAATCAATGAACAATTTCATTATTTCTCCTTTAAAAAGGGTTATTTCTCCCTTTAAGGGTCTCAAAATTAGTTTTATCCCAATAAGGGAATGTAAATATTAACCCTAGAATGGGGATAGCTCTCTCAATAAGTCCTTACAACTTCTCCCAAAATGGGGCTTACCAAATTCTCCAAATAAATGGGTTATCTCCTCTATAATGGGTTGCAAAAGGTTAAAAATTAGCCTTCTAATACAAATTCAAACTATTTATAATGTTTTGAGCCCCTTGCTCTATTAGTCGGGCTCTTATCATTTAGTCAAGGCATGAGGGGTTTAAATCCCACTTAAAATGCCTTCAAATTCTTTTTATTTAGCATATACCAATAAAATCAAAGGATAAAGATAATATCTTAGATCTCTCTTACCAGACTCAGGCATAGTTAAGTTGGTACAAGTTTAGATTAGGTATGTGGGTTCATGGGTTCAAATCCCACTTCCCATGCCTATTCTCTTGGAAAGGATTTTGATATGCCTTTATCCAAAATGTTAAGGCTTAAATAAAATATCCTTTGTTATTTTATCCAAATTAGGATGTAGAAGAGTTAGTAGGAGCCAAAAATGGCTTGTATGAGGTTAGGAATTTGGCTCCATTATCCACATTTTTCTTTGATAATTATAAAATCCTTTACACTATCTTGCATTTGTGGGGTTAAATGATTAAAATATTTATATAGCCTTCTCTTGTCCTTTTTATTCAGTCATAAAGACCATTCCTTTCTCCCATATTGAGTGGTTTATGATTCATAAAAATGTTTAAATAAAGAATTATTTGACATTTGAAGTGATCTTGGGACCATCTATGCCTTAAAATTGTAAGACTTGACCTTGGTTAGTGAGATGTATTCTAGAATCTTCAAAGGTTTGTAAATAGGCCATAATGTAGGTCATGAAGTTTTCACATGGTGTTTGGTAATCCCTCCACTTGGCTTAAATGCCAATCCTTTGAAATCTTATAAGAGTTTATTCCAACATTCGCTCGGTGGTATCCTACACAAATGATTATATGTCAAAATTTCACCATAGTGCAATGAAGTTGATATTAGGACCCCCTCCACATAAAAAAAGGACCCCAATAGTTAAAGGAATCCTATCCGATAAATAGTGTTGGCCCCACAAATAGGAACACACTTATCAAAGATTAGAGGCATAAAATAAAAAATGTGTTTTTTATCTCTACACTATGTGTCATCACATTATTGGTCCATGTGCCAAAATAGGAATGGTTTATTATCTACCATGTGTCAATCCCTAATTGGGCCACTTGGTAAGTCATATATGTCTAGTCACTATTAACTCATTAGTATACCCTATGCATTTTATTCTTGTGTCCATTTGACACCATTAAACAAGCTATAACTTATGTATATGGTGTCTATTTGACCCCGTTAAAATTGCATCAAAAATTTCTCAATGTTCTCTTCACTATGGAGATAGTTCTAGGAAGATTTGAACCATCTAATTTGGTCTCTACTAGAGATCCTCCTAGATCAATTAAAATAGAATATTTACCACCCCAATACCTCATAAATTACTATAAACATGTAGATGTGTGAAATAAGATGACTAAAATAGGTCTTTTGGATAATGGATTGGGAACTAACATTTTAAACATATCCTTTCTTTCCTTATTTGGAATTGTATTTAAAATTTTGGAACCATCCAATATGAGCATCAAAATATTTGATAATATTTCATGACAAGTATTAACATAAATAACATTGAATATTAATGTAGAACCCCATACATTATTTGCATTATACCAAGTGATGCTAAATGATTTTAAAAAAATTAAACCTAAAATGGAATTTATACTGGTATTATCTATATTATTAAAGGGGTATATAGAAATGAAATGGAGCAAGGGTGACATTCAATTCTATAAGAGGCCAATTAAGTGTTAAACTTAGATATAAGCATATGCTAAATTTATTATGCTGAGATAGTATAAATATGGAAAGTACACCAATGTTAGATAAATAAATGAAAATAAGTGATGTACTAAGGTTATTCTAAATTTAATGCAATTCTAGATCAATTATAGGTAGAAATAAGGTGGGAAGGAACTTATAGAACAATCATCAGATTCTAGTTCTAAACCTTCTTACTCTCTAAACAATAAAATCAACTTAGAATGGTCATGTTAATTATATTATCTATATTTAACACTAGTGTCAAGTATATAATATTTTCTAAAATAGGATACAACAACATAGATGCTTTTATATTTTTCTTGACCTTCACTCTGGTGCATTTAGATTTGGGTTATGGATAGTCACTTATTGTGAAATGGAAAAACCCTAGCTATCCATATTCAATGTAAAAATTGGTAAAAATAGTTTAGTGGTGATATGGTGTTGAGTTTATCCTTATGACCTCATTATCAAAATATGTAAAATATAAAATACTCTGAATAGGGAATCGAATTAATGTAGCTCTCCCCTACATGTTGGCTTATGTTTGAATCATATATTGTGTGAAAAGCAATCCCAATAGTGACTTAGCTTGTAACTTTGAAAATCATGATCTTGGTTTGCTCCTTTAGTTATTTAGACATATATATGTGTATTCCTTATGATTGGTATGCAAATAGGAATAAATAGGGAAGATTTTGATCAATTGAATGCTCTTTGGTCTATTTTTAGGTATTTTTAGGTTTTATAGGCGTGGAATGAATGAGGGTTGATATTTTATTTATATCAATACCTTTGTATTAATAAAACATATTAAATAACTTAGGTCAACCATTAGGATACATTTCATTTACAAATTAGATGACTTTGGGGTGTTGGATATTTGCATTGGGATGAGACAATAATGTTGACACTACTATTTGACCCAAATGCTAGAGTTCATGGAGTAGGATAATAGGTACAGGTTTAGAATTTGTAGAGATGGAAGATAAGTAGATTTTAAGCATTATGGAAAAGATATAAGATATGGGTCATCAATATAAACTAGTCAGACTAAGATATATAGCCCAAGGGGCACAAATATATAACATATGCAATACTTGTGAAATTAGGAAAGGTAAAGAATTAAATGGAACATCTAAGGTATGATTTTTACAAGTGTACAATACTGAGGTGATACATAATCATAAAATATCATCTATATTTACCCCTCCATTCAATCTAGTAATGAAATTTCTAGTTTAATAGAAAAGAATACATACTTGGGTATACATGCACACCTTGTATTTGTATGTACCCAACTTGAGTTATTTTTTTATGATTAACCTACAACATAGGCATGTTACAACATATAATGACTTTATATAATCTAGGTTTAAAGTAATTAAAATATATTTCAATTGAAAGTTCAACTTTTAGGAGTACACTTATGTATCAATGTAACGACATTGCCTATTGGAAAGTTGTTTTGAAAAAGATGTATCACTCTAAGGATGTAAAACTAAGATTAGGATAAATATATAAAAATATTTAAAGTTCATATATACAAAGAGATAGAGAGAAATATATTTTAAGGTACATGCCCTCAACTTTTGATAAAATTGAGTTACCACATGGTAGTTGAAATTAGCTCAATTGTGTAACTCAATGATACTTATAACCTAGTGAGGATAGATGATCAAGTCCAACCTAAAATGTTGGAAAGATTGAGTGATTTGATCACCTCAACCATAACAAAAATTTAACCAACTAATGTAGTAGATTATCTCAATAAAATTTCATAGGATAAAAGTACAATTTTTTATGACATGGTAACAATCCATAAAAGTGTTCTAGAATCTATTTGGATTTTGTAATATTAGGAACATGTTGCATAACATATACACTTTATATATGTCCATGATGAAACTATGTTTAACAATATTACCAATATATATATATATATATATATATATATATATATATATATATATATATATAAACACACACACATATACATATTTAGCAATATTAACAATATATATACATAATGTACATAAATATATATATGTATGTATGTGTGTGTGTGTGTATACATATATATATATATATATATATATATATATATATATATATATATATATATATATATATATATATTTCTACCACAACTATGAATCTAAATCATATAACTATGTGCTTTGGCTAGTTCAGATAATCATTCAAATATGGATGACATGATTCTAATGCATGACCCCAATATATATGTAGAAATCTAAAAATTGATATAAGTACCAATGTGGAGGACATGTTTCCAAAACATACCTCCACTATAGTTTAGAGATGTTGATTACTTAACAGGTATGGAGAACATACTCTCAATTCATGCCCCCACTAAATCTGAGAACTAAGAATGTGTAGAAGTCATTCCCATATGACATTCCCCAATTAAATCTAAAAAAAATGATAAAACCATCATACTAAATAAGTGTGGAGAACATATTTTTGGGGCCAACATACCCCCATTTTATTAAAAATTAAGACCCTTGAGTGCTTTGAACCTTAACACTAAAAATTTGGCATGTTTGAGTGTTATTGGAATCTGAAGATCATCCTCTTTGATAAAATGGATTATTATTTTTCAATATTGAAATTTAATGTGCCAAATATTACTAATGATTTACCTTGTGAATGGAAAGTGTAGGTTTCATAGAAATAACACTAATAAATGTTGATTAAAAGTTTCATAGTGTGGTACAACCTAGGATTTTCCTAACCTTTGGTCTGTGGGGAGTAGATCTTAACCCTCCTTCAGTAAAGCCCTAAGCCTAAAACCCTTAGTTCAATTTAAAATCTTGGTAAGAACAATTTAGTGGGAACATTTAGTCCTATTTTAGACTTAAGCCTAATTTTATATTAAGTCTTGGTTGTGTTTCTTAAACATGACCAAACCTTAACATAAAAATACACTTAGTCCTCATGTTTTTTTCTCCCTTTCATTTCCTATTTTCCCTAACCATGTCTAAAGATGGTTTTGTAGGGTTCCTTTTAAATATTTTCTAATGTGGTCCCTTTTTGTTTATGCCTTAGCCTATAGTTTTAATCCTAAGTCCTTTTTCTTAGTTATTAATATGAGTGAGAACTTAACCTTAGTGTCTTCACATAATTTATCTATATCCTATGGGTCCTAACTTAATTCCCTCATTTCTTCACAGATCTAATGATCCTCATTTCATCATGGGAAATGATCTAATGGAGTGATGAAAACCCAAGTTTTGGCTTAAATAATGTGCATCTTGAGAGATCTAATGGTCCTCACTATCTCATTTTATCTGATCCAACAAAGAGAAGAGTTATGAAAAAAGTAAACACTTAACTTTGGGATCAAGTATGTGAAATTATCTAGATCATCATCTGACGGTCCTTGTTACTTCTTGAATTTTAATCCAATGGAGTTAACATGATACTGAAAAGTAAAAATGACATGGATAGTTTTTAGGGATCTTATGAGGTGTCAAGAGTGTCTAGAGTAAGTATGGAAGTGCTTGGTTTTCATCTGGACATTCTAGTTAAGTAGTAGAAAATTTGAGTGGGTACTTTATTAACATCACCATTTCCACGTGTGGATGAGTCAAGTAAAATTAGTCATAAGGGTGTGTTTATATTTTTACAAGTCTATATGATCCAAGTTTTAGGTCCTCAACATAATTGCATCAAAATTTATTAGCCTTCAAAGTTAGACTCTCAAACAAAATCTATCATTTTCCCATAGTTTTTTTTTCAAAGGGTCTAAAAAGAGCCATGTAGGCATTTTCATGAAGCCATATTTCTCATGTGCTACAAATTCAAGGCTAATGGTTAAATGGGTTTGTTTAGCTTTGTACAAGGAAAATTTTTACTAAGTTTGAGCTCATATGACATAGCAAATCAAAAGATATATGTGTGCAAAGTTGGCTCCCAAGTAATTTTAAACTATTTTCCTGACAAGTATATGAATCTCATGCAAAAACATGGAAAAAGGATCATTTAAAAATCTTATAAGTTCATTTATAAATATCCCAGGACCAATGGATAAAATGGGTTTGTTTTTTTTGGTATTAAGTCCATTCCCTACAAATTTGGTGCCTTGATGAGTTATGTGCTTCAAGATAAAATATTACAAAGTTAGTAAAAAAATAGATGACAATCATGTGGACGTCCAATTTAAACATAGGTAAAAAAATCACATGAGCTTAAATTTGATGATATTTAGGATGTCAAATATGGTCGCGTGAATGTCAAATGGAAGTGAAAATAGAGTCCAATAGGCATATTAAACATGTCATATCTCTCATGCGCTATAGTTTCAAGAGAAATGGTCAAATGGGTTTGTTAACCCTCATGCAAGGAACATATTTTAAAAGTTTTAGATCATGTGACATAGCGCATCAAAAATTTTGATCATGAAAAGTTGACCTTCAAAGTATATTGGCTAGTTTTTTGGGTCCAAACAGAGCCTAGTGGGTATAATAAATATGTCATATCTCACATGCAATGCATCTTCAAGACAAATGGTTAAATGGGTTTATTAATCCTCATTCCTTGTCACTAAATTTGAGATCATGAAATGTAATGCATCAAAATTTATGGATGTGGAAAGCTTCCCTCTAACACATTTGTTGTTATTTTTTCTAGACAACCAAATTTTTAGGGAGCAAATATATCCGAGTGAGCATATTGGCAAGGCCATATCTTGAAAGAGCTATAGATTCAAGAAAAATAGCCAAATGGGTTTTTGTAAATTTATGCATATTATATACACTAGATTTAAGCTCACCTACTATTGTACCTCAAAATATATGAAGACCTAAAGTTGGCCTCCTCATCATATATCACTATTTTTCCATACTCAGTCATTTTTTAAGGAGTACAAATAGCAACAGTGGACTTCACCTACACAGAGACCACCATATAGTTAATAATATTCTATTTTGTATATTTTTGTGACATTTTGAAATAAAATTTTTCATTGAAAAGGCATATGTGAGTTTGTTAGCATATTTTCCTATATGTCAGCCCACTTTGGAAAAACAAATGTATGCTAGAACTTGGTAAAAAGGATAGTTGTCCTTATCTCTAAGGTATTTTGTATCATATGACTGACTGGTATACTACCCTATTCTTATATAAAAGGTAATATTTTTTCATTTTGTAAAGAGGGGGAATTTTGAACAAATTATACACTTGGAGAAATTAATTTAGCTAAGGAGTTCTATCAATATTGTTTGTGTTAATAGTTATTGGATTTCTCTCAATTATATGTCAATGCCTTGAATTTTATATGTTATCTTAAATGTTTAACAATATTTTGGTTGCATGGTTGCTAATCTATGTTGAACTAGATTAGTTGAAAAGATTTGAGTTCATTTATTTTTATTTATTCTAGATTTGGATGTGCATATGTTATTCAAATTTTAGTAGTTAATCTATACTATGAATTTGATCTTTACTTGTGCCTTTTGTACTCTCCTTATAAGTTTGCCTGGTTAGTAATGAAATTTGAGCTCATGCTATTTTGCATTATTAACTAGTTTAATGTATGGTCATCTTAATAGAGACGTTGTCATTTTGTTCCAAGTAAATACTAGCAATCACCTGTGTTCTTTTTGCCCTACCTTTCCTCTTTTGCCCCCTTTTTTAATGATTCACTTTAGCTTAAGTTTCACTATAAATATCCATTTAGAATATTTTTTAGTCAAATTTTTTATCATAATACATCATCAACATCAAAGATATACATAAATTTAGGACCAAGGTGGCTCCCAACCACTAAATCGTATAAATATTGTGGACAAATTTTGTATTACTCTGCTTCTATTCCATCACAAGTAATTAGAATTGTCACAAACTACAACTCATGCCCTACATTCTCAAAATCCTAAAATTAGAAGTGTTATTCAACACTAAGAGCACCTGTGAGGCAAATGGAAGCATGAACACATACTTCCAAAACATGGCCCCATTGTAATGTTGAAATTGTGCCAAGTGTGGAGAACATGTCTCTATGACATGCCCACACTAATATGCCCCCATTGAGGTGAAAAAAGTATAGGAACTGGAAGTTATCTCACCTCATAAGGATAAGAAAATTATATACTCTGTGAATGTAACCATGTAGCATATAAAAGGAATATGTCTAGGTAAATGAATCGTTTAAGCACATATGACAAATGAGATAGCATGTATGCCTAAGATGCATGATAAATATCATGGAAACATCTAGATAGTAATAGTAAAAGCTTAGTAAGCAAATAAACACACACACAAGAGCACTTAAAATCAAGTCAAAAGGAAATGGTCCATGGAGACCACAAATAAGGGGAATATTAAAATGCCACACAATAAAAGGGATATGACTTATTCAAATATCCAAAAAAGTATAACAATATATTAAAATGTCTATATAAAAAACAATGACATATGAAAATATCAATGAAATCATAGATAGATATAGGGGCCTCAAGCAAAGGACCATATTCAAATGCTTGAAAAATAAATACAAAACACTCAAGAAATTTCATAAATTAAATCATAAGTAATTAGAATAAACATGTCATAGCAGCCCATGGATCCAATTTATTAGAAAAATATTTTAGGTGTATAGCATATCAAGTACCTCATGTAATATATTACCATGGATAAAAACATGTGTAAACTCAAACATGATAATGTAGAGTGATCATCAAAACATATAACTTGTGTGTTGTTACATAAATTAATGTCTAAGTGGTAATTACTAACACTTAGATTACATTGGTAATTAATTAAATAAATAGTAATATATTATTTATTAACACAAGGTAGAAACCTCATGAAAGAAAATAATATTATTATGGTTATTTAATACTTACCATTTTTTTAACTAATTGGCTTAATCAAGATGGATGGACCCATTATTTTTACAATAGTCACCTCACTTGATATTTCACTATAAATAGGGTTTTACCCCATTATGAAATCATCTCTCAAATATGAAACTTATCATCTTCAAACTCATTCAAAAGGATTTTGTGAAGCACTGTGATGAAGTTAAAAAGAAGAAGTGTATATTTGGGTGATTCAGTTTCTTATATTAATGAATATCACATTGGTGGGTTTTTTTACCTTTCAAGTTTTTCCCATGGTAAATACATGCATATTGGTTCACTTATCTATGTTCACTATTATGCAATTTGATTATTGAATTCACTCTATATTTTACCTTTGTATATTTCTTCATATATCTATAAATCAATGCTTTCATGGGATCATAGCAAGCAAGGTGGATTTGATTGGCAATCAAGTTAGTTTCATAAATTCTTCATTTATTTTCTCAACCTTTTATGTTACTAAGATGGCCTTGGTAAATGAGGATTTTTGTTTACCACTATGAGGCTTAAATATCCATTATAATCTCTAAGTAACTATTATTAGCATCCTAAAACTTTGTTCAAGAAACCAAAATCTAACTCAATCAAGGAAAATAGCTTGTGGCACCATTTTTATGGCCCAAGTACAACTTGTGAAGCTTGAAAACTTCAAAAAAAATAATTTTAAAGATTTTGGGGATAGTTTGAAGTGTTTAAGGGTTAGATTGTTATATTTTATCTATCAAAACACTCAAGAGCTCATCTGAAGGCTTCCTCAAGGATAAATAATAAACTTAAATTTTCATGGGATGTTATTATCTATTATATGACCTATGTAATGAATAAATTAAGATTTAATTTATTTCAATCATTCTCCAATAGATTTATTTCTCTATGAATTTATCTAACGCATAATTAAGCATTCCAAAACCAAAATACAAGCATTAGATGCATTTTTTCATCATTTTAAAATTTTATTGATCTTATTTAATGTTATAGTATGGCATGGGGTCTTAAATAAATTATTTTCTTGGTTAAAATTCAATTTTGAAGGCATCTCTAGCATTAGGAGGCAAAAACTAGAAGTTTGGCAAAGTTTCATGTTGTTTAGATGATTGTACATATTTTGTGCTATATATAACATATATATATATATATATATATATGTGTGTGTGTCTTTCTCCTCTAGGAATATTTTAAAGGTTAGTGTTAAAGTTTGGCATTTTATTTAGTAAATAAAATATTTATTAAAAACTAAAATTCCACATATGAAAAAATAGGTCCCATTATAAATGTGTGATTTATTTCCACAAAAAATAAAAATATTGTTATGCTTTTACATACATAGTAGATCTTATTTATGTATATTCTTTTATTTTTATAAATATTAAAAAATAATCTTTAAATATTAGCTAGTGTGTATTAATTCTTAAGAATCTTGTTACATGAATTGGTGGACCTTATTTTGTTAAAATCATGTCACTAGGGATTTATTTGTTGAAAACCCCTTGAATCAACTTTTTTTTTGTTTATTTTTGAATTTGGTCAAATTTAGTGTAATTTAATTTAGTTTTTTTGTTTGTGTGTCAATTTTCACATGTTCAAAACCCTAGTTAAACTATCGACCTTCTTTTAACACTTAATCTAGTCAAAAAAAATTGACCATAATCCTATAACTAGTCGATCCCTAGGTTTTGGCACCTTATAGATGCATACACATGGTTCATTTTTTGTTTTTAAACCTCTTATTATAGTTTTGACAACTATTTTAATAATATTGTCTAGGTGTTTGTTCTAAGTGTGACTCTTTCGACACCTATTTTAGTACAACTCCAATTCATTTTTTTTATATTATTTAGCATCTAAATGGGAAACTAATTATAATTTCAGTTATGATTTACTTTTTTTGAAAAAATAGTATAAAAATTCATTAAACAAGGTTCTTTTTTAATAATTGTTCTTACATTAATGTTTTTTTATGACACTTGTGACACCTTATTTTATTAAAATATTTCACAAATTTATTTTCTTTGTCTATAACTAATTAGGATAATTATTGTGTTTTACACTTGAAATCCATTTTTACTATCATTTAAAATTAAATTAACATTAAAAGGGGTTTATTTTAAGCATTTTTTACTATCATTTTTAAAGGGAAGCTATGGCTTTACCTAACTTTGTTCTAGATAAATGAAAAATGGTTAATATATATAACTATAGCATATAGTAAATTCATGTTAAATCAAAATTTATGGTTCAAATTTTATGGAATATTGTCATTGGAATAGAGAAATCCCCATCAAGACAACATGTTTTCCATAAATTTTCAAATGTGTTTCAACATAAATTAAAAAAACCCATGCTGAATACTATGGAGTGTTAGAGATGAATTATTACTACACATTGGTAATTAAGAGTCTCCTACTGATGATTGGAAACTCATTTAGTCTATGCATGAGGGAACTCATCTCTCTAATACTATTAAATTAATTATTGAATTGTTGACTATACCTATGAAAAGTGATGAAAAGGTAGTTAATTTTCTTGATAAAATTAATAATTTTAAAGCTCAGTTAGATGGTTATAGCTATAATTTGATTCAAGATCAATTATTTTATTTTATTATTCATATTAACATTCATAAAAAAATTCACAATTTTATTTATATTCTGAACTCTAAGTATCAAATAGAGCAAGATATTCTAGACCTCACTACCCTATGAGATCTTTTATTTCAAGAAAAGAAAGGGATGTCTGATTTTAATTCTAAAGATAATACCACTCAGGTACTTCTCACTATTAACCTATTTATAAGAATAATGGAAACCAAAAACCTAAACTTAATTCTACTAAAGGTAAAAATACGAACAAGAGATCTCGTAATAAGAATCATAAACCTAATGTAAAGTGTGGAAAATTTGGTCATAGAACGGAAACATGTTATTAAAAACTATAGAGTTCATAATAAATCGTCTAAAAATAACAAAGGGAAGAAATCTAATAAAAATAAATAAAACAACCAAAACCCTTATTAGAATAACAACCAAGATTAGAATTTAAATGTTATTAATTTATATAATACTTTATTTGCTTCAAATGAAAATGAATAGATTTTAGATAGTGGTGAATCACTCCATATGACTTTCTTATCTAATATTTTATGTTATTCTAGAGATATATATGAAAATATTTGCATATGAGACAATTAATTTTTATAAGTAACTAAGCAAGGGAAGGCAAAATTTTCAAATGTTGTTATTAATGATGTTGTTTGATGTACCTAAGCTTAAAAATAACTTGTTATTTTATTTAAAACTTACTAATGAAAATTTCATTGTAGCATTGCTTAAATATAGTTGGTCCATTAGAAACTAGTCAGGGTCTTTGATTGTTGAAGGGGTTCAAAATAAGGATTTATACATTTTATATCCTTTTACATGTTTTATTTCATCACATACTAAGAATGAATATCAACTATGGTATGAAATATTAGAACATGTTAAATTTTATAATTTTACATAATATGTCTAATCAGAATTTTTTTGTTGGACTTCCTTTTATACCTTATCATCATGAAACTTATGAGGGTTGTTTATGTGGTAAGCAACATACTAACCTATTTCACAAGAATCATGATGCAAATTCCTCACATAATTTAGAATTAATTAATAATGATATTATAGGACCTATTGAATTTGTAGCTATTAAAGGTTATTTTTATTGATGATTACATTGTAACAATTTTGTCATATTTCATTAAAAATAAATATGATGTGTTGTCTAAACTCAAAAAATTTAAACATTTTATTAAAAATGTAACTAATTTTTCTATTAATATATTAATATATAATAATGGTGGTGAATATATTAGTAAAGTTTTTGATTATTTTTACATTAGTTATAGTAATAAAATGTATCTAACAAATTCCTATTCCCCTCAGTAAAATGGACTTATTGAAAGAAAAAACTGCACCATTATTGAGATGGATAGAACAATGTTGTAATTTTCAAATGTTCCTAAATTTTTATGGGTTGAAGCGATGAATATTTTTGTGAATATTTTTAATATAGTCCCTACTAGATATTTTCACCTTTCTACTCCTTTATAAAGGTGGTCTAAAAAAACCCTAGTGTGGCTCATGTTAGGATCTTTGGTAGTCCTATTTTTATATTTGTTTCTAAATTTAAAAGAAATAAGCTTGATCCCACTTCTTATTCTTGCATTTTTTTAAGGTTATGGAGATAATAAAAAGGTTTAAGAGTATATGATCCATTGAAATGTTAGATCATTGAGAATATGAATGTTCTTATTCTCAACAAATCCTTTTATGAGCTATTTGTGGAACTTCCTCAATGTTATTTTTTTAATGAACTTGTCTCTCTTATTTCTCCTTATAAAGAAATATATTTAATAAAGGAGGTTGATCCATATTTGGATAAATTAGAGTCTGAGGAACACCCTAAGTTTCATGTTCAATCTAAAAGACCTAAATTGGTATAATCTCTAATCCAATCTTATAGTATTAATAACCTTACTAAATTAACTAGAAGTCAACATCCTTATCATGTTTTAATGACTATGTATGAATGTGAACTTCAATATTTTGAATAAGTCACTCAATATGATAGATTGAATGTTGTTATGTAAGATAAATATAATTCCCTAATTAAAATTAAAACTTTAGATCTCATATCTCCTCTGCCAAAAAGGTTTATTACTAGTTTTAGGTGAATTTATAATATTAAATATAATTCAATTAGTAAAATTGACCACTTTAAATATATATTAATTTCTCAAAGGTTTAATAAAAAAACCCAATATTGACTATGTTGAAAACTTTTTTCTTGTATAAAAAATGATTAATGTTATATTGTTATTAATCTTTCATCTCAAAATGGTTGTATTATCCACCAAAGAATGCTTTTCTAAATGGTGATTTAGAAGAGGAAATCTGCATGACTCAATGTAAAGGTTTTATTGACCCTAATACAAAAAATTATGTATGTAAGTTAAATAAATATTTGTATGGTCTAAAATTGGCTCCTTAATTTTGGTATTCTAAAATTACTTCTTTTTTCAAGGAATTGAGATTCTCTAACTGCTACTCTAATAATGATCTCTTTGTTAAATTTGAAAATGGTCATTTAATCTTTTTTTATGTGTTGAGGATGTTTTGATTACTGATGATATCAATAGTTCAATTCATATAAAAAATATAAACTAAGTCAAATGTTTAAAATAACTAATTTAGGTATTTTGCATCAATTTTTAGGAATGGTTATATTTTAGGATAAAAAATCCATTATTGTATCACAATCTTAGTGTCCACATAATCTTATTGTTAAGCTTAACATGTTTGATTGTAAATATTGTTATATATTATTAAAATTGATATTAACTTTTATCCAAAACCTACATGTGAAAAATCTAGCCCTACTTTATATAGACAACTTGTTGTTAGTTTGATTTATCTAACCATTATTGGGTTAGATATTTCATATGTTTTTGGTGTTGCTTCTAGATTTATGTAGGATCCATATTTGGATAATTATAAATTAGCTAATTTTATTATTAATTATATCAAAGGAATAATTAATTTTGGTTTACATTATTTTTCCATTGATAATGTTAAATTATATGGTTATTATGATGCTGACCATGTTGGTGATAGTATAGATTGCAAATTTATTTTTGGATGTGTTTAAATATAGTATAGGTAATATCACTTGGGTCAATAATAATTAACTTAGTATCTCTATCTATTATATAAAATTAGATTACCAAAAGTGATATAAAAGTTTCAAAAGAATCCATGTTGATGTGAAAGTTGTTTGGAGAACCTAATTTAGATGTTTCTCATAATATCATCCTTCATTATGATAATCAAAGTTGGTAAAAAAATCCAATGCATCACCAAAGAACTAAACATATTGAAGTTTATGTTCATTTTATTATGGATAAAGTCCTCAATGGTGAGATATACCTATAGTTTTGTATTAAAGATGAAAAGTGGTAGATATCTTCATAAATCCATTTGGTGATATCAATTTCATGCAATGTGGGCCTTTTAGAGTTTTCATTGAGGGGGAATGTGAATGCCAATGCCACTTCATAATGGCCATGTGTTTTTTATTCTTCTCTATACTTATTCTCATTGTAAACAATTTTAAACTTCATGTGGAAGTTTTACTTTTATACCCCAATACATTAAAAACATGCTTTTTAATAGAAGTTCCTATGTTACAAAAGGCTCTAAATATACTTAATGATTATTCATTAGAAATTATAAGATGTAGTTTCATGATAATGCTATCCTAAACTTATTTTTGAGTAGTTTAAGGATTATAATTCATTTTGTTTCAAAAGGTGATGTTTCACATGATGAAGGTTTTTAAATCCTTAATTTTTTTACATACTATGGTTCTCATTTTGAGGTGACTATGACATTTATCCACTCTTAACATTAAGGGGGAGTGTTATAACAATTATTGTCTAAGTGTTAATTATCAAACCTTAGTTTACATTGGTAATTTATTAAATAACTAATAATATATTATTTTTTTACCATGAGGTGGAAACCTTATGAAAGTAAAAAATATTATTATGGTTATTTAATACTTTCCATGTTTTTAATTGATTGGCTTTATCAAGATGGATGGATCCATTATTTTTTTAATGGTTATTTCCATTGATATTTCACTATAGAAAGTGTTTTACCCTATTTTGAAATCATCTCTTGCATATGAAACTTATCATATTCAAACTCATACAAAATGATTTCGTGAAGCACTATGTAAATAAGTGAGAAGAAGAAGTGTGTATTGGGGTGATTTGATTTCTCATATTAATTAATATCACATTGGTGCATTTTTTACCTTTCAAGGGTTTCCCACAATAAATACCTAAGTAGTAGTTCCTTGATATGTGCTTAATATTATGATATTTCCTTACTAAATTCACTTTATATTCTACCTATTTATATTTATTTATATATCTATACATAAATTCTTTCATGTGTATCAAGATCAAAGAAGGGGATGACCCCAATGTCCATATGACATGAATAGAGGGAAATCCCAACATCCAAAATAGTAATGTATCATGTATATGTGTATGTTTTTATCATGATAATGTATAAAATTTAAACACATGTATGTATGTAGAACTAATTAAGTATGCCATCCATCAGCATGTAAGTAACACATAGATGTCAAGGAACCAATGAAACATGTAAGTATCAAAAATGTTTTTGGATTTTTGAATTATTTTTTATGTTTTTCATATTTTATAATTTATTAAGAGGAAATATCATCATATGATGGCATCTAATGTATGGACATATCTATCACCCCACTATTAATATGGTGTAATAACCAGGTTATGCTATCAAAAATTATGTATAGGTTTAATATTTTTCATTATGGTATTAATGGTGCTTTGTGTACATAAACTATGACTTTGTGGTGGTGAATAAATAGTAGGCATAATAAGAGTTGGGGTTTTTTAATCACATCATTGAGTGTTGTGTGGTTCTTTGTCATAGCAATAATATGTGCTTTTTTAGGTATTTTAGATATATAAGCATGGTGTGTAGTAGAGGATGGGGATTCTATGGAATCCACTATATGCCTCTAATATAATGGTATATAAAGTAATGGATGGATAGTAGAGGGGATTGTTTGTTGCTTACCCTTTATAATGAATTAGCCTTAGTAGGATTGATGGCTAGTTATCTAGGTATAATTTTTTTTTCAAGTGGATGCTCATATGTAATTTGGAAACTATAATTACCTAATTGGAATGAATGTAATTAACACACCCATGTATTGTATAAGGTACTTATTGAAGTGTGTGTATCCAAGGTCTTCCAAATAACATATCAAATATGCCTATGGAAGGGATAACTAAAAATGTGGTAACCACATGTGTAGGTCTAACCTATAAAGGCAAGTAAATCTCACCTAGAACATTCTATGAGGTCACACCAAATTTTTAACTGATATGGTATATGGGATTAAATCATCATGAGTATAACCCAAATACGTAATTAATGTCATGATACAAATGTTATCAATTGCACCATTATCAATCATAACATTACATATCAGGTATTTCTCAAGGTATGATCAAATGGATAGAGAATGAATATAAAATTCATCATCCTTAATTTCATTATCATTAAAATTAGTAGAGGTTATTTGAACCATAGGAGGTATATGTCATGTTTAAGTACCAATAACCACATCTAGTGGGTGCTCATAATGTGATGAGAGATGATGTGCATTATATGTCATTTGGACTTTTGGTTCCTTCTTATAATGGTATTGTAAAGGATTTTTAAATATTTTATGTTTATGGTAATCACCAAGTTACGAACCTAATTATTTTGGAGGATCCTCAAATAATTTTTTTTGATCACTGACAAGATCTTAGATCTTGTATGTCAAAGTAAAGTACCTACTTTTAGAATGTCAAGGTCCTTGATGATAATCATAATAAGAATTAACATCATACACTTTGGGTAGAGATAAACTCATAACAACTTGGATAGGATGAGGGAGAAATATAAGCTAATACTCTAATAACTATGGGAATATTGAAGTTGGAGACTTAGGTAAACATGTAAATTTTATCCTTGGTGAATTAGATAGGACAAGTTGATTAAACTATTGTGAAACTATGTTAATTGTGGTGGTGGTTTTATTTTTAAGCCTAAGAGGATTTAATTTTTTATTTTTTTTAAAGCCTGGTAAACTTTTTAACATGGCTGGTGGCGCTGGATAGACACAGCTAATACCGGTACCACAGGGCGGGGGGGAGACTAGAACATGAGACCAATAGAGCCGCAACAAAAATACTTAGCCAACCCGACTAGAACCCCCACCCTTTAAGAGGATTTAACTTATGATGTGGTTTAATTTTGAATTTATTACTAGATGTAAATGTAACTAGTGTGTTTACTACATATTTAAGATTATTCAATGACATAAGATTCATTTCATGGTCCTGTACAACATGGAATAAGTCATCAAATGATTTGAACATCTTAAAAATAATGGACTCATATAAAGGACCAACCAAATGTTTCTTGAATATATCTTGCAACCCTTTTTATACCATATGATTGGTTATTTTGGGTAGCATTATATTATTATATCTCAACACATATTTATTGATAGGTTCATTGGTTGCATGTTTGATTTTTGTAATTTGGGCATAGGAATTTTTTTTAGAAATTTCAATGGAAAAGTGTGTTAAAATATGATCTTTAAGAGGTTTGAATGCTTTGACAAATTTTGGATATAAATCATATAACTGACTCAAATCATTATCCTTATGTCTTCATGGAAATAATTTGGTCAAAATTTCAGCATTGGAAGCATATTCAAGGCATGTTGCATAAAATGTTCAAAGATGTTGTTTAGGATCACCCTTCCCATCATAAAATTTAACTTAGGTGAAACAAATCCATTTATAAATTAGTGTAAAGAGATTATAATTTCAAGAGGGGTTATGCCAAACATATTTTGAATCTATGGAATGAGGGTATTTTAAATCATTTTGATCAATCTTTTTAATCTTGTCTTCCAAGTTATTTATAAATTAAATGAATTATTTAAATATACTCCAAGTGGGATTTAGATTAGCAATTTGAGAAGTTAAAAAAGGAGATGAAAACATGTTTTGAGTAGTAACATAAATTAAAACCTATATTTGTGTTGAAATAATGGGTAATTTTAGGATAATATATTAGTAGTAGTTTTAAGGAATAAAGATTTAAACACATAATCCATTCCCCCACTAGATGTATTGAATTGTAATGTGTTCAAGGGGAGGGATGTTTCCACTATAGTTTTGGAATTTATTTCTTTGAGTATAATTTTTAATATTTAATCAATATCTTCAAGGTTTTATTGAATGCACTCATGAAACAATGTAATTGCATGCATTTGATGATGGTTTATTTGTTCATTTTCATTATCAAAATCTTATTATATGATAACCCTTTCAATATATTTTACATTATCAACATGGGAATCATCATGATCCAATGTATGAGATCCCTTAATGGTTTGAGACATCGTATATGGGTGGAGGGGAAGCTCAATATGTTAAATAGGCACACCTCAAAATATAGGGTTGTGTCTATGTTGCATGCAAAATAGTAGATGTATGAAATTTAAAAGTAAAATAATATGAAAACCTATCTAGTTTAAAACCCTATGAATAAAAAATATTGAATTCACATAGATTGGTGTTACCAAATGTTTAACCCTAAAATTTAATTTAGATTGGTATTATTTGTATACACAATATATTTTTAAACTTTAATATTTAATGATTATTTCTCTCTTGTAATAACACATAAAATCTCAATATCTCTAAATGCATGCCTTAAAGGGTGCAATAGGAAAGGGCTTAGTATACCTTTGGTGCTTCTTAGGATCTTTGGTGCCTATACCACCACTTAAAACTAATACAGTTTATTTCCATCCATTTCCTTAAGCTTTAAAACCCCAATTATACATTTCCCTAAGCATCTCAGAGCCCAAAATAGCCCATAACTAAGCAAAACCTCATTTTTACCATGTTTCCTACTACATTGATTGGATTGACCCCATTTTGGGTTTAGTACATATTATACAACTATGTTATCTTAGTCTAACATATTTTCAGACCTAACAGTTCTATTCAAGCCTAACTAGGTCATTCTAGATGACTGTACTGACTAAATTCATGGGAAGGTTTGGGATTAATCCATGGCTACATATACCCCCTTTCATTTCATTTATAATAGAGTATCATTCAATTACACATTAGTATTGCTCATAAATCTACTTATACAATCACTATGAGGTTTCATCTCTTAGGTTTTATCCTTGGAAAAGTAGCACATATCTTGTGGAAGTAGTGTATGCATAGGATACATATTTTAGACTAGAGATGATTTTTTTTGTGATCCTTATGAGCCCACAATAACCTCTTACAAACCACCATTGGCCAATGGAGAGATTGAGGCATGATGGGTTCACTTCAACAAGGTCATTATATTCCTATCCCTTCATATTTTGATAAATAGATGTTATACAATTAATATATATTAAATTTTATATCTTCTTGATTATATCATTTCTATTTTATACATAGATTCATATTTGCATGTCTATTATCTTCCCCATTTATGCCACAAGATTCAATGAGCATTAAATTATATTGCATATGAATTTACTAGATTATCTTACATAGTTATTTAGTATATTAGCTTTATTAATATTATTTATAATAATAAGACCTAACTAGGGTTATCATAATATGTAATTTGACTAGAGGCCTTGGAAACCTCTCCTTTGAAATAGTGTGATTATTGATCCCTTAGTGTATTTTTAATAGATCCATTATTGGTCATGACCCCATTTTTAATGTATTCCCAAGTGTACTTGTTAGTTTATTACCTTTTCTAATCTTGAATATTATTGAGTAGTATAAGTTTTATAATTGTCTATTTTCACTTGCATATATTATGGTGAACCCAAAATGAATCTAACCCTTGTAGATTTCTAATTTTTCTCTATAGACATCTATATCATCCCTATCAACCTAGTTCAACATTCTATGCATAGGTTTTTATACTTGGTTGATCCTATCAACTTAGTTTAGCTATGTGTTAAGTTTTTACAACTTCATTGATCTAGATGACCTAGTTGGTTATCTTTTTATAGGTTCTAAAATAGAAATGAGACTATATATTTTGTCTATCTTTATTTGTATAAAATTTCCAATATTGAAAAACTAGATCGATCCAATCAATATAATTTATTTTCCCTATTTTCACATTTAAACTAAATCTATCTACTTGATTCTTTTATTTTCATATTTTTCATTTTAAACTACTAGATTAACCCGGTTGACATAGTTTTGTTTATTTTATCATTAACTAGTTTTATTTATATTCAGTTGATTGACTTTATTCTATCTAACTATTCAATTTTTACCCTTGTAGGTTCAAAATTCCATCTGGATAATGTAGTTCAAAATAGTAACTCAATAGATTTAGGTAAAATACTAAATCAACCTGGTCAACTCTATATAATTTTCCAAGTTCATTCTATCCAAATTAGTAATTCTTTTTTATTAAATTTTACGTAATTTCATTTTTCTTCTATTTTTTTAAATTAAAATTTTAGTATTATTTTTACAATTTTTTCAATTCTATAAAAATATACCTTTACACTCAACTAAGTCAACTAACTCCACTTAGTTCTATATATACTTTTTGTCCATAAAACTAGGTCACTATCCTGATTGTGTTTCTTTTGGACTATTCTTTAATAAACTGAGTCAATCATCTTGAATCTATTTTTTTCTATGTGTACAAATATGTAGACTAACTCAAATTTATTCTATGTATTTTTCTCCTCTTTTAACCAAAGGGAATTAACATAGATTGATAGTAATTAAACTCATTTACCTTTTAATTTTCTACATTTTTATTTAATTTTAAAAAACTACAAAAATAACTTTTGAAACTTTGATTTTCACTCTTAGTTTTCACTTTGTTTTGTTTTCCCTAGAAATTGTGTATCTATAATTTTCAAAATACTTATCTACTATAGTGAAGGGATAATCGATACTTTATTTACATTCCTTATCTATAATTTACATATAACATAGAATGATGGGACTTCACCAATACTCATATCCATAATACATAGTTAAACATAGTATTTAGTTTCCACCTACCTCACGATATTTTATAAACACCTAGGATCTCCCTCTGTATTGAACCTTAGGAATCCATCCTACCGTTGTGCATTGTTAAATAATTATCACCAATAATTTCCTTCAACATTACCCTTGAAATTGGGTTTAGTGGGCTATGGGAATGGTACTTCCTCCATAGTTAGTGATTTGAAATATTAGGTCGACACTATCCAATGGATAAGAAAGTATCATTAAGAGCCTACACTTCAATAAAAACCTTTGGTATAACTTCTTGATAATATTTTCAATCAATTAGTTAATTAGATTTTAAATTTATACTTGATTTTTTCTATTCTATGATGTATTTCAAAGTTGTATTAGCTAGTGTTGATACAAGGTTTGTGTTGTGTGCTATAACTAGATCAACCTACTCGACCTAGCTACATGTGTGATTAGTTGTCTTTTTTAAAACTAAAAGTAAATCATATAGACTCATACCATTTTCAATTTTTCCTTCCTATGAAATAAGTCAACCTACTTGACCCAATCTTTTATAGACCATTTTAAAGTTTTCCTTCTTACAGAACTAAGTCAACATGCTTGACCCAATCTATTATAAACCATTTTAATTTTTTCCCCTATATAACTAAGTCAACCTACTCAACATAGTATTTTATATATTTTTATGTTTTCCTTCCTATATAACCAATTTGACATGATCAACCCAATCTTTTATAGATTTTTCTATTTTCTTCTTACAAAACTAAGTTGACCTACTTGACCTAGTCTTTTACAAATAGCTCTATTTTCCTTCCTACAGAACTAAGTCAACTAGCTCTATCTGATATCCCATAAATTATCTATCAATAAGTGTTTGACTCAATAATTTCATCATGAAACATCTATTTGATGATTCTATAGATCAAAATCAAACTAATATGATGAGTTTTAATCATCCTAATAAATTTCCTAAAACATATTTTACGGTGACTAACCCAAATAAAAAAAATATACATGTTACCAAAAGAAATACCAACTATGTGAATCATCCTTATTCCATGAATCTTAACCCCTTACTCATGAAAAAATTATAATATGAAAGTGATCTTTAATACATGATTGAAATGATCCTCTTCATCAATAAAAATACTCAACATAGAGGCAAGGATCCTACATTCATCTATAACCTCATGATAGGACCTTATATTAGATAAACCCATTCACCTTCACCTATATTTTATACAAAATTTGTGAAAAATCATTTCATGACTTATTACACACCTTTAACCTCTATCATATCCCCCTCTAATACTATGACATTGTCTTCCATGTTTTATTTCACCTCCATGCCAAATATTTATATAAACATGGTAGGTGTTACTTTTAGTGGGTATACTCTAAACACCCACACTAATACCCAAATCCATACAACTCATAATACATATAATACTAGTGATTATCATGCCACTATTACTTCCCATGCCACTAGTGCATCTCACACTCTTAATACTACATAATAGTAATGCCTCAAATGCCACTTCTACTAGACACTAATAGCATTTAAACTAATCAATTACTATTTCAAAATCTTAACCAAATGGATAAATTTAAAATTAATAATTCCAAACAAATGATGTAAATGAAAAACTAGTTATTTAATATCTAAAACCAACCTCAACCTACTCAAAGGGGAATTCAAAATCCTAATGCACCTCCACCTACCCTTAGAGATATATATATGGTAACCTTATACCACAACCCCCACTTATTAAAAAATAAAATAAACACTTAGAAAATGAACCTCTTTTTGATAAAATTTAAAACATTAACATAGGGGGTATAGTTCTTACTATCACTTATAATGGATCCATAGATCCAGCTTTACATTTGTAAATTTTCAAAAATTGATATAAATATTGGGTTAAACTTAATACCTTTGTTGCTATAAAAATATCATCTAAAACATTTTCAAGTGATAATTTAGATGGGTATGGATAAATTAAAACTCATTACATCACTATATTAAAGTACTTAGCCAATGATTTGGTCTTATAATTCTAAACTAGTGATCTTAAATAAAATAACTTAGCCCACTTTATAAATTTTAAATAATTAGAATCTGAAATGGCACAAGTATTCATTAAATAATATAAATAATTATCTAACAAAGTTTAACATAATAGGTCAAATAAAAACCTTTTCTAGTTATTCACTAATGCTCTTCATCCTAAATTATAATATTATGTTAGGACCCTTTCCCCAAAATACTTGTAACAGGCCATCGACCAATATAAATGTCAATATTTACTTATACATCAATATGAGCCTTCCCACCATCCCATAGAAAATTTAATCCGTGTGAAATATAAAAATAAACATGCAACTAATGATGGTGTTATGGATACTTATGACTCCATATACAGTATCCAACCCATTTCTCTAAACAACACCATGGAACATAATCCTCCAAATAACAATAATTCACAACCTAGTTCTATATTTTCTCAAGGAAATAATATGGATGTACATAAAATTATTTCCTTAGTATAAATTCAAAATCATCTTCCATGCCCTTCGCCATGAGATAATGATCCTACATTCCCTATTATACATTGGTTTGATCCCCGTATTTTTTTTTGGTTTCATGTAATTTGGGTCAATTCTCACAAAACTTGTCACCAATAATGAAATTTTACATTGGAGTATCTCCTCAAATCTAAATTTTATCATAAATTGATTATAAGTAAAAATAAACAAGCTAAATAAATAACAACTAAGGCTCATGAAATTAAAACCAAAAATGAATCTTTATATCAAATCAATGTTCACTTAGCCATTTATAAGGATCCCCTTCCTAACCATCAAATAACACTAATCAGCCTCCTACTACCAAAAATGCTAAAAGTAATATAGATCATAATATTAATAATGAAAATGTTTTGAACATGAATAACATGATATTAGTTTCATATATTGATCAATATCCAACTTCCAATTATAAAAAAATTCTAAAATTTTGCATAGTTTAAGAATTTTACCCATCCCATCTCATGGAATTGGTGCATGAGGAACCTATTGGAAAAAATTGGCCTACATAAAAAATTTTTGGCTAAATTGATCAGGATACTCTCCTAGACCATTTAGTGACCTTTTACCTTCATAACTAGTCTCAGTCCTCCAAAGTACTCTAAAGATGCTCCAAAGTGCTTCAAAGATGTTCCAAAGATACTCTAAAGTGCTTTAAAGATGCTTTGAATGTTATAAAGATACTTTGAAGTGATCTAAAGATGATACAAAGTGATTTAAGATGCTCTGAAGTGCTCCAAATATGCTATGAAGTGCTCAAAAGATGCTCTAAATCCTAGAAATGGGTTTTGAACTACAACTGAAGGAAATAGTTAGTTTTGAAGGTGTTTAAGCATTTAAGGGTAGTAAAGAAAGGTCACTTGCATCATGAAAAATATTTTAAAAGTGTTCTATTTATAATTTATGACATGAATTTAAACTAAATAATAACATAGTCTCTCTCCCTCATGAAATGAGTACCTATAGCCAACAGGCCTAGTTAGTTGTGTATGGAAATATTGGTCTATTGAATAAATAAAAGGTTGTATAACTAGATGAATATGATAAAGTCAATATAAATATTTATATCATCATGATACAAATATAAATATGATTTAAATAAATCATGGAAAATATTGAGTAAATGATTTCATATCATACACATAGTCACAAGCTTGAGGACTAATTTAGAGAAGATTTGAAGAGTTGAGGATGCTAAAGAGGTGTTTTAACCTCTATATTTGGTAAAAATATTAATAATGACAAAAAAAATGACTCTATGGTTTATATTTGGTAAAAATGATAAGGTATACACCCATTTTTTTGTCTCAAAGCTGAGTCACGCTCTAAGTAAAACTCAGGTAGCCTAGGCCAATCTTAGAAAACAATTTGATTTTTGAGGATCTATAGGAAGATTTAGGATCTAATTTTTGGTATTTATTATCATGGTTATTACATAAATAATAATATGAAATATTTAATTCCTAATAAATATTTTTATTATCAGATGTTTTGTTATAGACCTCTTGTAGCCATAAATGATCCTTCACTCAAGCAACACACTAGCTAGTTTTGAGAAAAATGTATCTTGAGGACTTTAAAATCATGATATAGCTATGAAAATTGGTTAAAGTGATGATATTTTATGGTTTTAATTTTATATAATATATTTTAGGTCACATAAATAGTTTAACCATCCAATATTTTGTTAGAGTCCTATGTTTGTTTGTTGACACTTACTATTGGAGCTCAAAAGGTTTTTTGAAGAGTTAAGGTATGATAGATAGTATAAAATTCATGTGAGGGTTTATGGGGTGAAATATGGTTATTTTAAGTCTAAAAAACCTATTTATATTTATAACATTCATAATTTCAAGGCTAAACATGAAGAAATAAAAATTTGCAAAATCTAGGATTTTGGCATGCAAGTGGGGATAATAATAAAAAGCATTTTTAAGAGGATTAAAGCATTGGATGATAAAATACAATGATTTGATAAATTTTTTTAAATATTATAGTTTAAAATTAAAAAATAACTGGGTTTTAAGACTTATAAATCTTAGGATATGCCTTTTTCTCTATTCCCAGGTTTCTTGGTTCTCATTTTTCTAAGTGTGCATCGGGTCTAAATATGTGATTATGATTAGTTTTCATGGTTAATAATGGAAAAAAAATATTATAATATTTTTGGGGGTACATTGATGTAGTAATTAAAATATAATTAAGTCTTGGGACCTCATAAATCTTGATAACATGACAAAATTCAAACCTATAAACACTCAGAAATTTGACAAGGTAGGTTGAGGCACCACCAAAAGGTGCATTTTTGAGTTTTAATAAATGAAATGAACTGAAATTTTAAATGGATGTTTTTTGGTTGTCATTTAATTCTTATCAGTGGTCTCATTCCCATACTATACTTCAAATAATAAAATAAAAAGTTTTCATATCTCCATTACTAGAGTCTGTACTTCAAACCAGGTCTAAAGGAACCTTTAGCAGAAGTCAAAAAGAGGATATATGTATGTAAAAGTGATAATTAATGTCTATAATATAAAAAATAATTATTTTAGTGATATTTAAAATTAAAATATGAATCCAAGTGGCTCAAATTAGCATAGATACCCTCCTAGACCTACCTAGTGAACGTATGGTTGTAGACTTTCCCAAGCTAATTTAAAGAGTTTCCAAGTGAATCATAGGATAATAAAGGTCTAAAAGGAATGGTATGTATCATAAAAATATTAATAAGAATAAAATAATCTCATTAAATCTCCCAATCATCATGGAAAGGCCTAAAATTGTTGTAAGCTACCAAGAGCCTGTTTTGACTAGTTTTGAGTTTTTGAGCTCATTAGCCCATGAAATGACCTAGAATCACTTGGAAAACACCTAAAGAATATACGGTAATATATAAAGATAATTTTTTACCTTTTTTTCAGAATAAATTATAATACATTGGTTTTTATAAGGCCCAAAATGGCCTTGGGAGTAGGTTTTTACATAGCTGGTTGAAAATGGCTCAAGCTTGGAGCCATCCATCAACGGAGTCCAAGAGTTTTAGAATTTTAATGGTATATTTTATAGTTTTTAGGAGAAAAAATTAGTTAATAACAAATAAGACCTTAATCAAACACCCAATCTTAACCTTTAGGTTTAGTTTCAAGCATAAAATGTCAAGATGACTAACCATCATGTCAAGTGACTTCTAGAAGCCAAGTGGAATGGGGTGTAGAAGTGAAATTGGAGTAGATATTTAAGGAGTTGAGGAGAATTTATGGGGAGTTTAAGTGTATATATATATATATATATATATATATATATATATATATATATACACACACACACATATATATACATATATATATATATATATATATATATATATACATATACATACACACACACACACACACACACACACACACACACATATATACATATATATATATATATATATATACATGTATATACATATAGATATAGATATACATATATATACATATATACATATATATACATATATATATATATATGTATATATATATATATATATGTATATATATGTATATATATATATGTGTGTGTGTGTGTGTGTGTGTGTGTATGTATTCTCAAGCATTTATTGGAGCATTAAATGAGATTTCTAGTCTTTAGAGACTTTTCTCAAAGCTAGTGGAATGCATCATCATCTTCCTCAAAGATTTTTTTGTCTTCTAGTGCCTTTTTAAGAAAATGAGAAGGATTTAAGACCATTTATACCTTTATAGTTTAATTTTATGAGATAATATTATTGATTAATTAATATAAATCTTGATGAGACTCTATGGAAGGTGGTTGAGCTTCATTTGTTGAATTATGAGAGTTTCTTGCATCTCCTCTTTCTTCTATTCAAGAGATTTGTTATCTTCATTATAAATGATGCTCCTAATTCTGGTATGGAATATACCTACCCATTTATGTAACAAAAAACATCTTGAAGTAATAATAAAAATTATTTTTCCTATCTCTTTACTTGCAACTAGTGGTATGGTATGTTTATACATGATTTCTTTATGGGGAGGTGTTCTTCCTTGGTGATTTTCCTTATTTATTGCATATTTGAAGGTATTAAACCATTGTTTTAGGTTGAAATTATGCTTCTTTTATCATTGATGATGGTATAATTTGATTTTTATACTCCTCCATAATTCATCTCTTGTATATTGGGACTAGTTTTGGAAATATTGATGCAAAATAGCTAGGTTGAGAGATTGTTTGAGTGAGGGTTATGTTTGAACTTCCTTAGTGTCAGTTTAATGAAAATTAGAGTGTCAAATCTTGGTGTATCAGCCATTTTTTGTTTAAACCATCCCTTTCTCTTCTTTATAACCCTTCTCTTTGGTAACCATTAGTTTAGAATAGTTTTCTAAGAGCTTAATTGATACCCTTGGGGAGCTGACACATAACCTTAGAGGTTCACCTCCATCACAAGATACCCAAAACTTTTAGGTTTTCCCATTTTGTATCTATGAGTGAGAGAGCCTAAAATACTCTCCCAAAAGAGTGAAATTCTATGGTACAATAGTTTCTGGCATGCCTAGTGGGACTACTACATTCTTCACTTGAATAAAGGGTTCTTGGTGTTTTTATTTAGTGAAATTAGCCTTCAAAGGCACATTTACAAATGTAAATGGAAAATAAACTATGAACATCAGTTAGTCAAGAAGCCTATGTTCCCAAAAAAAAATCCTTGGTATGTATACTCAAACCTACATTGATCAATATGCTTATTCTCTACATTAACATCACTCATATCAGGATAATAATGTTTATCTTTTCTCCCCAAGTGGCCCTCAAGAAACCTATCAACCCAGTCATGGAGTTTGACCCCCTCTCACCCCTACTTATGACCAATATTATCCTCCTTTTCACTTAAATCAATCTTGAAATTGCCCTTGTTAAGACTATGTTTATCCTATTACATTATTTTTAAGATTCAAACAAGCATTATCATATTATATTGAGTTGATAAGGGAGATTGGTAGGTGTTTAGATATTTATTTAGTCATCCATATCCATGTTCTATAAGAGATAAGGATTTATCTTTAGTTATTCAAGAATAGGTGGTCCATTTGTAAGGATGAACAATGGGAAATTTATTAGAGGGAGAATAAAGTGTGTTTAAGAAGCATGGTCTAAATCTTGGAGAGTGTGCTGATATCTTATAAAGATTAGCAGGTTCAATCTAATTAGCCTTATGTGTCCTCTCCCCTCTAAGATCCTAGAGCTCAGCCACCAAGAGTTTCAAATAATCCCTTTATCTAAACTTGCCAAGGCCCATCCTTATCAAGAATCAGGAAAGCAATACTAGACTAGGGGAGAGCAATCATGAAAATTAATAAGTTGGTTGGACATGGATAAGAATTCCCCATTCATTCCATGAAGGTAACAAGGAGCTTCTTGAATGAGTTTTAGAGTGTGTGGACATCCATTGAAGAAGGTGAATATCCACATTTTGAGAATCTGAAGATGAAGAGGTGTTAGAGAAGTGGGAAAAAGAACATATCAAGCCAAAATAGATTAGTTTACCCTTTCCTACCCCTATACACACTCTCCCTCATGAGCATATTCATCCAGCTCTTCCCCAAGAGAAACCCATAAATCCTTATGTTCCTACTCCACGAAGTGGACCTTCTTTCCCTCCCACCATCTCCCTTTGAAAAGGAGGGCCTATTGTATGGAGAGCAAATGAATACCATTCAGCTAGAGAGCATGAAGCCATCCCACCATGGATCTCTCCTTATGTTAATGATCCTGATTATATCATTCCCTTACTATTGAAATCACTCTCTCTTGTAACTATTAAAGAATAAGAAGATAACAAGGTGGATATCTCCTCTACATTTCCCTCATACAAATTAGTCAAGGAAGCATAGAGATGGAGGAGGTACTAGTTGTGGTAACCCAAGAATCCATCTTAGAGAAGGAAGAAGTTTTAGTTCAAAAGGAAAGTGGTTTATGCATATCTCATCTCAATGAGATTTCTTTACATGAGTTGTAATACTCCCTCTCCCCTCAAAATCCACTAAAGACACCTCTCAAGATCCCTGGTTAGAGTAGTACTCTCCTAATTTATAAGCAAAGTGAACTTGTTCACCCTCCCACCATCTCCCTTCAAAGAAAGAGCATGATATACTAAGGATTGAGGAGGAGCTTACAGTCATAGGTGAGAAAAAAGAGGACAATATAAGAGATTACGATGAAGAAATAATGGTAGGTAGATCATTTCATTCAAAAGGGGAAAAATAGGTTTGGACCAGCCTCCTTGGCATGGGTTTGACAATAATGAATTAGAGACTAAATAGGATAATCCTTGAGATGAATATGGGATAGAGATTTAATGGAATACTAAATTTCTATTATACATGGATAAAAAAGAGGATTATAACTAGGTATTAGAGGTTGGTCCACTTCAAGATGAGGTGTCAATTGAAGATAGCCCTGATATGTTGGAGATAGAAGAAAACAAATAAGATATTGAGAAAGATAAGTGTGATGTTTTTTACCTTGTTTGGTAAAAATAAATCTTTATTTTTAGTTTAAAAATAAAATTAAATCTTGAGTGAGGTTGATGAAGGAGAAAACTCAAGTGCTCAAGTGATATAGTCTAAGAAAAATACCAGTAAAGAGCCTGAAGAGTTGTGGCAGTATTTCATTTCCTAACCATAGAGTTTTAGGAGGATAAGAGACATGTCTTCCTTCCAAAACATTATGAGCATGATGATCTAAGCATGATCATTCCTAATTTGTACAATAAAAATTTGTAAGGATATGGTCTTTTTGAGCAACCAAGTGAGCAAAATATAGTTGCTCCCAAGAACCTGAATGAAGTCTTTTTTCAAGGATTTATCAAGAGTGATGAAGAATATAAAATAAGTATTGAAAAAATAAGGTATTTTATCTATATTAAATACATGTTTGTCCCATATTTTCCATTAGATAACATGGTCACAATATTGGCAATCAAGCAGTCTAGTTCACCAAGTTTGGTACCTCAAAATCAAGGTATTTTTCATCTTTGTCCATTATAGGTGAATGATGATAAAATATTCCCATTTTATCTAGGAATAAAGTAAAATAAATTTACATACTTTTACATATTAGAATAGATTTTATTTCTTTCCTCTAAGTGCCATGTGCACATTTACCTTTTGTTGTGTGTTTCCCTTCCCTACGTGATTTGAAAATTTTGTTTTATTTTGTGTTGTCCTTTATATTTTGAGAATTAAAATCAAAATATTTTTAGCCTTTTCCTTAGTTGAAAATCATTTTAAAAATACTTGTGTGACTCCATAATCCTAATGGATAGACTAAGGCAACTAGTCCTTTGCATAGACATGTATACAATCCCAGGAGGTTACCAGAAATGTTGGAAAAAAATGGTTTACATATGAAACATTTGATTATATGGATTAGGAAACTCTACTATACCATTTAGTTACCTCTTGAATTCATGAATAATTTCAATGCTCTGATGTTCTTTGAAGATACTTTGAAGTGCTCTGAAGGTGCTCTGAATATGCTCTAAAGTGCTCTGAAGATGATCCAAAGTGATCCAAAGATGATATGAAGCTATATGAAGATGATTTTAAGTTTCTTTGAAGATTATTTTAAGTGATATGAAGTGCTCCAAAGGTTCTCCAAATTATTCTGAAGATGCTTTAAAGTACTGCAAAGATGCTCTAAAGTTTCTCTGAAGATGCTCTGAAGATGAGACAGTCCTAGTGTAGTGGATGATCCAATGGTGGGAAGATAAAATAAACTGCATGGCCCTACCTCATGTTCGTTACACTTTTTTGAAACACTTTAGCAAATTTTAAGGTATTTAAGGTAAAATCTTAGAAATGGGTTTTGATCTGTAAGTGAAGGATCTAGTTAGTTTCCAAAGTGTTTGAACATTCAAGGGATGAAATGAAAGGCTACTTGAATCATGAAAAATATTTTCCAATTGTTGGATTTATAATTCAGGCCATGAATTTCAATTACATAATAACATAGTCTCTCCCCCTCATGAAATGAGTACTTATGGCCAATAGACCTAGTTAGTTGTGTATGGAAAGATTGGTCTATTAAAGAAATGCATGGTTGTATAACTAGATAAATATGATAAAATCAATATCAAGGGTGATATCATCATGATACACATATAAATAGTATGTAAATATATCATGTCTAATATTGATCAAATGGTTTCAGACTGTACACATAGTCATAAGCTTGAGGACTAATTTGGAAAAGATTTGAATAATTAAGGATGTTAGAGAGGTGATTTACCTTCCAAATTTTGTAAAAAGGGTCATCATGACAAAAAATATGATTATATGGTTTCTATTTATCCCAGATAACAAAGTTTATACCCACTATTTTGTCTCATATTTGAGGCACTCTCCAAGTAAAACTCAGGCAGCCTAGACCAATCTTAGAAAAAAATATTATTTTTGAGCATCTATAGGAGGAGTTAAGCTCTCATTTTTGGTACATGTGATCATGGTGAGTATATAAATATTAATATTCCATAATTAATGCCTAATAAATATCTTAATAATTGACTATTTTGTTACATACCTCTTGTAGTCATAAATAATCTTTCACTCAGGTAACCCACTAGCTAGTTTTGACAAAAATATATCTTGAGGCCTCTGCAAGCATGATCCATCTATGTAAATTAGTAAAAGTGATTATAATTGGTGGTTATAATTTTATACCATATTTTATAGGTCAAATAAATAATTTAATAATCCATTGTTTTATCACAGTCCTATGTTTATCTGTTTATAGTCACCATTGGAGCTCAGAAGGCTTTTTGAAGAGTTGAGTTATGACATATTGTCTTATGTTCATATGAGGGTTTTTTGGGTCAAATATGGTTATTTTAAGTATTAAAACACATTTTTAGAGTTATAAAATTCATAATTTCAAAGATAAACATGAAGGATGGAAATTTTGCAAAATTTAGGATTTTGGCATACAAGTGGGGACAGCCAGAAAAATAATTTTTAAGAGGTTTAATGGGTTAAATGATGCAATATAAAAATTGGATAATTTTTTTTATATATATTTAAGGTTATAATGAAAAAATAATGGGGTATTATGACCTTATAAATCTCAATATATGCCTTTTTCTCTCTTCTTAGGTTTCTTGGTTCACTTTTTTTTGAGTGTGTAACAGGTCTAAATATGTGATTCTAGTTATTTTTAATGGTTAATGATGAAAAAAAAATGATTTTAATAGTTTTTTGGCTCCATATAGGTCTTAATTAAAAAAATAATTAAGTATTGGGACCTCATAAAGCTTGATAATATGAAAAAATTTAGACCTATACACACTTAGAAATCTGGCAAGGCAGGTTGAGGCAACCCCAAAAGGTGCATTTTATGAGTTGTAATTAATGAAATTACTTGAAATTTTACATGGAGGTATATTTTAGTTTAATTTAAGTTTTAAAAATCTTCTCATTCCCATAATATACTTAAAATATAAAAAACCATGTTTTTATATCTCTATTAATGGAGTTTGTGCTCAGAACTAACTCTAAAAGAGCCTTTAACAAAAGTCAAAAGGAGGATTTATGTATGTAAAAGTGATAAATAATGTGATTAAGATAAGCCATCATGATTTTAGTGAGATTTAAAATGAAAAAAGGACTCCAAGTGGCTCATATTAGCAAAGAGACCCTCCTAGACCTACTTAGTGAGCATATGGTTAAAGACCTTCCTAAACTAATTTAAAGAGTTTCCATGTGAATCACAAGATAAAAATGGTCTCAAAGGAATTTTTTTTACCTTAAAAAGAGTCTTGATTAAAAAAATAATATCATTTAAGCTCCAAATCATCATGGAAAGGCCTAAAACTATTGCAAGCTACCAAGAGCCTATTTTTAAGATCATAAGCCCATTAAATGACCTTGAATCACTTTAAAACCACTTGGAGAATATAGGGGACTATATAAATCTAATGTTTGACCTATTTTTCATAATAAATTGGAATTTTTGGGTGATTATAATTCCTAAAATGGCCTTTAGAGTAGGTTCTTGTATAGTTGGTTGAAAATGTCTCAAGCTTGAAGCCCTCCATCAATGGAGTCCAATATTTTTGAAAGTTTAATGGTGAATTTTTAATTTAATAATATAAAACATGAGTGAATAAAAAATAATACATAAAATAAAACACCCAATCTTAACCTTTAGGGTCAATTGTAAGTATAAAGTGCCAAGATGACTAACCATCATGTCAAGTGACTTTTAGAAGCCAAGTGGAATGGGGTTTAGAATTTAAAGCGTAGTAGATATTTGGGGAGTTGAGGATAATTTATGTGAATTTAAGGAATTATATAAATATTTTGATATTTTTCTCAATCATTTATTAGAGCATTAAATGATATTTCTAGTCTTTGGAGACTTTTCTCAAATCTAGTAGAGTGCGACATCATCTTCCTCAAAGATTTTTTTCATCTTATAGTGTCTTTTTAGGTAAATGAGAATGATTTAAGACCCTTTAAAATTTTATAGGTTAATATTATGAGATAATACTAGTTCTTAATTAATATAAATGTTGTTGAGACTTCATGGAAGGTGGTTGAGCTTTATTTATTGAATTCTGAGAGCTTCTTGCTTCTCTCTTCTCCTCTTTATTCTATTTAAAATAATTTTTATCTTCATTGTAAAGGATATTCCTCATTTTTTTATGGTGTATCCCTACCCATTTATGTAATAAAAAACATCTTGAAGTAATAATATAACTTATTTTTATTACATCTTTGCTTACAACTAATGATATGGTTAGTTTATGCATGATTGCTTTATAGCAAGGTGTTTTTCCTTTGTGATTGTCTTTATTTATAGCATTTTTACATGTATTCCACCATTGTTTCAGGTTTTAACTTGTAATTATTTGATCACTAATTATTTTATAGTGTGTTTTTTATACTCCTTCATACTTCATCTCTTGTCTAGTGGGCCTAGCTTTGGAAATATTGATGTAAAATGACTAGGTTGATAGACTGTGTGAGTAAGGGTTGTCTTTGAGTTTCCTTAGTGTCAGTTTAACGAAATTTTGAGTGTCAAATATTTGTGTATCACCCTTTTTTTATTCATTCCTTTTTCCTCTTTCTAACCCTTTTATTTTAAAATCAATAGTTTAGAGTAGTTTACAGAGAGTCTAATTGATAAACCTGGGGAGTTGGCCTATAACCTAGAGGTTTACCTCCATCACAAGATACCCACATCCTTGAGGTGTTCCAATTTTGTATCTAGGAGTGAGAGATCCTAAAAAATCTCGGGTGAAATTTTGTGCTACCATAGAACCAATAAAGCTACAAGTATCGACTCCAACAATACATATTAGCAATACCTATCATACCATTGATATCGTATCTACTTCCCCTATAAATAAGATACATCAAGTGGATACCTAACAACATCAATTATTAATTCTTCTACTCAAACACAATAAATTACCCAAGATACAACCACATTTCCTAAGATAACACAAGTACCTTCAACTAGCTAACTCATCTTAACCAAACTTAAAAACTAATATACCTTATCAACATAAATTTCAATGTGATTCCAATCCAAATTCAAAGGATATATTTCATCATTATTCATATGTATTCAATTTTTATCTAATAGGTTGTGATGTATAGGATACCATAGTAGAACATTCACATCTCCCATCTTGGACTCCTTTCTTAAAACTTACGAGAACTTATCCTTTTCATCATAATTGACCAATGTAATTATCATTTGAAATGAACATCCCTCAACCACCAACTATGGGGTAAGAATATACCTTATCATAATATAAATATATCATCCTTTAGGAATGTGAATAAATGTCTATCCATGTTGATGAAATAGTGGACACTTATATTTTGCTCAAATTTCCTATTCTTCCATGATTCTCGATGAGATATTGCTTCATGTAGATGACCCATTATTAGTTATTAGTTATATATATATATATATATATATATATATATATATATATATATATATATAAAAGTTAAACATGCTTTAATTGATTAAAGATCAAGCCCTTGTGTTTCTTCCCTTGTTTTTATTATAAAACTTGGATACTCTAAATGTAGTCTTAAATCCATGAAAAATACATGTCAATGATATGACCAAAGAAAAATGCCTCTGTTATCTTATGTTTGGATTCTTATAATGGATCCCCCAGTCATGGTATGTGTGAAATTCATGATATCTAACTTTCCACTCTATTATAATATCTTACTTGGTAGAACATTGTATGAGAGTAGTTGCCTTGTCAGCATGCCACTATGTTAAACTTACCTATAAAAATGTTACATATAACATTCAAGGAGATAATAATCCTTGGAATTTTGAAAAATTCTAAGAATTATGTGTTTTTAAAATACTAAAACTTGAACCCTTACCTAAGATCCCATTTCATGAATCATAACATTTTAATTATCCCATCAACTTTACTAGAGGTGATAATGGTCATCCTAAAGTAATAGGAAACATTAAACCTAACCTTTTAGATTTAAATAATGATGATACAAATGATATGATTTTAAAAATAAAAAATTATAATCTCTCTCCTAACATAATCACTCAATTACCTCCTTATTTATGACTTTGATCTTGTCAAAAACCATGTGACAAAATTTAAGTTACATTATAAAAAACTAAGAATTCCATTCGCCATGCCTCTTTAACTCATAAAATCATTGATTTATGTACTATGACCTTTATACTCGTGATTAGATGATGGGTATTATTTAGATGATATGTTTTAAATTTATTTTCTCAAGCTAAAGATGAAAATATATTTAGATACAATTATTATTTAAATCATTATCTTACTTCTATTCATGTAGTTCTTTCTCTTGTTATAGTAATTGATATTATTTCTTCTGATGTTCACATGTTTGATATGGAGAAAACACACAAACAAACACTCATACTACCCCAATCACTAGTGAACCTCTTAGAAGTATGATTATGGACTATTTCATGAGGAGACCTTCCCAATTTTATATTTTCCATTATATTTATATATTACTTCCTCTAGATATGTTAGCTACACTAATTAGACCCACTATGAGTTCATCCATTGATATGGTTCAACCTAATGTTGATCCTATTCTAAGTTTTCCTATTTGTGATGAAATACTACCTTTGCCTAAAATTGATCCTTTACCATCATGATTAGTATATGAAACTTATTATTAGATACATATAATTGTTGGTCATTGGGACAAGTGTTATAGTGCACACTAGTAGTAGCAGGCATATTCTTCTACTACCATAGATAACTAACCTTCACCATATCATACTATACATACTTGTATCTATCATGGTACACGTTACCATTCTTCTACTCATTGATGAAAACTCAGGAAATACAATGATACTCTTCGTCAAGCTATAACACAACCAAAAGACAAGAGTCTACCACCTTCTAAGGTACTTCTAGAGTATATTCCTTAATATGGGGAGGCTTATTTTCTTTGGCATCAATGCACTACACACCGTGATGATATGTGTTGAGTGCTTTAGCAAAAATTTTAGTATTTTCTATAGCCTACACCTTCATCATGTTATATCACATTATTTATCACACTATTATATGATTTGGATTTGATATATGAACATCTATGGATATTTTGTGTATTTATTATTTCATGGATTATTTTCATTCCTTTTTCACATCTTTTGATTTAAAATGAATATCTCATGCATTTATATTATGGTTTAATTTCATTTTTACATGGTTTAATTTTTATTAAAACTTCTTTGTCTTGTGCTTGTTACATCATTTAAACACAATATAGTTATTATTTCAACATGATTCATAAACTTACATCCCTTGATTATAATAACTTTACCATATGATCAGTTAATAAGCATACTTCTCATTGTATAACTACACATAGATATATTTTGATCTTTATCTATTCATTTTTATTCCCTTTTCCATACTAAGCAAACACAAGGTTAAGACTTGAGATCACATGCTTATTTTTAGGATAGCCTAATTATTTATTAATACATGTAATAAATATATCAATATTTTTATCCTATAGCTAAATCTTATAGCTCATTTGTGTTTGTCATTATTATCACTCATGATTTGTTATTCTAAATCCATATAGAGGAGAAATTTAAAAATCCATAAAATCTAAAATCTAAATCATTTAAACAAAAGGCAATGATCAAAAAGAAAAAATTAACATTCAAAACTCAAAATCATACTAAAAGACATGATTCGTATCTAAGCACATTCTTGTTTCTAATCAAAGATCAAACTCCATAGTTGGCCTCACAATAGAATCAAGGTCCATTGGGGTATGGTAGGCTAGTATATTGGAGTAGGAGATTTCAAAATTATGTATAGTTCTACCTACTTTCTCATGGAAGTAACCAATATTTTTAGTAGACCAATGGATCTATCAGGGGTCCTAAGAAATGGATAACATGATGTGGGAAGGTAGGTCCATTTTAATTTTATTGTATAATTAACCTAAATGGGTTGATCCTAGTACTACACTTATTTTCTCATATTTTGTTGTGCTTATAGTGAATATATACTTTATGTATTTGGCATACACTAGACACTTAGTGTGTCCATATTTTACTTAGTATGCCTAATGTTAGCTAAGGTTTTCTTGAAAAAAAATTCATGATTTTTACACTCCTTAATTCATTAAAATAATCCCATTATTCCTCCTTGATGAATATGTTTTGTTAACTGGTCAAACCCCTAGGGTTTCCTTTTGGGAGTTACAATATAAGACCTTGGATAGGACTGGGCCTTATTCACTAACACTTCCTTATTTCTTATTAGTATTTTAAACATTATAATTTAATTCATTGGTGTATCTTTTTTTAGTTTCATTATAAGACCTTGGATAGGACTAGGCCTTCCTCACAATGCATTCCTAACATACCATGATTAGTCACAATAATAATGATCAATGTAGATATTTACACCTTAATTTTTATTTGCATTTTGTGTTACGCACTTAATTATTTAATCTTGGTGTGTCTTTAATTTTTATTTATAGAGCATGTGCATACTTCCCATCATGAATTAGTATGTTACATTTTTCAATATCTATATTTGTTTTGCAAACTTTTTAATAATATTTGATTGAGTGTGTTTTACATTATGATTTATTTTACATAATTTCTATCTTGATTTAATATGTTTTATGTGATTTATTTTAAAAAATTTACATCATACACATTCCTCATCTTTATTTAATTTGTTTTATACCAATTACATCTTTAATACCAACTTTTTCAAATATTAATTTTAAGTGTATTTTACAAATTATTTTCTATATTTATGTTTTACACATTTCCCATCATGATTTATTATGTACTACATTTTATTATTATTTTTAATCATGCATTTGTTCACAAATTACAAGAAAATAATCCCAAACATATCAAATATTTTCTCATATCATATAAGAAAAACTAAAACATATGTACTAGAAATAAAATATACATTTATAAATCAAATGTCTTATGCAGTAAAAACATGATACAAGTATAATAATATCAACAAATCTAAGGCTATGATCCATCATGTATATCTGGTGGAAGAGCTACACTAACCATACATGCATATGATTTTCCACTCTAAATAATCCACTATAATCACTTTTTATGGGATCAAAGCCCATAAATTTGTCACTATAGATTTGCCACATGGGCGTGTACATGTGCTAGTTGCCTCATTATCTCCATTTTAGTAGATCGCTCCTTAGGTAATATATACCATGCCCACATCTCTCCATATCCCACCACAAGTGGTAATTTTATGGTATCTCTTCATGTTTTTAGCTCTCATGCTACCTCAAAAACTAATTAAAACCAACTAGCATGCTCAGGTGTATATGGTATAATATGATCAATCATAATTATAGTATCATGATGTGATAGTACATCATCCAAAATATCATGATGAACAACTTGTATTATAACGTATGATCTAAACTCCTCTTCAATAGTATATAAATACAAAATCCAAATTCATATTATATCTAGTTATCTATTTTATTATTTAGAAAAATAACAAACAATTACCAATAATGGTGTCTCTAAAAATAGTCTCACCATCATCATGACCTCTAAATACCTATACATGAGAATCTATCCAAGGTTTTATAAAACTAGGATTAATAACTTGAGCATATTGTGGACCCCTCTAAATATGATGCTTTGTCATCCAACTCTATGTTGCCTAGGATATAATATCTCTTTGCTTAGTTGCCTCCTCATATGTATCCACTATTGCCCATTAGTGTATATATCATTATGGAGCCTATAGTGATAACTACAAAACCTATTGTGGCTCAATAATATCCACATCTACATCCTTAGCATCAACTACTACCATCTCCACATCTATAACTATTACCTCTTCAACAACTCTCATTTCTCTTATCTATAATTGTTGACTAGTCTAAGGTCTCAATTACTATGGCCAGATCATAGGGACATCCACAAGTAATCATGTACCCCCACTACATCTCATTTATCTAGCATGGCATGCCTAATACTTAGACATCATTATAGGAGTCGTTGGATGTGGTAAGTCAAACTATTTGGGTAAGATAGTAATAAGATGTGGCTCCACCCACCATATATAATGTCCAATAATATGATCATGAGCTAATCTAATGGAAATTATAGGCCAAGTCAAAAAATTACCTGTAATATCTACATAGGGTTGCCATACAATGTCACCATAGGTAACCATCCATAATGTTAAAGTATGTGGTACAAAACATAAATATGGTCTTTTTATGATCTAAGAACACAAGGGACATTGTGATCAATAACATAGGGCAAACTATTTGGTCAATACATGGGAAACATCTCATAGATCTAACTACATAATAAAATAATGGTTCCCATAGTATTCTATCCATGGGATAAAATATCATACATGTCATAGTCTAATTGCACCTAATCACCAACCCTAGGTCATATAAGGTATCCTACTCCAAAATTAAATGACACAAGGTGTCTGCATACAATGGCACCTTATCATCTAACTTGTGATAAAGCACACATGATGTCATAAGTCCTATCACTACCTTAAAAATATTTGGAATGGTAGATATATACATTAAATTCACACATGTTATCCCTTAAAATACCTCTCTAAGCTAGTCACCCATAGGGCTAGGGCTCATATATTTGAATCTAATTTAGGGGTGTCATAGATAATAGGGGTTTCAACAATGGGGATTCCAAGTAAATCATGGACATACTCTAAAGTTATGCCCACCTCTATCATGTCCCCATCCACCTCCCATTAGAAAGTGTTGGTTAGTCATTCCCATGTTCTAAGGAACATCTTGACAAAATCAATATTGAGGGGGATATTATGCATCTAAATAATACCACAAAAACCCAATGACATTAAGTGTGCTTAGTCAAATACTATCAATCTATATAATAAATTAGGTAACCATGTTGCATATATCAAGTGTTAGAATCTCCACCATCTATACAAAATGCTAAACAAAAGGATGTATTAGTCCTCACTCTAAGATAATAAATTTAATAAACTCTAAAATTAATTAAAAATATAATTAATTCCAAAAATAACTACTTTATTAGCCTATTTTGTAATTTTTATATTTATTTATACTATATTAGCCACATACTTCACTATGTCAATTAAAAATAATAAATATTATATTAGTTTAGTGAGGAAATAAACTATGTTAGCCACTCCATCACCATTAAATATAAATCAACCTACTACTACAAAGTTAGATAGGTTACAAAACTAAGTCGGCCCATTGATACATAATGAGTTATATCATTATACTATATTGGCTACTTTAGATGAGGTCATCCTTTCATACAACACTATGTCATCCACTTTCATACATTATTTAATCGATCAATATGTAATAATCAGCCACTTAAAACTTATAAATTAGATCAACTTTCTTATGCGTAGTTGTCTACTTATGATCAAACTACATCATCCCTCTAATACATAGTCAACAACCCACTTACACCTTTGTATTCTGAACTGAATTGCCCTGATTGACTCTGTTCAAATTCTACGATGAAATTTCACCTATTTATCATTAATACATTAGGTATTTATAATTACTATGGTACTACCTACGGGCCTTCTTATTTTATACTCTACCCTATAAATTCTTGGGGAAAATTTTGTTATGTAGATTTCCCCACCATTTAATTTTTCAAATTTACCATGTTTTCTAATAAAATTTTGAAAAAAACAAAAAAAGAATCATCACTCACCTGAGTCGCACTAGTTACTTATGATATGCATCCACCAGATCAAACTCATCATTTATGGGCCATGGTGTCTCTCTTCAATATTTTAGGTCTCTCAAAGCTATGTTTTTCTCATAATAGTAAAATTACAAATGAATAGTTTGAAAATCCTATTTTTATTTTTATTTTAAAATTCTTTAACTATCAAATATTTCTAAAAAATTATGAATTTAGTCATAAATATATTTTTACTATCTCTTTTTCTAAACATAAATGCATGCCACAATACTCATATTGTATAGAAGTTTTCTACATATAACACATATTTTTTCAATAAAATCAAAATTTATCTTATTTTGCAAGTTTGCCTAGTGTTCCATACATTTAACACCTCTTCACTTCTCTCACATGACTTCTCTTCTAGAGTATTAAGATAAGTAGAAGTATGTATTTTTTAATTATTTCCTTTAAAATCACTCTTATGCTTCATACCATAATTTTTATTACCTCAACATTATGGGTAGTTATGTTCTTTTCCCAAAGAACCATCTCATGTTACAAAAATGTGACCTGTGTTAATCTTCAAGTGGGGTATATGTATACATATAATATTATATCTTTAAGTGAATGCCTTAAAGGGTGCACTAGTAAAGGGGTTGGTAGACCTTTGGTGCTTCGTAGGATTGTTAGCCCCTATACTAACATTTAAAACCAATACAAGTACTCATATCTATTTTCCTAAGATTTTAAACCCTAATTGTACATTTCCATAAGCATCTCACTACCCAAAATATCCCCTAACTAAGAAAAAACACTTTTTACCATGTTTCCTACTACATCTAATAGATCGAACCCATTATGGGTTTAGCACATATTAAAAAACTATGTTATCTTAAGCCAATATAATTTGAGACCTAACAAATCTATTTCTTACCTAACGAGGGTAGTCAAGATGACTATTTTAATTAATTATTGGGAAGGTTTAGGGTCAATCGATGGATATATGTACCCATTTTCATTTCATTTCTAATAGAGGATCATTCAATTGTACATCATTACTACTCATAAATCTACTTACATAATCAATAGGAGGTTTCATTTCTTAGGTTTTTGTCTTAGATAAATAACACTTATCTTGTTGAAGTATTGAATTCATATAAGTATTTTAACCTAGATATATTTGTCCTTATTAGCCTTATAATCACACAACAACCTATTACTAAGCACCATTGACCAAGGAATAAATTGAGGCATGATGGGTTTATTTCAACAAGGTAAGTATATTCCTAGCCCTTAATTTTTTAATATGTAGATGTTTTAGAGTTAATATATATTGAATTATATCTCTCCTTAATTATATCATTTATATGTTATAGATAAAATTGTGTTTGCATGTTTATTATATGCCCCATTTATGCCATAAGTTTTGTTGAGCAGTATATCATATTGCATATGAATTTACTAGATTAGCTTGTATAGTTGTTTAGTATATTAGCTTTATTAATATTATTTACTATCTTATGACTATTTAGGGTTATCACAAGATGGGATTTGATTATAGTCCTTAGAAACCTCTCATTTGCCATAGTGTGATAAGTGATCCCTTAGCATAGGTTTAACAGATCCATTATTTGTCATGATCATGATTTAAACATATTCCCATGTGTACTTGTTAGTTGATTACCTTCTCTGATCTTGAATATTATTGAGTAGGATAAGTTATAGAATAGTCTAGCTTTGCTTTCGTACATTATCTATATGTTTAAAGGGATATATATAAATAAAATGACATAATGGTGATAATCAAATCTATAGTAGACAAATTAAATACTAAACTCATATATAAGCATACACTAAATTTTTATGCTAAGATGGTCTAAATATGGAAATTAAAACTATGATAGATACAAAAATGACAAATAAGTTGTGTATTTAGCTTGTTCTAATGTTGATATAGTTATGTATCTAGAGTATGATGAAATAAGGTGGGAAAGAGATCCTAGAACAATCATTAGATTATGGTTCTAATGCTTTTGGCTCTATAGACAATAATGTTAGCTTGGGACTCTTGCATCGACACTAATATTTGGGTTCAACAGTAGTGTTCTATATATAATATCTAATGAAATAATATGCAAACATATAGATGCTTCTAGTTTTTGCTTCAACTTCCCTCTAGTGCATTTAGATTAAGGTCATGGAGAGTCACTCCTTGTGAAATAGAAAACCCCTAGATTTCCATTTTCAATGTGATATTGGGGAGAAATGGGTTAGTGAACACATAATGTTGGTTTGACCCCAATGACCCTCCTATCAATTAATGCTACCTAAATATCTAATACTCCAAAGAGGGCCTCATATTTATGTATTTCTCCCCTATATGTTGTCTTATGTGTGAATCATACAATATGTGAAAAGTAATTAAAATGAATGTTTTTTGGCCTTTTGCCAGGTATTCATAGGTTGTATAGGTGTGGAATGAATGAGTCTTAATATTATATTTATATTAATCCCTTTGAAGTAATAACTCACATTAAAATACTTTAGATGACCATTAAGATATATTTCATTTGAAAATAGAATGACTTTAGGGTGTTATACACTTGCATTAGGATAAGATAATAATGTTGACGGTAATATCCTACCTAGACAATAGTGTCTATGGAGCAAGAGAATAGGTATTAGTATAAAACTTGTATAGATGTAAGATAAGTAGATTTTAAGCATTCTAGAAAATATATAAGACCTAGATCATCAATATAAGATTATTCATAATAAGAGATGTATCCCAATGGGCACAAAGATAGAGTATATTTTAGACTTACAGAAGTGAGAAAGGTAAAGAACTGAGAGTAGCATCCAAGGTTTTAGTTTTCCAAGTGTACAAGACTGAGGTGTAATATAACAATAAAATATCATCTAAACAACTATAACATACTTTTGATATGGATTGGATAGATGATATGTATGTTTTATAATCTAATTTAAATACATGTTTCAGCCACCATCTATTTATTTACAAATGTTGCATGGACACAAATCCCTTAAAACATTATGCAATAGTCCCAAAAAAATACTATTCTACCACATTCCAATAACTTAGATTTTGGTTATCAATATTTTCTCAATTATGGGTGTAAAGGAAAATGATTACAAAAAAATAAACAAGATATGGCCAAACCTATCTCTTCTACAAATAATACAAATTGACAAGGCTTGGGTTTTTTGACAAAATATTCAATCTAATATTGGTTTTACAAAGACCAAACAAAAATGTATGAATATACCTACTACAACATATATACAATTTTTAATTACTCATTTGATTTATGAAAATACTTTACTCAAAATTTTGACATTTTATTATTTCTCAAATGATGAGTCCTTACTCAAGTACTTAGGGGCATACAAGGATCTCCCTTACTTCTATCACAATGATAGGTTTCCTCATGACACCTATGCTCAAGATTAATTTGGTAAGATCAATGATAAAAATTTACAAAATTGTGCACCTAATACTAATCCTAATACACCATTCATTATATAATAATCCACATTATTGAATGAAGAAATAATGTAATATAAATATGAAATAGATAAAAAAAAAACTCAACCTATTTTGCTTGTTGTAATCATGTAGGTTGATGAAGCTAAAATCTATCAATAGGTCCTATATGATTCCCCTAAACTATTTATTGGGATTATTCATATATGATTTGGATCGACCCATCAGTGGTGATGCATAATATATTTTTATCTTTGGACACAAAAATTGTTAAATAAAAAATGTAAAATCTATTCCAAAGTGGTTTTGATAGTAAAATATTATATTCAAAATATCATATACATAGGATTTATAAGAGCTATTTCAAATTCTGATTGGGTGTCTAACATTATACCTATTACTAAGCCTAATGGTGACATTCAATGTTGCACCAATAATCATGATTTAAATAAGGCTTATCCAAAAGATAATTTTCCATTACCTAACATCAACATGATTGTCAATTCTATAGTGGAATATATGGATGGTGTTTTGATAAATAATGAAATAAAAATCAACCTAATATATTAGGAAAATATGGCCTTTACTACTCCATCAGGCATATCTTGCTCTATTGTTATGCCTTCTAGACTCAAAAATGCCTTGGCAACATATCAAAGGGAAATGGTTCATGTTTTCCATGGTTTTTTTCCATAAAAATATCAAGGAGTATTTTAATAGTTACCTTCAAAATCAAAACATATTAAAGATGACACTAGTGATCTATGAAAAATATTTGAGTGCTTTTAAAAGTTTAATATGCGATTAAATCTAAAAAATGTGTTCTCAAAGTATCTTCTAAAAATATTCTTGGATAAATTATTTATCAATGGGGCATAGACATTGATCCAAAAAAATGTAAAACTTATTTTTGAGATGCCACCACAAAGTAATTTAAATAAATTATAATGTTTATAATGTATTATTGTGGATTAGTATTTACATTAGGTAAACTACTATTTACATTGCTAGTTATTTATCATGTGGTGAATACTATTATATTATTCATTGGTTGGTTAACATATTATTGTTGTGAATAACAAAAATAGTTATGTATGTATATATATATATATATATATATATATATATATATATATATATATATATATATATATATATATATATATATATATATATATTTAGGGGAATTATTTTGGAGACATTACGGTTAGTAGAACTACTTCCTAGATAATAAGATTGGCATATGTCAATGTAATAGAAAATAACAAAGTGTGTAATAAAAAATGTTATATTATGTGATCAAATACACTTCTCTATGTCTTTTAATCTATAAAATCAGCTAAATATTTTCATATAGCTCCTATAAGAGTCAATGCTTGTATCATAATATCATAATGAGTGTTTGAGGACATCTATATGACATAAGTCCTTTTAGAGTATTCTATGCCCTGTACACTCCATAATGTCTTCAACTTGTATTTTCTCATGCCATTCTACAAGTACTCGATCAGATTAGAGTGAATTGAATTCATGTTAAATATTATAAGAAGATAAGTGGCAATGTCTACTATAAAAATCAAATGAGATTTAAAAAGTGGATAAGTTTTATTATTTTGTGTTGTATTTATTGAGGTATTGTCAATGATGTCTCCAAGGTGTCCAAGAGGGTTCATGAGGTATCAATTATGCTAGTAGGTCAATGATAAAGTGTGCCTTAGTGATCATGCATGGACCTTGTAGTGTTTTCATGGTTAGGCAAGATGATGGATGTTGATAATGTGTTCACCATGTTTGAAGGGTCATATAGGTGTAAGGAGTGATTGACATACTTTTGGAAGTGAAAGGAATCCATATTTGTAGTCTTTTGAAGGTCTTGGTTATCCTAGTCATCTTGGTAGAATGTCTTAAGTAAGTAGATTGATGAAATTAGCATTCACATGTGTGAAGGTGTCAGAAGAAAGTGGTCAAATGGGTATATTCAATTTTGTGACTAGAATATATGTTTCAAATTTCATACCTTGACATGATGTATATCAAAAATTATGATAGTGAAATATTTCTCTCAAAAGATGATTTCATCATTTTCCATAGTCAAATTTGGATTTTTTAGTGACTAATGGAATTTAAATATTTGAATTTACAAAGGAAAACTAGTCTTCAATGTTTTGCCTATAAATTTTTTATGATGGATTAAAAATAAAAGTGGTACATAAATTCAAGGGTAATTTGGGAAAATTGATTTTGAGGTTTGTCTAGTCGTATAATTACATTTATTATGGTTCAAAGTAGACAAAGGGTTTGAATTTATTTTTCAAATGATCTGAGAAGGATGTTTGAGTTTTCTAAATGGTGTTTGGATGTTTCATAGTGAATTATATATTATATAATGTTGTAGACTCCCTAAGGATCATTTATATGGATTTTAGAGGTTTGACCAATCCATATTTAGTATGAACCATTGTTTGGAAGTTGAATGTTTGTTTGTTCATGATGTTTTCATGTCCAAGGAAAATGATTAATCGGTTTTGCATATGAAAAGGTGTGTAGTGATGAATGTAATCAATTTATGATGTCTTAGGGGTCATGTGGCATGGAAATATGTGATTTGAAGTGGTTTTATATTTCTATTTTTTATTGGTGAGGTGTTAAAATGATGAATAGGTCTCCATGGACCTTAAAGGGATCCTTAGGCCTAATAAAAATGTGTTGTTGCTTAAGGGTGATATATCAAAGCTATGGTGTAACCTATGAAGGTGGTGTTGATATTTTTTTATAAGTGGGATATAAGACTTAAGGGTTAAGAAATGCCTTGTCACTGACCAAGAAGGTGGTGATAATGAAGACTCTATAAAGAAAAAAATCAAAGTTGAATGTTTCTAGAGTGCATGTGCAAGGAAAAGAGAAGTATGAGTAAGCTTGGTGGATAGAATGAAGAGTAAATTAGTGTGAGGGATATGTGTGTGACATAGTGATCATATTAATTATGTTTTAATAGTGTTTTTTAGGGTTGATGATTGAGGATGAATGAAAAGGTGTAGAGTGATCCAAAAGGTTGTTTTGGATGCATTGATTATGTGTAAAGGCTTGCAAAAGTGTGAAGGGTTGAAGATAGTTTTTATTCACTATTTCTCCATCATATTGAAAGGTAGTCAAGTTTTTTGATGTGTTGATATCAGAAGGTGTTGTGTGGGTGCTTAGGATATAGGGAAAGTAGGTGCTTATCTATGCTTAGGGGTTGGTTCTCCTTGTGAAGTGGGTGATTCACTAAAGTCTCTTATTTGTGATCTCTTATAGGATTATAGTGAATGTGTTTATAGGCTTAAGAGTGGGTTTTATTCCTCGTGAGGGTTTCTCACATAATTCATGTGTCATGTTATTTGATCTTGCATGTTTTTCTTTGTTTATTACAATAAATGGTTCATATGGTTCATGAATGTTTATGTTGAATGGTTAAGAGTTTTAAGGATTGAAATTGAAGTTGATTTACTTACATCACTGAGTCACCCACCCTAGTGATTGTAACTCTAACAATTGGTATCATAGCCATACCTTCTTTGAAAGTGATTAAAGGTACAATGGATGACAAAGAGGCTGAGACATATCTTCAAAGTGAGTAGTATGTGCTTTATCAAATATCAATTGTCTAGAGGAATATAATTAAAGATTAAAGAATTAGAAAAGAAGTAAAAATTTAGATCGAACTTTCTCAATTTATTATGAGATACTACAATAATTGTTAGTGTGAAGACACAAATAGATAAAATGGAAACAATGTCCAAGAATTTTTAGGACATGATGGATAAAGGGTTAAATCAAAAAATGGATCACTTGGAAGATAAATCTATGACATATATAGATGTGATTTTGTCTAAACACAAGTAGAGTCATAGATATACCATATAATTTAAATATGAAACTTCTTGGATCATTAATTATCAAGTAAAAGGAATGTCTAACATGAAAAACTATAGTTATATATTCAATGGTCACTTTTACACTTTTAATCAATATGGTCACAAAAATAGAGACTATACTTTCTCTTAAAAAAAAAGAATGATATTCTATAATACAACTGAAACCAATAGGGACATATAGACAAGTAATACAAGAGGTCTTATTGGAAAGAGGACATACAAGTAGTTGACACCATAAAATGCTTCAAGGAATACAAATCCAATATTAAATAAAATAAGTAGTATTTAGGTAGTGAACCAAAGGAAAAGTCAATGCTTGTCTAAATTACCTTGCATACTCAAGAGGATGAAAACAAGAAATGGTAAATAGATAGTGGATGCTCAAGTCATATGATAAGAGACAAGAGCAAGATTATCTCTCTCAAAAAACACAATTCAGGTTTAGTGAGATTTGGCGACAAAATTTTGGATAACATATTTGGTAAAGGTTTTATAATTTTGGATAATGGTCATACTAAAATTAAAAATGTATTATATGTAGAAATTATAAAACACAATCTTTTAAGTGTTAGCCAAATGTGTAAGCAAGGAAAATTTTAGAATTTTCATTATAAAGGGTGTGAAATGAGAATAACCAATTCTATAAAATTAGTTACAAATATTCACAAGGAAGACATTAACTTATATGTGTTTCATGAATACAAAAGGGAGGAGTGTTTCATGAATCAATTAAAGGAAAGCTAGATTTGGCATAGAAGACTTGGACATTTGAATTTTGATATCTTGGTGAGGATATGTTTAAAATTATTAGTGGTGCATATGCTTAAAATAATTATGACTCCTCATACTCTTTTCAAGGCATGCCTTCATGGGAAGCAAACCAAAAGAATCTATAAATCTAAGAAGAATTTCACCATAGTATTATTGGATTTGATCCACACTAAACTATGTGGACCTAAAATAACTTAAGATATTCAAGGTAACAACTAATTCATGTTGTTAATTTATGAATTTACTAGGATGAATTGGATATATTTTCTTAAATAAAAATTAGAAGCCTTTGTAAATTTTAAAGCATTTAAAGATCTTGTTGGAAATGAAAAGGAATCAAAAATCAAGTGTGTAAGACCAGACAAAGGAGGTGAATTTTAATCTTATGAGTTTGATACCTTTTATTAATATCAAGGGATTAAAAGATGGTACATTGTTTCTAGGACACCGTAATAAAATGGGGTAGTTGAAAAGAAAAAAAATTGTCTAAGAGATGAGTAGAATCATGCTTCAAGATTCTAAACTATCAGTTGGTTTTTGGGAAGAGTTTTCTAATACATTAGTATATATCTTAAATATATTCCAAATTAGATTAAATAGTGATAAGACTACATATGGAATATGGAAAAATAGGTAAGCTAATGTAAAGCATTCTAGAGTGTTTGGGATTAAGTGTTTTATCAAGAGGGATGAAGAAAATCTTGTCAAATTTGATTCAAGGTCTGATGAGGATATCTTATTTTGTTATTCCTCTATAATTTATGCTTATATATTCTTCAATAAGATACTTCACAAGGTTTTTGAAAGTTTAAATTTAATATTTGAAGAGGTAAGTGAAATCAAAAATCCTAACTTGCAGAATAAATGGCATTACAAAGAACTCTAGTTCAAATAATGAAGGCATATCTAATCAGTCAGATGATGAAAAGGAAGAGATAATATAAGACATTAAAGCTCCATCTAGGAGAATATAAAAGGATCATCTATTTTCCCAAGTAATTAGAGATGTGAATGTAATTTTTTAGACTACAAGGAGAATGTTGATCAATCAGAATCAACAAGACACAACTTTGTTATCCAAAGTTGAACCCAAAAAATTCTTGGAAACTATCAAAGATGAAAATTAGACATGTGAAATGGATGAGGAACTTGATCAAATATTAAATAATGAAACATGGGATTTAGTACCTAGAACAAAAGACAAAAATGTGATAAGAACTAAGTGGGAATTCAAAAATAATATGAATGAGAAAGGAAAGGTCATAAGAAATAAGGATAGACCAGTGTGTAAAGGATGTGCTCAAGTTGAAGGGATAGAATTTGATGGACCTTTTCTCCTATGGCAAGATGGAAGCAATTAGAATCTTCTTGTCATATACAAGCTTTAAAGGTTTTAAAGTTTAGTAAATGGATGTGAAATATGCATTTTTGAATGGAAACTTAGATGAAAAAGTATATATTGAGCTACCTAAATGTTTTTCCATGACAAGTAATCAAGTTTATGTTTGTAATCTAAAAAAGGATTTATATGGTCTTAAATAAACTCCTAAAACTTGGTATGATAGGTTAGACAAGTATCTATTAAGCCAAAGAGTGGTACTTGAAAGTAATTTGTACATTAAGATAGAGGGCACTCATTACTTACTAGTGGTAGTCTATGTTGATGAAAAAGTTTTTAGATTTGATAATGATAACATGATTAGAGAGTTTGTAGATTATATAAAGATTGAGTTTGAAATGTCAATGTTGGGAGAACTTTATTTTTAGGATTTTAGATTAACCAACTTGATGTAGGGATATTCATTTCATAGGAAAAATACATCAAGGATCTGCTAAAGAATTTTGACATGATGAATTATAAGCCAATGAGTACTCCAATGATCACAAGATTTAAGTTAAGTAAATATGATGACTCACCAAATGTTGATCAAACCTTGAATATATCTATGATTGGAAGTGTTTTGTACTCTACTACTTTTAGGCTTGATATCATGTAATAAGTAGGCCTTATAGGTAGGTTTCAAGATAATCATATAGACTCTCACTTGAAATAAATCAAAATTATCTTGAGATATCTCAAGGGCACCATAAAATATGGTTTATGGTACCCCATGAGTAAAGAGTTCACTCTAAGGACATACATTGATGTAGATTAAGTAGGGTGTGTGGATGATAGGAGTATCAGTGGTGGTGTTTTATTCATGGGTGAATTTATGGTGTCTTGGATAAGCAATAAATAATAATATTTAACCATATCAACTATATAAGTTGATTATATATTAGTTTCTTCCCATTTTACTCAAGAAATATGGATGAAGAAAAACTTGGAAGACTATAAGGTAAGACCAAATGGACCTTGTCCTATCTATTGTGACAATACTAGTGAAATTAGTATCTCAAAGAATCTTGTTATGAACTCAAAAATAATAAAATTCCTATTATATACCATTTATTTAGAGAACAAGTGAGTAATCAAAGTGTTAAGTTGGAGTATGTGCGTACAAAAGAATAATTTGTAGATATTATGACTAAACCATTAATAAAAACAACATTTGAATTCTAAGACAAAGTTTAGGAGTCATCCTTTTATATAAATAAATATAATGGAAATATATAAGGGGGAGAAATAAATTCAATGAGGCTGATCAAGTAGTTAGTGATGAAAATCTTCAAGAAATCTATTTAGGGACATTGGTCCTAAAGGCAAGTTTTAGTCAATCTTTGAAGCTTGGTTTACTTGGTGAAATCATGAAGAATGAAGGTAAGATTGACTTGGAGTGTGGAGAGGAATTTTAAAATTTTATTCCATGGGCTTATATGTGATAAGTTGGTAAAAATAACCATTAATGACCATTTGTTTAGTTTGACCATTTAGCTTAATGTTCACTACCTAGTGAGAGCTCATCATGCAAAATTAGTGTTTTTAAAGATATATGAAGCTAAAAATGGGTTGAGGCTAGTTGGATTTGATGTGTCCAAATTCAAAAGGTTCCTTAAATGTTTTATATTGATCACATGATTAGTTTAAGGTGTTTTGCATTGTGACAAGGGTATACACAGGGTCTGCATGCACAATCATGAGCTTTTTAGGTGTCAAATCAAGATTTATGAGTGTTTAAGGTGGAATTGTGGGATATAAATGTGTTTTGAGCTCACATAGGTATTATTTAGGTGGTTTTAATATTTTAATGCCTCTTTATGTCTATTTGAATAATTTTGATGTCTCTTGGGTATGATAATCTTTACTTAAGGGCTAATAGGATAAAAACCATGTTCATGATTTTATGGGTTCCTCAAGGATCAAAAATCAATAATTGGTCTAGTGGTGTGTATTGATGACCTCCATGTGTGAGAGAAGTTCTATAATCTATTGTTGACTAGAATATTGTAAGTTGACCATGTTCTTTTTAAGGCCCTAGTGTTTTGGCCCATGTGGGTTGGTGACCTTGTAAAAGGATTTGAGGTCTAATTATGCTTAATAAATTAAAATTTCCAAATGGGTGCTCAAAAATTGTTTCAAAATCATCTAAAATTTTATGGTTTATTCTATCGTTGAGCATTTGTGAAAATGGAGGGCTAATTAGCAAGACAATTTATAAAGGAGCTATAGTACAGAGGAAGAACTAGGAGATGAAAATTGAAATGCATGAGTAGGAACATTAGTGTGAATTATATGTATAATTCCAAGTCATGAAGGTCTCTACATAGAGATTTAAGGGCTCTACAAGGTTTAGGTAGGGCCCTTAGGTCTCTAGACAAGGCTAGGTGTTTCAAATGGACTTTTTGGTCATTTTATCCAAGAGAACAAGGTATGATTATTATAATATGAGTTTGGAAGTATATTTTAAGCATATTTAATTTTTTAATAATGGCTAGAACATCTATTGGTGATCATGGAGTTGGCTTGTAAGAGAAAATTTGAAGGCAACTATGAAGTTTCATCATGGTTAGAGATGGTTTGAAGGTACTCAATGGGTGCCTAAGTTTAGATGACTTAGGGTAAATTCCTATCAGTGTTATTAAGATGTGATCACTACCATTTTCTTGATATTTTTCATTACTTATTCATATAGTAGTGCATGGTCAAAAAAGAGTGTTGTCAATAAGCAAGTTTGAGGTAGTCATGGTAAGAAATGGTATGCATAGTGATAGGGGGACTTTATATCATCTATTAGAGGATGTCCCTTTTTCATGTTGGATTTTAAAAAAATTATAGGTCCTTAGGATTATCAGGTAATCCCATTTTATCATTATGTCAAAGGGGGAGAAAGTGTTTATAGTGGGAGAAAGAGTATGTGCATAGTTTTGTGTTGGTGTTTACAAGTGTTAACATCAGTGAAAAAGGTGAAGATTGTTAAGGTATTATCAATGATGTCTCCAATGTGTCTAAGAGTGTTAATGAGGTTTTAATTATGCTATTAGGTTAATGATAAAGTGTGCCTTATTGATCATGCATGGACCTTGCATTATTTTCTTGGTTATATAAGATGATGGATGTTAATGATGTTTTAACCATGTTTGAGGGGTCATATGGGGGGTAAGGAGTTATTGTTGTAATTTTGAAAGAGAAACTAATCCATTTGATTATTTTTTTAAAGTTATAGGTTATCTTAGTCATCTTGGTAGAATTTCCTATGTAAGCAAATTAATGATATCAACATTCGCACATGTGAAGGTGTCAAAAGAAAGTGGTCACATGGGTCTATTATGTTTTGTGCCTAAAACATATGTTTTCAAATTTAAAACATTTAAATTGTGTATAAAAAAGTTATGATAGTGTAAATTTTCTTTCCCAAGCTGATTTCATCATTTTCCATAGTCAAATTTGCATTTTTAGTGACTGTTGGAATTCAAATATTTGAATTTATAGATAAAAACTAGTCTAACATGTTTTACCTATAAATTTTGATGATGGATGTATTTGATGATGGATTTAAAATAAAAGCGGTATATAAATTTAATATAATTCTATTAAAATTTATTTTGAGGTTTGACTAGTCATACAATTTCATTTATTATGGCCTAAAGTTGACTAGGGGTTTGACTTTCTTCTAAAAATGACCTGAGAAGGATGTTTGAGTTTTTATTGATGGTGTTTGGATGTTTCATATTGAGTTATATATTTTATAATGTTATATACTCATTGAGAATCATCCATATGGATTTTAGAGGTTTGAATAATCCATATTCAATATGAATCATTGCTTTAAAGCTGATTGTTTGTTCGTTCATGATGTTTTTATGTACAAGGAAAATGATTGATAGGTTTTGCAGATGCAGATGTGTTTAGTGATGAATTTAATCACATTTTATGTCTTAAGGGTAATGTTTCATGGACCTATCTGATTTTAATTGGTTTTATGTTTCTATTTTTTCTTGGTGAAGTGTTAAAAGGATGTATAAGTCTCCATGGACCTAAAAGGGTTACTTAGGCCTAATTGAAAGGTGTTGATGCTTAAGGGTGATATATCAAAGCTATGGCTGACCTATTAAGGTGGTGTTTATATTTTTTATAAGTGGGATATAAGTGTTAAGGAATTTCTTGTGGCTGACCAAGAAGGTGATGATAATGTAGACTCTATAAGGAACAAAAACAAAGATGAAGGTTTCTAGAGTGCATGTGCAAAGAAAAGAGAAGAGTGAATAAGATTTGTGGATGTATTGAAGATAAAAATATTCATAGGAATATTTTTGTGACCTATTGGTCATGTTTTTGATGTTGTAATAGTGTTTCTTAGGATTAATGATTGAGGATGAGCAAAAAGGTGTAGAGTGGTCCAAAATGTTGTTTTGGATGCATTGCTTATGTATGAAGGCATGAGAAAGTGTGAAGGGTTAAAGAGAGTTGTTATTCACTATTTATTCATCATATTAAAAGTTAATCAGGGTTGTGGAGGTGTTGATATCAGAAGGTTTTATGTGGGTACTCAACATCTAGGGCAAGTGGGTGCTTGTCCATGCTTATGGTGTAGTGCTCCTTATGAAGTATAGGTGCTTCACTAAAGTCTCTTGTTTGTGATATATTGTAGGACTATATTACATGTGTTTTTAGGATTGAGAGAAGGTTTTATTCCCCATGAGGGTTTCCCATATAACTCATGTGTTACGTGATTTAACCTTGCATGGTTTTCTTTATTCATTGCAATGAATGGTTTATATGCTTCATTAATGTTTATGCTGAATGGTTAAGAGTTTGAAGGATTGGAATTGAAGTTGATTTTCTTGCATCATTGATTTATCCCCCCTCCCCTTAGTGATTATACCTCTAAAAACATACTGATCTGAGTCATTTTGTCTGTCATAGTAATTTCTAATTCACGTAGTTTATGTGCCTTAGTTATAGTTTTTTGTGAATGGAAACTATTGCATTGATGGAAAAATAATCAATGTTTTCACATTTCATTGAAGTTACCAATTTTTTTCCATTTTCATGGTCATTATCAAGTATCAATTTTGGTTAGCTGGCCTAAGATTATGCACATTTCTAACATGAAAGAACTAGTTATAACTATTGTATGCATCATATTGAATTGATTATATTGTTAGTAAATGAAGAAGATATGGAATCCACCAATTTTGGAGACATAAGAATCCAAAATTTCATATTTCACACAACATATCTTTTATTAATATGCACTTTCATCAAATCTTAGCTTTGGCATCATTGGTGACTTACATAAGTTTATTCATCCCATAAATTAATCCTCATATATTCCATTGATCAATACATCCAATACAAAAGATGTTATGACTTGCACTCCCCATCCTCAACTTTTTCATGTATAAACACATCATATGTTGATTTTTATGAAGTCAAAGAGTCTTCCATTAAAGTTTGATATTTTATTAAAAATGATTATTTTTATTAGAGTCAATAATCCTTTTATAGTTGTGTTAGGTTTATATGTATATAGTTATTAAAAAAATTGTAAAGAGTTTCTTTTAGTTTAGTCTTTATTATTATAATATTATATTTGAGTCATTTTAAACTTAGGTTATTTAATTTTTGAGTATTGTATGTCATTAAGTGTCATTATGAAAAGTATGTCTATAAAAGTCTAAAAGGGTTATTTAGTGCTTCTAAAATTAGTGTTTATATTTAGTGTTATATTCATTTTATGTGTTAAGTCTTCAAAATATCAAAAAGAGTCAAGAATTCATTGTTTTTAATGGACACATTATTGATAGAAACTGACATCCAATGTATGCAGTACTAAGAAAACAAAAGTTATAAAAAATAATTAAATAGTATTGATGTAGACACTAAACCTAAGAAAGCTCAATCACAAAAATGTCAATTCTTGACAACATGTAAATACTTAAGAGACTTAACTAATTTCACATTATAAGGGTAAGTAAACCCAAAGTGGAAATAATTGAAATTCATTGACACATTTTCTAAGAAAGTGGAAACATGAATGAGGTCTGAGGCATTAAAGGAAGGAGTTTTAGTGAATTATTATTAGTCATCAATGATGGGGCTATAATTCTTGTATGATGACTTATTTTTTAGCTGTGTGGTGTGGAAAATAAGAAAAGAGTTAGTATATTCATGTTAAATTGTGTGTATTGCCCATATAACCCCTTTTTTATTAATATTTTATAATGTTGATCAAAATGTATTGTAACAATCATGATGCTTGTAAAAAGGTTAATGGTAAACATGTGAAAAACCATTTTAAAAGGATATTGGGGAACCCAAAAAATAATTTTTGAAAGTTTAGTGGTGAACCAATAAAACCATTTGTGAAAGGTTAATGGTGAACCTATAAAATCATTTGTGAAAAGTTATTGGTACACCTACAAAACTAATTGGGTAAGGTTATTTATTGAAGCCAGTTGAAACCATCAATATGGATATGGATGATGAATAGAAGCATGGGTGCTTATTAATACTTGAATTTTTGTTGTATCTATTCCTAAATACCATTTGTGAAGATGCATCATGTTGGAGTTTTGTGAAAGCTCTATATTACACAATTAAAGATTTGATCATGAGCACACAAAGGTGGTATGCTACAATATAAGAATGTGGTATGTTTTACCATTTAAAACTAAGGAAGGGAATGTTGGAGATTAAAATTTACATAAATTAAAATACTATTTACATTGTTAGTTATTTACCATGTGGTAAATACTATTAGATTATTCGTTACTTAGTTAGCATATTATTTTTTTGAATTAAAAAAATAGTTAAATATATAGATTAATATTTTTAAATAGATTATTTGGGAGATATTATGGGTATTATAATCTCCTATATAATATGATGACTTCTTCTAAATTTGTATAGCGTCATATGTCAATGTAATAGAAAATAACATATTATTTAATAATAAATATTATATTATGTGATCAAATATACTTCTCTATGTGTTTAGATACATTACATGAGTTAAATATTTGCATATATATCCAATAATATTTAACATGTATAATTAAATCTATTTTATGCTTTTGTTATAGACTTAATTTTCACCTTTGGAGAGGGTTATTCAGGCTCTCTACAACTAAGCTATAATATTGGGACAACCCTAGGCTATGGGTAACCTATGATGGGGTTGAAGCTTTAGAGAAGGATGACTTCCTCTTGATGATCACCTAAGACTAATGTTAAACTAATTATTCATAGGGAAAAGGTTTATAAAGGGGATAAGGGATCCTAAGAAAGTTAACTAAGTGATGCACCAAAATTGAAGGGGAAACTCCCATAGGCTTGAACCCACATTAGATTTGGCAAAGACAATACTAGCTCACACAACCTCAAGATCAAGATAATTTGCATAATTATTTCATAAATGAGGTTCATAAAACACTAATCTAGACCTACAACAACATTAAAAACTCCCTAAATAAGGTTAGAAAAGAGGATAATATATGAGGAAGATTCTCCTTCACACAATGCCATCATACACAACTCACCAAACTAGATCCAAGGTAAGAGATAGGAAAATAAAGTCTCATATTGTATCCTAGAAACCATCAATTTTTATCTCAATAGGATCTATTTTGTTTGATCTTACAAATGTTGTTAGCGTGAATGTCTCACTGCACAAGTCTAGCTTTAAAAGATTGTAACTTGAGATAGAAAGCTCATGTGGGCCTAAAAAATTATGGATGTTCTTAACATGTATGTCTATATTTATTCTTGATTCATTGGTTATGTGAGGCTCCTTGAGTGAGATATTAAATGCATAATTTGACTAGTCTATTTTTTATCCATGATGTATTGGTGACAGTATGATCTAAAAACTTGTCAAACTCATTTTTTGATCAATCCTTCAAGGTTATGATGGATTATTAGGGTTTTTGAAACCTAGTCCATGCTCTTGAAATATTAGGGCATATGAGAACCTATTTATATCCCTCTACTTGTAGACTTGGACCTATTTAAAAGCCTTTGATCCACACATTCAACATGAATTTTTCCTATCTTTTCAAAGCTTAGTATGTGGGGTAAAAATGGCCAACATATTTGGTGACTCATAGGGGTTACATGCCTGCATATGCAAAAGAATCCAAACTATGTGCCTATTATTATCCATTGGGCGTGGAGTCTCATCTCTATAATTAAATTGATCTAAAAAAGATATAAGGCTAACCCTTTTTTTGACAACCCCTTCTTGAAATAACAAGGGCCAAAACAAAACAATGGAGGAAAATATACGTAATCATTTATATGAAAGAAATAAAAACTAAACCTACTAAACAAATGCATAAGGGCACTTAGATAAAAGTGTAAAAACTAATCTAATATGTATAAGACACATTCAAAACTGGTCCTCCTAGATCAAAAGGAAAACTTATAGTACCATTCACTTGAAATGAACTAAGATTAAAAATACCTAACTTTAGAGGTACCAAAATTTGTAAACTAGGCAGTTTGATGGCCAAATCATCTGATGTGATCCCCATTGGATAGAGTGGAATAAACATGTCTCCAATGTAGACATACTAGTCTAAGTCTTCCAAAATTGGTTCATGTTGGACTATGGGAGCACTTTCTTGATATTGCTCATCACTCTTGATAAAGTCTTTAATGAAGGCTTAATTTGAGCTATTGGGAGCAATTATACTTGGTTTAATTGGTGGCTAAAAAATACCATGTTATTTTACATTATCCTTATGTAAATTAAGATTTTTCATGCTTAGAAAATCATGTTAATATCTTTATATAATAAGGACATGTCCCTTAGCCTCTTCAAATTCTTTGGCTATATCATTGAACTACTACCATAACTCTTTAGGCTCTTCACTTGTATGATCCTCATATTAAATCACTTGAGCACTTGAGATGTGTCCTTCATCAAGCTCACTCAAAATTTCATCTTTATCTTTAACTAGAAATGAGGTTTGATTTGGCCATCTAGGGCTCATAACATCACATTTGTCATGCTCAAGGTTAGATATGATTTCCTCTATCTCTAACATATTAGGTCTATCTTCAATTGACACCTCATCTTGAAGTGGACCAATTTTAGGCACTTGGTCTTGATCCTCTTCTTCATCTATGTATGATAGACCTTCAATAGTCTATTCAAGGTCTATTTAATGTTTATCTTATGGATTGTCCTCTTCAAGCAAGTTCACAATATTAAGTTACTCTATTTCACTCAAGAAATCTGAGCAAAAATGTTGTCATTGATCTTATAAAATGTTTGAGCTGATCTTGACCTCCATACTAGGTTCATGAATATTGTCCTCTTGCTTCTCATCAAGATATTTCAACTTGAAAAATTCCCTCCCTATAGAATTGGGCTACCTATTATGATCTCCTCATCATAGACACTTTCTTTGTCTTCAAGTTCATATATGACTATAAGCTTCTCCTCTATCCTTTACAGAACAAGATCCTCATTTATAAGGGATATGGTGGGAGGGTGAACAAGTTTACCTTGCTTGTATTTTAGGAGGGTATTCTTCTATCTAGGTAATTTAAATGCTTTTTCAAGTGGCTCTTGAATGGAGAGGAGAGAGTCTCAGAACTCTTGTACACTAAGATCATTGAGATGAGCTATGTTTTGTTGGATTAATTGTCATTAATGTCAAAGGAATTGTAATGGATATGAATGGAATTATTTTCAAAATGGAATGAAAGTGTTGTCATAAGTGAATGGAAATGTTGATAGAAATGTTAATATAATTGTTGACAAAAATTTTGCCAAAAATGTTGATAGAAATTTCAACTGTCGCATCTTATGGTGAAGAGGTACCTCTTGGATGGGACACATCCTTTTAAATTATATATAAGGGATAATATATGTGGAAGTATTATAAGCATTCAATTTTATTGAATATCATATAAATGTGAGAGTGAAGGAAGAGAGGAGGAGAAAAAAATGAAATAGAATATCTCTTAAGAAAAGAAGTGTGAAGGGTAGATTTATTTTAATGAAGAATATCATTTGAGAATTGTGAAAGAAAGGAGAGTAGAAAGTATATGATAAAATTAGTGATAGATAAAGTGTAAGAGAACCAATGCCATCATTCAATTGAAGAAGAAATCATAGATAGAGGAATCAATTTAGCTTGGGATGGGTGCCTCATAATCTAGGGGTTGGTGCTCTTATGGGTCAGTGCTCATGAATTGGCTAGGTTGGTGCCTGGAAAAGGGGATCAGTGTCTCTAGTGGGTGGGTGCTCACAAATTGACTGAGTTAGTGCTTGGTCTGGGGATTGGTGTCTTTAATAGGTTAGTGCCTACAAAAATTATAAAAGATTTATATGTTTATGTGTGTGTACACACACACACACATAAACATATAAATCTTTTATAATTTTTGTAGGCACTAACCTATTAAAGACACCAATCTCCAGACCAAGCACTAACTCAGTCAATTTGTGAGCTCCCACCCACTAGAGACACCGATCCCCTTTTCCAAGCACCAACCTAGCCAATTCATGAGCACTGACCCATAAGAGCACCAACCCCTAGACTATGAGGCACCCATCCCAAGCTAAATTGATTCCTCTATCTATGATTTCTTCTTTAATTAAATGATGGCATTGGTTATATGTGTGTGTATATATATATATATATATATATATATATATATATATATATATATATATATATATTGTCATGGTTTTCTCCTAAAAGGGTTTTCACATAAATCCTATGTTCTTTTGTGTTTTTAATTTTTAGATATTGAATGTTTATGGTTGTTGTGGTTGATTAATTTTGAAAAGATTGAAATATTATGTTATATTGATTCACTACCCTCTCAGTATAAGCTTGTGATTAATAACTAGTATTAGAGTAGGTCTTTTATAGTAGGCCTAACAAGCCTAAAGAATAATCTTTGAAGAAAAATATGGCCAAATAGCTAACAAAGGAGAATAAAGATTTGAAATTTTTGGTTAAGGATCTTAAGGAGCAGGTATGTATCTTGGAGTCTAAGTTGGATTTATAAGTAAAATAAGTTAAGATGTTTATTTAGGATAGTAAGAATCAACTAGAGGTTATGTATTCAAGTTTGAGATCAATATAAAAAGAGTGTGACCAGTTGAAGGCTGAGTTAGGTTCTTTAAAGGTTAAGAATGAGAGGCTCATAGTCAAGGTTAAGAAAGATCATGAGATATCATTACAAGGAAAGAGGATGCAAGTTTGAAGGGTAAATTGAAGAATCCAATTAGGTAGCCCAATTCCTTCATGTTTTCCAATTCTTGAAATGGCCATTATTGTGTTTTTCATCATGTTGGTCATAGGGCAAGAGACTATTTAAAGAGATGTAATCAGTCAAAAGATCTTAGTCACCTTCAAGCAAAAGATATGAGAAATTTTGCTTGATTTTATTGTCATAAGGTTGGCCATATTGCTAAATTATGGCCAAAAGGAGTAAAAATATCTCAATGTATGTCAAAGGCTATGGAGCCCCTATAATGTATGATAATGACCAAACATAGTTTTAGAGACCTAAGATATTAGATTGAGTCTAAGAGTGAGAATGGATTAATTTCTATAGTTGATAAAGAATTAGATAGGAAGGACTATGTGAAACTCTTATTATCAAGGGTTGTAGAAAAGATAGTGAATATTGTAGACACCTAAAACTGGTCGTTGATGACATCTAATTAGGCTTTTGGCTAGTTTCTACCTAAAATGCATAATTTGGCCTAAAAATGCTAAAACACACTAAATGATGTGAAACTGACATGTTCAAGTGTTGATTTTGGGTAGGTTATCCCTAAATGGGGCAATTCAATTTATGGGCTAGCTAACTTTGATCATTCCATTCCAAATCAAAATGCCAAATTTGTAACTAGGTGCTCTAGATTGCTCTTTCCTATCAAATCTTCTAAATAGGACATGTGTCTTTGTTATTTGTTATTCATAACATCCTAAATGGTAATATGGTTCCACAATATCTAACATCACCTTCTAATTCTAATCCAATCAAATTTAGGACTAATTGTATAGATGATTACAAATCAAGTTAGTCAAGCATTAGTCCATAAACCATAAAACATGCATAAAGAAATAACTAACCAAGCCTATCTATTCCTATGGGAATTATAAAGGATAAAAAGAAACAAATGAAAGAAATCAACACCATATTACCTTCCCAAATGGATTCACCATGCCCATGTGGCTCAAAACATGTTCTCCCTTGATGAATCATCCTTGTCTTTGTCAACAATGGTGATAAGTTCCTCCAATGTCTCAAGAACACTCCACAAGACATAGGCTCTTGATGTGTAATCACTAAACTAGCATATCAATGAAGCTTTTTAGAAATAATTTACATTATAACATTGAAATATTCAAGCTTTGAAGATATTTGAGCATAATAAAATTATACCAAAATAGCTTAAAAATGATGTCCATGGCCTCTCTATTTATAGATTTTTGAGATTGGTCAGGATCAACCTAAAACATCCATCTTGAGAATAAGATGTATGGTTAAGGATAATACTAATATTTATAATTAAATCCATAATTATCCTCAAGATGACCTTGGAAGAAGGGGCATTGAAGAGGCATGGGATGCATTAACTAAGCATGGGTGATCCATAATCTCAATATTTTATGCAACTTATGGCTTGATGGATGCCGCCCCATAGATGTTATCACTAGGTGATGTAAATAATAATAATCAATTTTCAAAAATAAATATTCAAAAACTCTCATGGAAAATACATTTAAGCCCTTGATTTGGATTAATTAGCCTTAAACAAGGTTAATCAACATTTGTGTAATTATTTGAAAATTGGCCCTCAGTTAATCAAAATGGTCAAAAAGTCATCTTACTAGGTCATAATTTGACTCAAGAAGAATTAGAAGGTGATGCTAGATGCATTATAACCATATTCCCATTTAGGATGTTTCCAATAGAAAATAACAAAGGTATGTGAGGTGTACTAATGAATTATAATAAAAGCATGATCTAGAGCACTAACTAGCAAAATGGTCCTTTTAACTCAAAATGATCTGATCAAAATTAGCTAGCCCATAAAATGTATTTCCCTATTTAGGGATACTTTGACCTAAAATGGCAATTGTAAATGACAAGTTTAAACCTTTTAGATTTTTTTATTTTTTTTATAGATTTTGACCTAAAATGGGCATTTGAATGCAATTTGAGTAAGATTGATAATTTCAACACAAATGGTGTTAGGAAATAGATGTCTACATTTTACCCCTATTTGAGAAGGTTTAGTAGGACATTCAAGTGAAGCAATGTATTTTCAAAGAAAAGAGTTGTCAAGAAGTAATTGGAATAGACCCATGATGCCCCCTCGAGAGGACATGCTAAGATGAAAGAACAGGGTGAAATCTCAAAAAGAGAGAGAAAGTGAGAGATTAGCCTAGGGAATAGATCACATCCAAAGGAGCTAATGCTTGCACACATGATTACCATCAATAATAAAAATATAATTAAAGGTATAATAGGCCCTAGATATGGGGGTAATGGAAAAGATACAATCCATAAATGTAAGGGACACACTGTAAATATACCCAATTTGAGAGTACAAGTTGTGTGCTTACAACATTGATCAATATTAAGGTAAGTTACAAACTAAAATGATTGCCATCATGGGCTTTAATGTGGAGAGATTATAATTATAGGAAAAGGGAGAACATTCTATTTTAGGAAGGGAATCACCACTAGAACAAAGTCTCTAAAGAGAAGATAATAAGAAGTGCCCTAGTAGAGTAGATTTGATCATGATAAAATAGTTGTGCCCTAATAGGGCAAATTTTGATCATTGATAAAGAATAAAGAATGATTTTTCCCCTATAGAGATTATTTGATTTAGACATTATTAATATGGGGGGCCCCAACATGGGAAATTATCAAGCAAGAATAGCTCAAGGATATAACCAAAAAGATAGGTTAAAGTGAGCAAGTGCAAATGTACATGTAATGGTGTGATGGCTTAAAAAATCCATATAAAAAAAGAATATGAGAATGCACAAAGTGATGAGATAGATGAAAATAATAATAGAGATAGTCAATCGAACCTCAATAAAAATTGAGCATTTCCTACATAGTTCCATGGACTCATGTTCCATCATGAACTTCAGGCCAATGTAGTTCACTCAAGTTTGGGAGAGAATAGAATGAGGAATGATGAAAAGTGACCAAGAAGTGATTAGACATAAAATGTATGTGAAGAGATGCACATCTAAGCATAGACAAAGAAGCTTGAAATGCATGATACCTAGATTCATAATTCCATATCAAGAGCATAGGTTTTATAGAGTGTTCTTGAGACTCATTCATCAGAGCTGATGTTGACATCAAGACCTTGAGTCCTAAGCACAAAGTGCTTTCTATAGAAAAATAAATTAGGCATCATAATTATGAATAACTTATAATGACATACGATTCTAATTTCATTGAGCTAGTTCAAATGTGAATACCTGTAACTAAGGATAATGGTAAAATAATGACCAAAACTAGAGTTACAATGATTTACATTTAAATAAAAAAGTGAAAGACAAAGAAAAAGAAACATACATGAACCTAACTTGAAATCAAGATATGATCTATCAAGACTTAATTAGGAACAAAAAAAAATTAAAAACAAATAGAAAGAACATCTTAATGACATGAGACCAAGATATGAACAATCAAGATCCATGTGGACCATCAAGGTATTCTTGAACATAAAAGAAAAAAGCAAAATCAAATAGAAAAATAGGACAAAGAAACACAAGACCAAGAATGGAACAAGAAGAAATAAAAATAGAAAAGGAGAAGAAATAAAAGGAGAGGTGTGAAAACACAACAAAATACTAGGAAAACACAAAAAACACACACAAACAAAAACCAAGTTAGTGCAGTTTAAAGACAAACATTCATGCATGTGTGATAGAGGCGTTACTTTCCACCACATCATAACAAAGAATAATGACACAGACATTTTTCCCTATTTAAATAGGAATAATGATAGAATAAATGGGGGAAGAGAATAAAAGGAATGGGTTGGTCGAGCTAAATCCAAATGTATAAGACAAGTGGATGCTACCTACATAGTTCCATGGATGCTACCTACATAGTTCCATGGATGCATGTTCCAACATGAACTTTAGGCCAAATGTAGTTCTCCCAAGAAATGGGATAGAAGGAAAATGATGATAAGACTAGAATTATTAATATTATATAATAAATGGGAGATACAAAAAATAAACAAGAATGGTCTAGTAAGCAAGAAGCTAATGAGATGACAAATAATGATCTTATAAAATAGTAAGTGCATCGGGAAAGATGAAATGAACTAGTGTTTTTGTGATTGAAAAATTTCAAGAGCATTCAAAATTTGCAATTGATCATAAAATAGTAATAACATTCTTTCTTAACAGTTACTCACAAAATGGTGAGAGCATGTAAACTTAATGGTTACTCGCAAAATGGTGAGAGCGTGGGATGGTGGAATGGGAATGTACAAATATATATAATTGTGAGATAATGTTTTTGTTCTTTTGTGGATAATGTTTTGATGTTTTTAGTATTTTAAAATTATTTCCAATGTTTTTAGTGTTTTTAGGATAAAATATGCACAAAGTGGGACCATCTAGTTGAGGAGATGCACATCCTGAGAGTAGAGGTTCCAATAAGATAGCTAAATTGGCTATAATGGCCCATGCTCATAAATTGGTGAGAGTGAGGATCTTGATAAAATAATAAATAAAAAATACTTATATTGAGAAGATGTAGTTATTCACTTGTTTAAAGTTACACAAAATTATCCTAGCTGAACCACTTTGTAGAATCGTTGCTGGAGATGTTCAAATGCTTATGAGACATAATCAAGATCATAATTGGTTAAGGGAAAAAAAGTGTTCAAGATTATAACATGTCTTAAAAAAAACAAATAATATTCCTCTTGAAGAGATAAATCCAAAATGTGATGAATAATTTGTTCAGAGTGCCAAGATTTCAAAGCCTTTACCATCATGATTCATGAAAAGTGGACTTGGGTAGTATAAAATGTGCTCAAGGTACGATAAAAGGGTGGAATAAAATTATGACATCACAAGTTGCCCCCAATTAAGGGGTATTATAGATAATGGTTCAAAGCTATTCATGCATATAATATCTTAAGGTGTATGATGTTCATGGGCTCTGAAAGTTATTTACCATTAGGTTTAGCCAATCTATATACTCCTAATCCATAGTTTATTGTGACAATGTATGGTCCTAACCAATTAGGCTAAAACTTTCCTTTCTTTTTGGCTTCAACATTTAAGTTCTTTTGGTTCTCTTTTAAAACTAAGTCACCAATCTCAAATTATCAAGGGAGAATGCATTTTTTTATAGATTCTCTGCAATCTATTCTGATAGGCCTGTAAGTTTCTTAGGGCAGCCAAATGCTTACCATCAAGAAGTTATAGTTCTTTTAGCCATGAGGCTCTATAGTATTCATCATCTTCAATGTGCTGTAATGATATTATTAATGATGGGATATCAATCTCAATTGGGATGATATATTCAATGCCAAAAATAAGGGAGTATGTAGTAGCTCTAGTTGGGGTGTGATGATTGGTTATATAATCCCAGAGGGTAGGAAAGAGTTGCAAGTTCCAATTATGACCAACATAATTGAAAATATTTTTAAGATGGCTAAAATGGTTTTATTTGATGCCTCAGCTTGTCCATTTCCTTTTAGGTTATATGGAGTGGATTTCTTGTGCTTGATCTTGAGTTTTGCACAAAGAGATTTTACACCTTGGTTTACAAAACATCTACCATTATCAGATATAATACAGGCTAGGATGCCATATCGATAGATGATATGGTAATGAATGAATTTGGTTATTTGTTTCCTAGTAACATAAGTGAGAGGAATGGCCTCAATCCACTTGGTAAAGTATTTGATTGTAGTCAAAATGTGCTTATGGCCATCTAAAGATGTTGGGTTAATTTTCCCAATGAGATCAAGACCCCATGTTGAGAATGACCATGGTGTTGTAATTGGTTGCAATGGTAAAGAAGGTGCATGTATCAAGTTGTCATGTTGCTAACAAGGAACACACTTATTTACATAATTACAAGTATTTATCTTCATTTTGGGCCAATAATAACCTATTCTAAGAAGTTTATTTGCTATGACTACACCATTGGTATGGGCCCCACAAATTCCTTCATTAACCTCTTTTAGTGTCAGCTTGGATTCTCAAAGATAAATAATGAAGAAGCATTCCATCATAGCATTTTTTATAAAGCATGTTTCTAAGGAGGATATAACATGTTAGGTGATGAAGGAAAAGTTTTTGTTGGTTATTGTAAAGGTTGGTAGGAAAGATATGGCTATGGAAATAGTTATAAAAATATTGGTACCATGTTAGCTCAGGTGAGAGATTAGGATCAACAATAGTGCATATCCTCTCTAAATCTAATAAAATATGTGCTAGCTGAAGAAGATTTTCAATTAGGAATTAATAATCTTTATCATTTTCATTTTTCTAAATCATAGAACTAGTTATTTCCATGGCATCAGTAGACCTATTGTTGACACATGAAATTTACTCAAATTGTAAAGATTTAAAATGTATTTTAATGTTATCAACAATTTGCTTGTAAGGGATAAGCTTATCATCTCTTGTTTGATATTGATCAGTTGTCTAATTTATGATTAGATAAGAATATCCATAGACCTTTAAGCTTTGAATATCCCATTTTATGGCAAGATGGAGCCCTAAAACCAATGCCTCATATTCAGCCATATTTTTAATACACTAAAATTATATATGGAAAGCTTTAGGGATCAAATCCCCTTGTAGCATTATCAACAATATGCCAACTCTAGATCCTTAGGATGTGAAGGATCTATTAAAATAGAGTGTCCATTACTTAGGTTCTTATAATGCTTGTTCTATCATCATGATAGAATCATTTGGAAGGTCAAAGTTGAGATGATGAGTGGCTATAATAGGAGCTTCTATAAGTTGGTCTACAAGAATTTTCCCTTTGATTGCCTTCTAATTCTGGTATTCAATATCAAATTCACTAAGGAGAATAATACATTTAGCCATGCATCCTTTGAGAGATACTTTAGATAAGAGTAACTTGAGAGGATCTACCTTGGAAATAACAAAAGTTTTGTTATTGAGAATATAATGTCATAATTTATGTTTGGAAATCACCATAGCTAAACATTCCTTCTTAATAGGCATATAATTATTTTCATAGGCTACCAATTTATGGCTTAAATAATAATCCGTGCATTCCTTACCATGATCATCATGCTGAGCCAAAAGTGCCCCTAGTGCATATTATATGGCCGATATGTAGAGAAGTAGTGGTTTTCTTTGTGTTGGATGTCATAAGACTGGTGGATTAGCCAAGTATGTTTTAATATTTGAAAATGCTATCTAAAAATATTTATCCCACTAAAATGTCACCCCTTTCTTTAAGAGATGGGTAAATGGGTGGCACTTATCTGCCAGTTGAGAAATGAACTTGTGTATAGATTGGATCTTGCCTTGTAGACCCCATAACTATTTAAGATTGTTGGGTGGAGGCATTTCCATAATAGTGGTGATATTCATTGGGTCAAATTTAATCCCTTTTTGTGATACAATGAACCCTATCAAATTTTCTTGATGTGACTCCAAAGACTCATTTCTTTGGATTTAAGTGGACTTTATATGCATGAAGCCTCTCAAATATTTTGCATAAAATGTCAAGATGTCTAGATCTTGTTCTTGATACTACTAGTATATCATCAACATAGTCCTCAATAATGTCATGCATCATGTCATGGAAGATGATAGTCATTACACACTAATATGTGGTTCCAACATTCTTCAAACTAAATGGCATGACTTGGTAATAAAATTCTCCCCACGGAGTGGTGAACATGGTCTTATGCTACTCTTCAAGGGGTATCTTGATTTGATTGTATTTGGAAAATCCATCCATTAAGTATAACATCTCATACCCATTATTTGAGTTGACAATCATGTTGATGTTGGGCAAAGGAAAATCATCTTTGGGACATGCCTTGTTGATATCATGAAAATTAGTAAAAACATGTAGGCATGGGGTATTTTGACTTACTAGCACTATGTTAGAAATCCATTTAGAGCAATCTAGTGGTCTGATAAAATTGGCTCCTAACAACTTCTCCAACTCAACCTTAACCAACAGGGTGATGCATGGATGCATCTTTCTTAACTTTTGCTTGAATAGTTTAACATCAGAGTGAAGAACTAGATGACGCACAACTAAATTTGGATCTAGGCCTAGCATGTCAGAATATGCCCATGTACAGATATCTATATAATCCTTAAGAATCGATATAATATATTCCCATTATACTTTAGCAAGGGAAGCTCTAAGATAAACATTTTTGGGATCCTCATGTGTTCCCAAATTCACTTCTATTATGCTCTCTATAAGGAGTGTGGATCCATATTCTAGAATTATAGGCAATGTATGGTCATGATCATCTTCTTTTGATATATCTTCTTTTTGTTCCTCCCAAAGATCTAGATAATATGAAGAACCAGAATCTACCTTCTTAGGTAAAGGCCAATTGGAAAAGACCTTTGGAAACTAAAGAGCAAGATGCTCAAATATTTGATATTGTTATGAAGAGATGCTAGTACTAGCTATGGAACTTGGGCTAGATGGAATTTATATGTCCTGAGGGGATGAGCAAACTTTCCCACCTGGGAGCACCTAAAATGTGTTTTCACTCAAAGGTTTGTCTTTTTATTTAGTTTTTCCCTAATCAACAAGCGCCTCAAAGAGGTTTTCACCTAAAGATATTGATGTCTATTATTTATTATGACCAAGAATATTTTCCTACTCTCCAAGGTAGGTATAAGGATTCAATGAAAAATCAAAACCCTATTTATGATCACCAATGGGGAATGCATCTCATAGGCCCACATATTTTGCAATTGACTCTTCATTTTCAAACTCATTGAGGCATATGACCAAATTTTGTTGATCCCAATATATGAGTTCAAGATGGTAAAGGCATAGGTTATAATGAAGGTTTGCTTCAAGATGGGAAGTACCAATGGTAAAGATATAATGTCTTACTTTAGGAAGGGAAGCACCACTAGGATGGGTTTTTACCTCAAGATGGGAAGATCTAATAAGATATATTTTTGATTCAGGATGGGAATCTCTAATAGGTGTTATGGTCAATATGGAATTTGAATCAAATAAAACTAAATCAACAAGCTCATTGAAAAGGCTATAATGGGATGTTACATCACTACTAGGATTCTTGTTACTAGTCACTTTAGAAGAATCACTACCAAATGTTATGATGTCATCCTCTAGTGGTTTAAATCTTAGACCATGATTCACATTGACAACTCTAACTGATAAGGGCTCTAAAATTCCCTATGTTTGGGGGCCAAGGCCTTTCCCTATATAGTCAAGATGATCCATTTTCTTGCTAGGGATAGGATATTTTAGATTCTGAAAACAATCCACAAGGCCCTTAGAATATAACCAATCTCCCTCGATAAAAGCATCTTGATCTTTCTTTGGTGAAATTATAGGTACAAAAATAATAGGAGGTTTTGGTTGCTTCTTCTTTAGTTTCCAAATCTGATCAGGTTTATTGGGAGTCTTGGAAGTTTTAGGCCTACCAAATGTTTTAGGTGATTTTGGTAATTGTTCAATATGGAGGACATCCTTAAAATGATATGTGGAAATGCCTATCTTTAATAATTACTGACTTGGCCAACATTGCAAGAAATGGAACAGTTGAGGTGGAGGATAGATCCCAAGGTTCTATATAATTAGATGGATATGGATGAGAAACAATGGCTTTATTATTCTTTGTAATGAATTCCAAACCTAGGCAATAGTTATAATTTCAAAACTTTGCTTTGAGATGTTTTCAATATTGGTATGGCTACTGATCAATGGGAATAATAACCTCAATCCCATCATGGGGAAACTTAAGGCATTGGTGAAGAGTAGATGGAACTATCTATACTTCATGGATCCAAGGATGACCAAGAATTATGTTATAAGGAATATCAATATCCACAATATGGAATAATGTGCGATGAGAAATAGCCCCAACCATGATTGGAAACCAATTTATACTAGATGACTCCCTCTCAACATTATTGTAAGCCTTGATTGTAATAGTCTCTGGTTGAATGTCTTTGTCCATGTAACCCAATCATCTCACCAATTTAAGAGATATGATGTTTAGCCCTAGACCATTATCTATAAGAACCTACTTGATCTTGTGATCTGTAATGATTATCTCAATGTATAGTGGGTTATTTTGGTTTGGTCTAAGGGTAGACATGTCCTTTTGATTAAACATGATTTGCTAAAATGAAGACAAATGTCCAATTAGGTTTTATAACTGATGAAGGTTTATATCATTAAGCACAATAGACTCTTGTAAAAGTTTGTTGAGGATAGTTTTATGTATATCAGATGTCCACAAGAGTTTTAATATGGAAATTTATGCAGGGGTTTTATCTAATTGGTTTAGTAGACTATAAGGCCTTTGAATTATGGATTAGACTAGTTTAGTCTTTGTTGGGATAGTATTTGGCTTTGGAACCATTGGAACAATGTTCTCATGGGGTTAATGGAAAGAAGTGGATCAAGGGCCCAGATGGTAACTCACAAGTGTCTAGTTGTAACTGCATAACCTAGAGGTGGCAAGGAGTCCTTATAATTAGAAGAGTGAGTTAAATGGCCTTGGATAGTGATTCATGGGTGATTAATAGTGTTTCTATAATTTTGGGTTAGTAAGGACCCTCTAGAAGAATGGTTCTATTATTTAGGCTTAGTAACCCATATAAATAGAGTAGAAACATGATGATGTAAAATCATCATCGTATTACTAGGGGAGAGGGTGCTGACCCTATAATGATGGGTCTTGTGTTATGAGGAACATGAGATTGGCCACATGGTGTCATAGTAATAGTGGCAATGTGGGTTGAAAAAATGTGCCCCATAGTGTTATTGTAGTTGTAAGGTACATTGTTATAAGCCACATTATTACTGTGGGGATCATGATATTGATTATGTTCATTACAATTCTAACCCTATTATTGGTTTTGATTCTACCTCTATCCTTAATTGTGACCATTTTGATTATTTTTTGGTGGTGGTGGATCATGTCGAGGAAAGGGGTCTTTCTAAATTCCCATATCTTGATTTATGTCTTGATTAGGGGACAACTTAATTTCTATCTAACCATTTTCATTAAAGTACTCAATAATATGTCATAATTGAATGCAATAGTATGCACCGTGACTAGCAACATGATGAAAGTTACACCATTCATTCTCTTTGTACCAGTCTAGTTTTGGCTGATCTTGGGGAAATGGCCTTGATACTGGACATATAATTAAGTTAGCTATAATGAGATTTTTGAATACTACAACCAATTCAACTAACTTGATAAAGAATCTAAAATTGTTATGAAACATCCTTCATAGAGGTTGTCTTTAAAAAGTAGATAGAGGATTCAAAGGAGTTAATTATACATTTGGAGGGGGCATAGTCTGTACCATTTTCACATGTCTTGTTTATGTCACCCCATTTCCAACCATGTTCTTATTTTTGTGAAATACCTTATACTTATCCTATGTAACTATTTGAGGAGCTAATGATTTAGTATGATTAGATGCCTGTCCTTGTGCAGAGATCTTAACAAGGCCCCTAACAATAAGATCCTTCTCAATATGCCCTCCTTTATCAATAATTTATTCAAATTAGTTAGCACAATCTAATCATAGATTATGTACAACTTTGGGATGCAAATTCTATACAAAGATATCAGTCAACTATTTGTCTAGTAAATTGTGTTGAAAGCAGTTTACCAATGCTCTCCACCTTTGTAGATATGCAACAAAACTTACACCATCACGCTATTTAGCTTTGCATAAGTTAAAAATAGTCAATTCATTTTCTATGTTGTATGAGAAATGGTTAACAAACTTTTCTAATAAGTCATTTCAATCCATAACTGATCCCTTATGTAGTTTAAATAGCCAATCAAGAGCTTGTCTTGCTAAACTTCATAGAAATAGTCATAATAAGTACTTGCTATTATAAGCAACATCTTGACACAATATGAAGAATGATTGTATGTGTTCACATGGATCTCCTTTCCCTTTGTATTTTTTAAATTTGGGTGCCTCAAAGTGAGGTGGATAGGGGTTTTGGAGAATAGATAAGTCAAATAGATATGGGCATATCTCATCAAATTTGTACTTTTTGACTATATTTCTTGTCTCCAATCTTTGGACAATTTCCTTTATAGAATTCCATTCTTACATGTTTGGTGTATTTGTCCATAAATCATGAAACATGCATAAATAACTAGCTAACCAAGCCTATCTATTCCTATGGGAATTACAAATGATAAAAAGAAACAAATGAAAGAAAACAACACCATATTACCTTCCCAAATGGATTCACCATGCCCATGTGGCATAAAATTAATGTTATCCTTTGATAAAGCATCCTTGTATTTGTCAACAATAGTGATAAGCTCCTCCAATGCCTCAAGAACACTCCACAAAACATAAGCTCTTGATGTGTAATGACTAAACTAGCCTATCAATGAAGCTTTGTAGAAATAATTTAGTATTATAACTTTGAAATGTTCATGCTTTTAAGATATTTGAGAATAATAACCTTACACCAAAATAACTTATAAATGATGTCCATGGCCTCTCTATTCATAGATTGGTTAGGATCAACCTAAACCATCCATCTTGAGATGAAGATGTGTGGTTGAGGATAATCCTAATATTTGGAATTAAATACATAATTATCCTCAAGATGACCTTAGAATAAGAGGCATTGAAGAGGCATGGGAGGCATTAACTAGCCATGGGTAACCCATAATCCTGATATTTTATGCACTTATGGCTTGATGGATGCCACCCCATAGATGATGTCACTAGGTGATGTAGATAATAAGAATAAATTTTAAAAAAGAAATATTCAACAACTCTCATGGAAAATCCACTTAATACCTTGATTTCTATTAATTAGCCTTAAACAAGGTTAATCAACATTTGTGTAATTATTTGAAAATTGACCCTTAGTTAATCAAAATGGTTAAAAAGTCATATTACTGGGTTGTAATTTGACTCGAGAAGAATTAGAAGGTGACACTAGATGTGTTGGAACTGTATTCCTATTTAGGATGTTCCAACAACAAATAACAAAGGTATGTGAGGTGTACCAATGAATTAGAAGAAAAGAGTGATTCAGATCACTAAATGGTGAAATGGTCATTTTGACTTGAGATGATCTGATCAAAGTTAGTTGGCCCATAAAATGCATTGTCATATTTAGGGACACTTACCTAAAATGGCACTTATAAATAACAATTTCAAACCATTTAGGATGTTTTATAGATTTTGACCAAAAATGTTCATTTGAGTGCAATTTGAGCAAGATTGATAATTTCAACACAAATGGTGTTAGGAACTGGATGTCTACACTAATAACAAGGCATTCTAATCATTTTGGGTAATTTATGCACAATGTGTTTAATCATACTTAAGAGCTAATTAACCAAAATCAAGGCTGAATTAAGAATTCCATGGAGACTTGTTGAATACTTTTTTTTGGAAATGAATATTGAATATCTGCATCATCAAGTGACCTCATTTCTTGGGAAGACATCCCTAGGCCATAAATCTCACAAATATCAAGATTCATGCCCTTCATTCCTATTAATTTCCCCTTTTTCCAATGTAATGATGATGATAATTACAAACTTAATTTCAAAAATTCAATTAATCCTCAACCACACAACTTAATATTGAGATGGAAAATTGAGGTTGATTCTGATCAAATCCAAAAATCTATAATTAGGAGGCCTCACAACATAATTTATAATCCTAATTAGTACAAGGTTATAATTCAAGATTGGTTCCAAAAATATTCAATCAACTAGTGTTATAATACCAAATTGATTCCAAGCCAAGCCAAGCCACAAGCCAAAGGTGTCAAGGAGAGATGGAGGTTGTCAAGATTCCATTGCCAAAGACTTCATGAGCACAAGCCAAGAAAGCCACCATAACAAGTATTTTTTAGCATCCAAGGAAGGTAAAAGAGTTTTCTTTTGCATTTTAGTTGTGTATTTTATTCATGATTGTTATCTAAGCTCTCCCTAGTATCTATGCCTAGAGATGTTATGTTATTAGTGTGTTTATTTAATTTTGGAACTAACACCATACTAACCATCCTCTCTTGAGTCAAATTCCTAGGTCACATAATGGCATGCTTGATGGGACAATATGCATTCTACACCTAAAGGAGATCCTTTTACAACTTTAAAATTTTCATTTGAGCCTTTAAAACTCTTGAAAATTAATTTTCTAACTTTATTTTTCCATTTTTGGTTGCCATAGTTTTTACACAATAATTGACTTTGATAGAAATAGTAACATTGATTACTTGGCTTAATTGATGTTGGTTAGAAAAAATGACATGGTTTAGATCTCAACTAGCTGTAACTAATGTCGGTGGCATTGATCAATGTTGGTCACTATTTTTTCTTAAAAACATAGACTCAAGACCTACTTTTTTAAAGTTTATTGTTTCAAACTCAAAAGATCTTCAAAGCTAAAGAACATGCTAAAAAATTTATTGTGGGACCAAGCACGATATTTGCTCAAAACATGTTTAAATCAAATTTTCATGCTTAAAATTTTATTAGGAACTTTTTTTTTGGTGTTTAACAAAGAATTTTTGGATATTTTTTGTGAATGTTTTTCAAAGTTTGCAAATAAGACCAAGGGATCAAATGAACACCACCGAACACTTTTCATTTGCATTTAAAATTGAACACACTTGTCAATTTTTGTTTACAATAGTTGTTTAGTTAGATTTTTGTTTGGAAAAAAGATGGATGTTGCATGTATGCTCTTCCATTTGTCCCTTATAGGGAACCCTTGGAATCAAAAGCATCATTCCTATTGCAAAGTATCCCACTCCAAGGATTAGAAACAAATTCATCTAAATCACTCCCCAAAAACTCATCAAAGTTTGGGTGACCTTGAAAGTGACACTAAAGTCTTTATACTTTCATATTTTATTTGTTTATGCATCTTGGCTTATGAGGAGGACTTCATCACCTCCTACAAGTTATTTAGGGAAGCTTTAACTTGGGGTTTCATCTCCTAACATTAACTTCATTTGACTCCTTTAGAGTTACACATGGGATGTAGTGGCACTTTGGACATTGCACTACACTGATCAAACAATAGGATGTAGTGGTTGTAAAAAGGACCAGACCTTCTTGCAACAAGCCAAGTGATATGGACCCAAAATCCATGCTTTTATTTTACATTTTTGGGAATGAAAGTCATTGTGCAATTGATTTCCCTAGATCATTTAGAAACTTGTTAGATCTTAGATAAATCCTCACTTGTCATAGAACTATTTTTGGTGCAAGGTGTGCCTCAAGGTCCATGTCATATTACTATCATTTGGGAGAAGGTGGGGTGTAAATACCCTACTATATAATGCCCATTTACTTTTGGATGAACACTTAAAATCCTCTCAAATGATGTATATTGATGGATTCTAACAATACCAAGCAACCTTGTCAATTTAGGATATAAAGGAAATTAATTAGTTGGTCTTATACTAGAATAAAGTCTGGTTTGGAGTCAAAACTTGGTGTAAACAAACAATCCAAACCAAACACATAGTCCAAATTTTCCTTTGAACAAAGAGGTGTTATGTTGCCCATGTGAAATCATTGATTTGACTTGTTCAAAAGTTCATTAAAAGATTGAGAGTCATATCATCCACTTTGGCATAGTTATGCTACTCAATTGAGTCTAGACCTTTACCAAATTTGTTTAAGTACTTCACTTATAATTTAAATTTGAAATTATACCTTTACAAGTTCATAGGGTTGATGTGTTAAGTGGGTTCACCAATTACACTAAACTTGAGGTAACTTAGGTTTAATTTCCAATTTAGGTTGAAGACCGTTTAAGACTCATAATCATTATCATCACTTGATATACTTAAGCCATTTTGTGTTAAACACTTGCACTTTAATTCTATACACCACCACATTTTGAGTTAAGATAAGTAGTGTCATACTATCAAAATTATAGGAAAGCACCTTTGCCTTAGAAAGTTTTTAAATCAAACCTTTTTGTCATATATTTTGAGTAGTATATTGTTGTTACACTGCCCAAAACACTTTGAATATTGTTTCATAGACTTTCTTGCATAGAGTTCCAAATTTTTTCTTACATTTTAAAACCAATCCAAGTGTATGTTTGTAACCTCTTGTCTAAAATAGCTATACTGATCACCTTTATCTAGCCTATTTGTCAAAAGAACCAAGTTTTATACCATTATTTATGAGAAAATAAACTATTTCTAAAAAGTGCCTTTTGTTTCATACCTTATACCTAGTTGACCAAGTTCATGACCAAGAATCGAATGCCTAGTGTTTGTTATAAGTATTTCAAATCTGTTAGATTAAAACTTTTATCTATTTTCAAAGTCTATATTTTGACGCCACTTGCCCAAGAGTCCTAGCACATGCCTTGTTTGAGCCTAGATTTTGATGCCACATCTGACCAAAAGACCTAGCAACTTTTAAATTCCTAGATTAGACTGATTTGAAACGTTTTGACCTAAGAGTTTAGCATTTTGATTTTTTGGTCCATTTACTTGCTTGCCTTTATGTCAATAGTGAAACATTAGATATTTTACACTAGATTATTTCCTCACAAATCTTTACATAAACCTTTTGATCCTTTTGACAAATCTAGACCAAGTTCAAACTTCATCTGTTTTAGACTTTGCCCTTTTTTTTAGAGTTTTTATAACTCTTTGACCTTTTATTAGAAAACATTAACTATGGACCCTAACATGTATTCCTACACTCATAGTGGATTCATATACAATTTAGGGATTAGTAATGTAGTTTCATAGGAAGAAATGGTACAAGATCCCTACATGAATAATATTTCTTATGAGATAGATTCTTATCCCTCTTATAATACCCAATCAGGGGCACAAAACCAAGATCCATTAGCTAACTACTGAGTTAACACACCACCTTATTTAGAATAACACCAAGAACAAATTATGAAATACCTAGATACAATTCCAATAGTGGATGAGCCAATTCTTCAATAGTCATATTCTACGGATACAACTTCCATATATGATCCATATTTGTTTGAGTAACATTTATTAGAAAACAAAGATGAGATATTGGTTAGAGCCATAGAGGTAGGGGCCAAGTTTATCATAGACTTCTCCCATGAAAATTTACCAAGTCTAGTAAGAGTGCGCCACATTATCATTTATAATCAACAAGCTTCTTCTAGTAATCCTATGGCTCTAGTCCAAACAATGTACCAAGACCCCAATATATCCAATTGAGGTAAAAACATCATGGAAGATCACTTTAACCAAATGCAAACAACATACTAAACCTACCTAAATTTAGCACATGATTCCAATTAGATGAACATGATGAGTAAGCCCCTCATTGACCTAGTACCTTCAACATGAGTGTTGATGGAATGAATTAGACAAGAGAATCTGAGTTCTGACCCATTTGTATAAATTACTCTGATAAATAACTTGATACATAAACTAGTTATTGAATAAGTGTCTTCAACCTCTACACAGAATAATGAGCCAAATGTAGTAAACAATTTGGAAACAACATCCAATCCTAATCAAAGTGGCACTTAACTAGATGGTTCCTCAAGTATACAACATATAAGATTAGGTAATCAAACAACGACTAATATCACACCCCAATGATAGAATGTGATGAATCCTACTCTTCCTTAATATGTAGTGAGTAGTATTCCACAATATCAGACATAGTCTAGTGTATCAATGCAATAAAATATGAATACATTGCCACCTCAATCAGGGGCAGCAAATATTCTACCTTTTTAGGTAATGATGAACATACCTTTTTAGTCATAGACTAATATACTAGTCCAAAACCAAGCGATGACTAGTCAATAATGTGTAGATATGGGTCAATGATAGATGTCAAATCTATAATATACTTTCACTTCCTCATAAGGATTCATGCAACAAGGAGGTTCCCATGTTTCTCACGTACCTACTAGATGACCATGGGTTCAAAATATGTTATAAATCTAGAGATAAGGTCTTGGTTCATAATTTCCCACTCAACAACAAAGTTTGATTATTTGGTAGCATGTCCCTTTTTAACCATAGCAAGCATAATATAGTTATATCCCCCATCCCAACAATTAAAACCCCTAGGTTAAAACTTTATCATCAACCCAAACTAGAATATCATGTAGCCAAATGTGCAATTTCAAGTACATCCCAATCTACGTATGCATATTTTTGGTCCACTCTCTACTATACCTTAATAGGTGTCACCATCATATCCTAGTCAAAGTCTCCCACTTATGACCTCTCACCCATCCACCCAAACCAATCCTCTCCCTTAAACTAATATCCTTTCTAGTTTCTTATCCCAAGAATTGCAATAGATGAAGGATGTGATTGCTACTATTTAGGTAGGAAAGCAAAATAAAAATTTAAAATTGGATGACGTATGTTCCTATCCATTCAACATGGAGTATTTTTAGATACCATTTCCTCTAGGATATGAACTACCAAAATTTGATAAATACAAAGGGAAAGGTGAACCTAAGTCCCATTTGACCAAATTCTTTGTCGGATGTCAACCAGTAGCATATAGTGACATATACCTTTTTCTATTATTTCTAAGGAGCCTAGATGGACAAGCATTGGAGTGGTTTTTAAATTTACCCAAGAATTTAGTAACAGACTTTAATGATCTTTCTGATAAATTTATGTAACATTCTTATAATCTCGAGCATGAGATTTCATTAGTGGACCTGACATAAGTAATGAAAAAATCTAGGGAGAGTTTTGCAAGTTATTTACAGTGATGGAGAGCCCTTGAAACCCATTTCACCCATAGTTTACTAGATAAACAATTAGTTGTTATGTTTACTATCAATTTGCATAGTGAGATAGCCTATCATTTGGAACTGTAATGTGCACATACATTTAAAGAGATCATTGATAAAGGTTTGTTGATCAAGAGGGAACTCATAAATAAAGGGGTCATCAAGATCAATTCAACTAATCAAAATCAATGTATCAATAAGGGAAATGACCAACACCCCAATCAAATGAAAGCATCATAACCAACACAAGCTAATAATCAAGAAAGATTGAAGCAATTCAACCATAATAGGAATGTTATGGGAAATGGAGTAACTGAATCTCATCATGTCCAAATTATGCATACATCATCTATACCACCTTTTTATCTTAATCCTACCAAGAAACCTCTCTAGCCAATGTTGCAAGCATAACAACCAAAACCTACACAAAAAATATAGTAGCCCTTACCATTGCAAACCCCTCCTCGTAGGAGAACCATGCCTATATGTCATGTCTTTAGTGACCTCGGAGAACCTATTGGATTTTTATTTTTCAATGTTTCCACTACTAATCTAATTCTTTGACCTATACCAAAGCATTATCTACAAGGCATTCCTTACCTTGATTGGTACTAGGAAACTGAATTTTGTGACTAGGCATAATCTACGAAGATGTGTCCAAATCAAGCATTTAATTGAAAATATGTTAGAGAATGTAGAGATAAAAATAGATAATGGTGATTCCACTTCCATTAAAACTAGAATGTTATACCCCTTTCCTTAACATAACAATCAACAATAATAAAATAATCAGTAACAACAATAATGACCAATGTAGTAACAAAATCAACAATATCAAAATCAAAGGCTGAACCAACAGAGTTAACAAAATCAATAGTAGAACCCACAATGTTAGAATAATGGAAAAAACCAAGGTTAGAATAGTAATAACCAACAAACCTACCATGCAGTTGCACATGACTAAAATAGGGTTGTAGGTCATATTGTAGGGGGTAGCATTAATACCATCTCCATTAATCCTAGATTAAGTACTAATCAGCCAAGACCATTGCTAAACAACAATATTCAACCAAATCACATGGATAATCCTTATTTGACCTGGGAATGCATATAGGTAAACTAACAAACTAGGAATCCCACTTTTGGATCTTATAGTTATAACTCATTCTTGTCACATGATTACATGCAAGTGTACTAGCAATCAAGACTTGTCTTATTTGGTTCCATACCATTTCTAACATCGATTAGCAATAATGGTCTAATATTTAATCCTGATTAAGAAATCAAAACTTATAGGTTTAAGATTAATATCCTAGGCCCATAACCATCTACCACTTTGCTTGTCATCCAGCCAACTATTTAACCTCAGAATAAACCATTCACTACTAACCAAGATAAGAAGTTTGATATTGTGGAATAATTGAAAAAGACACCAACACAAATTTCTATTTTAGATTTGTTGTGGACATCAATAATCCACAAGATCATCTTGAATGAGTTCTTGACCCAATCCACTATTGATAGTGACATATCCCTTGATAAATTTCAAGCTTTGGTTAAACACCTAGCTCTAACCCAATAAGTCACATTCAACCAAAGTGATATGTCTTCCTTTGGCCCAATCCATAATAACCCATTATACATTGAGGTTGGTATCAGATGGAATAAATTGAAATGTGTCCTTATCGACAATGGATCTAGCCTCAACATAGTGTTTCTCAAGCTCATCAAGCTTCTTGGTTACATAATGATAGATCTTCAACCAAAAACAATAACTATTAAAGCCTATGATAATAAAAAAAGAGAGTCACAAGGTATTATTAGTTTGCTAGTTGTCATTGGGACTTTAACCTGTGATACACTTTGCCATGTGTTGGATCTTAAGTTATCATACAAAATGCTTCTAGGTAGGCCTTGGTTACATGAGATTCGTGCAGTCCCATCAACAATACACCAATGTATCAATTTTCCCCACTCAAGGATGGAAGTGAATATTCTAAGAGATTTACATCCATATGATCACTACAAGCATCTTGAGGCTAAGTTTCAAAGTAATAATTATCAGTATGGTATGAATCCAAGTTTCAAGAAGGATAAAATAAAAGCTATACTTATTGATCCTTCATTAGATAATTACATAGATCCTAATACCTTGGATTCCCTTTCCCACATACTGCCTCCTGAAGCTTCTAATCATTTCACCATTTTAGATAATAGACCAGAAGAATATGCGATCCATGACACATTTAACATTTCCAATCTTAGAATCTAAAAACCTTTGGGTGACCTAAGGTCATCCCACATATGCATTGGCAATGAAAGAACAAAGATAAGAGACATATCACATTTGTACCACCATCTAGCCCTTGACCTGACCATCTTGAAGGGGATGAATCATGGTTATACAATGATGACCAAATTGATTATTATAAAAATTCAAAACATCATATTCCTAATAGGATCATGGAGTGTCACAATCATGAAGGAAGAGGCCTTAGACAAAATCAACAAGGAACCATCAAACCAATTTCCATGACTAAGTATAAAAGACCTTATGGACTTGGATTTAAACCACATGGGGGTGACCCCACATATCTTATTCAAAATCCATCACCAATAACTACTGATGATGATACCAATAGTGAATCAGAGTCCAATCATAGCCTTACTTTTGATAACCTAATTGAAACTAACTTGTTTGATAACAATGCCATTTATACCCTTACCTAAGTTGTTTATCATAACCCATTGCCATTATATTATCCCCAACTAATAGATTGGGACCAATAAGGATCTAGTCTATCAACTAATGAGTTTTATAATGATGAAACATTCTATTATTTCTTAGGTCTTAGAGATAATCTTCCATTGGGAGATCACCAATCAATATTCTTAATCACGTTAGATCCTACAGCCTATTTTGGAGAGTGATTAAATGCCTTTAGCCAAAAACAAATAATTAAAACATTTAGGTCCCAAAGTGAAAACCTCATTGAGGTGATTTTTGATTAGGGTATAAGTAAAGATAAAGGTTATTCTAGTGGTGGAAACTTGTTTCATGCACCATTAGATGGGGGTGTTCATTTTTCTTTGAATTTAGACTAGGAGACCAACAATGATGAACTTGCCTATGGATCAGAGTTCAGTTTTGAGTAACAACAAACATTTTATTAAATTCTCTAAGAATTTCCAATTTTTTTTATGTGGCTAGATCTCCCATTAGGGGATTTAGATTCATCATGCCTAGGAGAAGTTGAAGAGTAAGTCCGAATAGAGGATCCTAACATAATCCAATAGTTCAAGTCATTGCCTACTATCTTGGAAGATGGTTTGACCCTTCTAGTCAAACATACCATATATGTAAACATTAGGACTCCATTATACCTAAAATGGATAAAAGTAGTAGTATTTATCACTAAGGAGGAACACAACATCTTTACAGCTCTATTGAGAGAGTTTGTGGATATTTTTTCTTGGACTTATTTTGACATGTTAGGTTTAGACCCTACCTTAGTTTTGCACCACCTTGTGGTTAATATTGATGTCAAACTAGTAAAACAAAAGCTCCATAAGATGCATCCTCACATTTTTATATTAGTAAAGAAAGAGTTGGAAAAACTCTTAGAAGTAGGATGTATTTGATCCATTGATTACTCAAAATGGATCTCTAATGTGGTGCCTATTAGTAAAAAGCCTGAAGGGATCAAAATTTGTACTAATTTTTGAGACATCAACAAAGCTTGTCCTAAATATGATTTTACATTGTCTAATATTGACATGATCATCAATTCCATGGTAGGGTATGAAATGCTTTCACTCATGGATGGCTTCTCTAGATACAATTAGATCAAAATCGTGTAAGAAGATCAACATAAAATAGCATTCACCACTCCATGGGGAAGATTTTGATATTAGGTGATGTCATTTGGCCTTAAAAATGTAGGAGCTATATATCAAAGGGACATGGCTGTCATATTATATGATATGATACATGATATTATTGAAGAATATGTTGATGACATATTGGGAAAATCTAAAACTAGGGCCGACCATCTAGCAGTGCTATGTAAGATATTCAAAAGACTATGAGAGTACAAAGTTAGACTAAATCCAAAGAAATGTGTGTTTGGTGTAACTTCAATTATATTACTTGGTTTCATTGTGTCACGTAGAGGTATTGAAGTCGATCCAACTAATGTCCATGCTATAACCAAGATGCCACCGCCGACCAATTTAAAGTAACTTTGTAGTTTGTAAGGTAAGATCCAGTCAGTCTGATGCTTCATCTCTTAGTTAATAGAAAATTACCATCCATTTACACATATTTTCAAGAAATGAGTTGCATTTCACTAGGATGATCACTTCCAAATACATTTTCAACAACTCAAGGACTATCTTCTCAATCCACTTATTTTTATTACCTCCTATGTTAGGAAATCCATTCTTGTTATACCTATCAGCTACTGATTATGCTCTAGGGTCAGTCTTAGCTCAACATGATGATAATGGAAAGGATCATGTTTTTTACTACCTAAGCCATATCTTGTTTATATATAAACATAACTATGCACCTATTGAAAAATCTTGTCTAGTCATGGTTTTCATAGCTTAAAAACTATGTCATTACATGTTGAATAATAAAACCATGGTCATTTCAAAAGTAGATCCACTCAAGTATCTACCATCTAAAATAGTTTTGCAAGGTAGAATGGCTAAATGGATCATGATTCTTAGTGAATTTGACATAGAGTATGTCAATTAGAAATTAATCAAAGGACATATTCTTGTAGATCAACTTGTTGAAGCACCTCTCATGGACACACATCCACTCAAGTTTCCATTTCATGATGAATCCATCATCACTATTATTGATACATCCCTTGAGGAGTAGCCCTAGAAGTTATACTTTGATGTTTCATTCACTATACATGGATCAAGGGTAGGCATGTTATTTATTAGACCATAAGGGGATATAATCCCTAAACCATTTAGAATCAGCTTTCCTTGTACAAACAACATAGTCGAGTATGAAGCACTTGTTGTAGGACTTTGAAAACAAGTGCATTGGAATATATCTCATCTTCAATTTTATGGTGATTCTCAATTAATCATCAATTAGGTCATAGATCATTTTTAGACCAAAGATGACAAGTTGGTTCCATATAAAGCCATGGTTGACACTCTTAAAAATCAAATTGCCAACATTTAGTTTGAGCATATACCAAGGGCTAGTAACATAAATTTAGATGCCATGGCTACTATTGGTTCTCTAATTCAACAAATAGATAAAGTTGAAGAGTATCAGTTCCTCATCGAGAATTTTTCAGCACCAACTCATGAACCTTCAATCATTGCCATGATTTGTGATATTGTTGGTCCTAGTTCTATCTGGTACTTAAAACTTTATAACTACCTTCATGACCAATTTCTACCACTTAACCTATCTCAAAAACAAACCAAATCCTTCATTCATGATTCCACTCATTATAATCCACTTAGATCCACCCTTTACCATCATAGTTTTGATAGAACTCTACTTCATTATTTAGCTTTGATAGATTCTAAGATAGCATTAAGAGAAGTTCACGAAGGAGTATGTGGATCCCATTCTAATAGGGCAATCCTATCCAAAAATATATTACATACTAGTTATTATTGGCCCATAATGGACTTAGATTCCACTACATATGTAAAGAATTGTGACAAATGTCAAAGGCATGCTAATTTGATTCATGCCCTAGTAAAAACTCTAAAACTGATGTTGACACCATGGACATTTTATACATAGGACTTGACCTCATTGGGAAGATTAACCCCACTTCATCTAATGGCCATAAACATATCCTTACCACCATTGAATATTTCACTAAGTGGGTTGAAGCTATAACCCTCACATGACTAGAAAGCAAATTTCCAAATTCATCTTCAACCATCTCATCTACCACTATGGTATTCCCTCTGACATTATTTTTGATAATGGAGGATCATTCAAGAAAAATGATGTAGACCAGTTATGTACTAAATATAACATCACCCAAAAAATTTCTATAACATATTACCCTCAAGGTAATGACCAAGCTGAGGCATCCAAAAAAACTATTGTCAACATTCTTAGAAAGATTGAAAATGATATCAGTCATGATTAACACCTCTAGATATTCCTTTCCCTTTGGGCATACCATACCAATCATCATACCCCCATAGGATCCACTCCATACTCACTTGTTTATGGTGTTGAAGCCATCCTTCCCATTAAGGTTTAATTTCATTCACTACACATCTCTTCCAAGCATGTTCTAGATGATCATGATTATCGAGTAGCTCACCTATAAGAGCTAGACCTATTGGATGAGAAATGCATGGTTATGCTCAATAATCTTCAAGCATATCAAAAACAACTTAAATACCACTATAATCAGAGTGTCAAGCATAGAAAATTTGAACTTGGTGATCTTGTTCTTAAATAAAACTAAAATAATTCCATGGCTAAGAAGAAACATAAAGGGAAATTCCAACCAAACTAGATAGGGCCTTTCATCATCACTATAGATTATGGATCAGGAGGATATAGGCTTGCCATACTAAATGATGATGAACATCTAAAGCTAATGAATATTATTCATCTCAAATGGTACTATGCCTTAATTCTAAGGTGTATTATATGTAAGGACCACTTTAGTTATGCCTTTTTGTCACTATTCTTCTTTATACACATACCATTCTTATCCATCCTTTTTACCATATCCACTTTTTGCTTTTGACCTATCAACCTAATGTGTTTTAAAAACCTAGCTTGTTTGACCTTGATTTTTGTCATTCATTATATAGTTTCAACATCAAGGTATCTGATCACTTCATCAGTTTGTTCAAGAAATTTAGAAAAAGATCATATTTTGGGATAATGTGACAGAAGTTTTGGCATTTGCATCCTAAATTTGTTATTCTCTCCTACCATTGGTCTTGTTTCTAATTATAACTATGGGAGAATTAGTACCTTTGACCTATGCCATTGTGTCTTGCCTATGGGAAAACTAAGGGCAACATTAAACCTTGATGTACCAACTTACCACTTCTTATACCACATTGTGCCTTTATACTAACTATGCTTGTTTTGTTTGAATTTACTACTACACTAGTCAAATTCCTCCACTATAAGGGAAGATCTACAGTGAATTGAGGTCTTACTCTAGGACTATATAGGTAGAACTCAATACTTATTAAGGTCAGCTTAGTCACCTTAAACCATGCTCTCAACATTTTGAAAGTAACCTAAGCCACACTCTCACTATTTTTTGAGTAATCTAAGCCATACTCTCACCATTTTATGAGCAACCGAAGCCATGCTCTCACCATTTTGTGAGCAACCTAAGCCATGCTCTCACCATTTTATGAGTAACCTAAGCCATGTTCTCACCATTTTTTGAGCAACCTAAGCCACACTCTTTCTATTTTGTGAGCAATATAAGCCACGCTCTCACCATTTTATGAGCAACCTAAGCCATGCTCTCACCATTTCGTGAGCAACCTAAGCCACACTCTCACTATTTTGTGAATAACCTAAGCCATGATCTCACCATTTTGTGAGAAACCTAAGCCATGCTCTCACCATTTTGTGAGAAACCTAATCCATGCTCTAACCATTTTGTGAGCAACCCAAGCCATGCTCTCACCATTTTGTGAGCAACCTAAGCCATGCTATCACTATTTTATGAGTAACCTAAGCCATGCTCTCACCATTTTACGAACAACCTAAGCCATTTTATCACCATTTTATGAACAACCTAAGCCATGAACTCACCATTTTGAGAGTAACCTAGGCCACACTCTTGCCATTTTTTGATAAACATAAGCCATTCTCTCACTATTTTATGAGCAACCTAAGCCATGCTCTCACCATTTTACAAGCAACCTAAGCCACACTCTCATTATTTTAGGATCAACTTAAGCCACACTCTCACCATTTTGCAAGCAACCTAAGCCATGCTCTTGCCATTTTTTGAGCAACTTAATCCACACTCTCACCATTTTTTGAGCAACCTAAGCCATGTTCTTTCCATTTTGCGAGTAACCTAAGCCATGCTCTCACCATTTTATGAGCAACGTAAGCTAGGCTCTCACCATTTTGTGAGAAACCTAAGATACACTCTCACTATTTTGTGATAATTAAACCATTTAGTGTCTCATTATTCTTGATTAAGTTGAGACACTCCAAAACACTTCCAAAAACATTTCAAAAAATCATTAGAAAAGAACAAAAAACATTGACCACATTTATGCCTTAAGGATTCTAGGAACCCTTACTAAGTTACAAGCAAATCACTTATCATTTAGTTTCCCCATTCTTTTTAGCCTTTTTTCTCATGCAATTTCCATTTTATAATACCATTCCTAATCTTATATCACATATATTCTATTTTTTCCTCAGTTATCATATTCTTCCCATTCCCAAGGAGAACTACATTTGGCTTGAAGTTTTTTTTATTGGATATTACATCCATGAAACTATACAGGTAGCATCCACTTGCCCAATACATATGGAGCCAACTTGAATACCCCCTTCCTTTTATTTTATTCTGCCATTTTGTTTGTTTATTTCTTAAGTTTTCACCTATTTTCTAGGGGCAATGTTTGCAAGGTTTCTATTGTATTGTTTATTTGTTTGTTTATTTCTACTTATTTTGTTTGTTTGTTTGTTTGTTTTGAGCACTATTGCCTTGATTCAATTAATGTGTGTTCATTAGGTGATTATTTTCCCACACATATACTCAAATCCATCCATATTCATATATTTACACTATCATCATGGTTTCTATCATTGGTGCATTATTTTCTATTAAGTAATAGATTACAAGAGTCAGTCCTTATGCATTTTTTGGCCAATTCTTTATGGTGTTCTATCATAAATCCTACCATCACAAGCTACAAAAACCTTAGATTTCAAGAAGTATATTCATTAATGGTAGCATCTCTTTGGTACTGACATCTCGATTCCATCCTAATTATATCCCAAATAAAGTAATTAACCATGAAAGAATTTCAATCTTTATTAGTTTAGATAACCATATCATTACTAGTAGGTTGTTTCAATTTATCATTACCCTTTGTGTCAAGTTATCATCATCCTCATCAATGTTTATCATATTTTCCATAATTAGAGTCCAATGATTATAACCACCTATGGACAAATCATTGCACACCATCCCACCTGCATTTCTCAATGATTATAACTTGTTTTGGGCAAATCATTGTGTGTTTTCACCACTTTAATTTTTATACTCATACAAGGGCATGCTATTATCTTGTTTGTTTGTCTTAACTAGGACAACTCCATCTTCTCAATGATTATAACCTCCTTTGGGAAAATCATTGTGTTATCATACCACATTACCACTATTAGGGTACAATGCTTATAACCACCTTTGGGAAAACCATTGTGCACCATTTGGCTTGTATTCTTAATTATTTTTTACTAATTTTTCAATATCATTATGTTTTCACCCCATCATATTTCCTTTCTTTGGTCCCCTCATTTTTATTTTCTCTTTTTGAGGGACCATTTACCGACTTCCTTGTGCCAATCGCTCCCTCGAGGGGGTATCATATAGTTAGTTTATCATCATTATAGTTGTAGGCATACAAGACATTTTTATTATTTGAGAAGATGGTACTATCATTATAGCTTGAAATCCCTTCCCAAATAGGGGAAAACTATTATACACCTAAAACTAGTTATTGATAGCCTCCAATTAGGCTTTTGGCTAGTTTCCACATAAAATGCACAATTTGGCCAAAAAATGCTAAAGCACATTAAA